>JAPSGF010000002.1:8308535-8380682 GCA_035772895.1 Perdix hodgsoniae
AAAGAAAGAAAGAAAGAAAGAAAGAAAGAAAGAAAGAAAGAAAGTTTTCTTTCTGTGAAAGTAAAAGTGTCTTTTCCAGGAAATATAGTTCAATCAAAATTAAAAAGTGGTTGAAAACATATCTCATCTGATTTCCCCCTCAGGAAGTGGAGTTTTCAGGCCTCCAGTGCTGCTTTCACTGTGCTAGGTCAGTTTGAGAGATCTTGGGGCATCTGAGATTGTACCAAGAACTACTATGCATCTTTATTACTGCAGCATCATGATCTGCTGTATGGCATGATGCTGCAGCTGTTCACCTTTTTAAATTCCCTAATATTTTCCCATTATTTAGCTCTTGAGAGATTAGTTCTCCAGTTGCTCGAGACCTTATCTACTGCCAGCAACTGTGTAATCCAAATAGATTGGATCACCAACCTGAGCAAACTATACAATCTACACAACTATACAAACAATACATCTCACAACCACAGCCATTGGTATTTTCCAGTTGCTATCTTCTCTCCTAAATGGATATTACAATTCTGTTGCTCTCTACTGCTTTTCTCATTCTGCATCAAAGTATTTTTTCTCCTTTTTACCCATCTCTCATAGAATCAAAGAAACAGAATCATTTGAGTTGGAGGGGACCCTTAAAAGTTAGAAGGTCAGGTGGTCCAACTGCCCTGCAGTGAACAGTGAACACCTACAGCTGGATCAGTTTCTCAGAGCTCCATTCAGCCTGACCTTGAGTGTCTCAAAAGACAGGGCACTCACACCTCTCTGGGCAATCAGTGCAATGCCAGTCCTCACATCTTTCTGTCCTGTACATCAATACACACAGGACAACTCAGGCTGGAAAGGACCTCAGGAGGTCTAAAGTCCAACCTCTGACTCAAAACAGGATCAGTTCTAGGATCACACCAAACTGCTAAGGATGCGGCCCATGTGGATCTCAGAACAGCAATGGAGGCTGCACAACCTCTCTGGCAGTCTTTCTGTCCTACTGTTACCTGCCCACATAGGGAAAAAATGGATAAAATACAAGGGTTTGTAGCATCCGCTGTTCCTGAGAGGCACTCAGGCATGTATAGTCAGTAGCTGAATTCTTCTTGAAAATTTTGAAAATTCTTCTTGAAAATCTTGAAAATTGCCCTCAAATGCCATGCACCACACAGCTGTTTTGCACTCTCTAGACAGAGATAGTGGCAGTGTGTGCAGAAACTTTTGGAGGCTTCCTGTGGACAGCTGCAGTGCTGTGACAGAACTCTGAACAGCCTATGCAGTGCTTCTGCTGCTTAACACCTAAACAAGTCCTCTTGGAAGGCAAAACTCGGAGTCTTCTGTTGCTATAGCTATTTGTCTTTGTTGCTATAGTGATAGCAGATGAGTACAGGGATAATGGTCATCACAGGATTTTGGTGCTGAAGCAGTTAAATGAGCAGCACCAGGATCCTTCTCAACTGGACATATACGGACAAGCAGAGGCAGAGGTTTTAGGGACAGCAACTATGACAGCAATAGAAAATTGCAGGCTACGAGGCACAATGCAGTAGGAATATTTTCTCAGCATAGGAAAAAAAGCTTAGCGCTGTTCAAAAAGGCTTCCCACAACTATTTGTCACAATCTTTGCAAGACACGGCAGAGGAGGTGCACAGGAGTCTGACTGACCTTTTGCAGTTAAGACCACACAAGCCCATGCAATGCAATTACCTCGTGTTATTGTGATGAAAGAAAATTCATTTCAACTCTGCACACGGATGACAAGTGTTCCAATGTCTTTTTTTTTTTTTCCCCAGGATGTTTCCCCTGAGGGAAACTCTGAGTCATCTCGAGAGGGAAGAGATGAATAATGTCCACCTTGAATTCTAGGCACAGATGAGAGCTTTCCAACCTGAAGTTGAGGGAAAAAGTCTGTTCCCTTCCTAGAAAAGAAAAATGAGAGTTTATGCAAAAAAGTGGAGAGGGATGAGACAAAAGCTGTCCACAGCCCACCTAGCTTCTGTTACTGAACAATTATATCTTCCAGCATCTTTCAGAGTAACTGGAGTTGCAGTGTCAGAACACTGCACTAGTAAATCCTCAGCTTGATCTAGCGTAGCATCCCTCTTGCATTAGAAGCATGCTGCAGGGCAGGCAGATTCATATGGATGTTGGTAATGGTTAGCAACATTTTGCTCTGCACATACTTTGCTGCAGGGTCTTGAATGAGAGCCACAAAGTAGAACCCTGTCTGATCTGTTTGCAAGTATGAGGGCAATTCTGCAGGCAACTTTGCTTCATACTCTCTCTCCTACAGATTAAAAGCACTGCTATCAGGAATACATTGTTCAGCATGTAAATTCATGTTGGTTTTAGCCAAGAGTTTGCATACGGATTTTTATTATTTAGCTTCATTCAGATTCTTAGAAGCAAGGAAAATCTCCTTAGGAAAGGTGGATTTTTTTAGTCACTAGAGCTCAGAGTAAAGCAGGTTTGCTTGAGGTCAGGTCCTTCTGTCTGTCAGGCTTAGCAGTGAATGCCTGACAGCTGCAAGTGAAACAGCAGAATTTGCTGTTATTTTTAAATGGTTGAAGACAGGATTTTCAGCACAGAGAGATTTGCCTGTGGGAAGAAACCTTGCATCATCCTAGATCAGTCGGTGCTCCTGTTTGTGTACTAAAGATCTGAAAATGTGCAGAAAGCATTTTCTGCAGGGCTTGGGCTCCCAAAACCAGAAATAGCAAATCTGAGGAAAACAGATTCAGCAAACTCTAAAGCCTGAGGTGTTAAAGCTGGTGGAAAGGGTAAGAAAAATAATGAAGACTTTCCCAAATAAAATTGCAATAAATTTTGCACAGCCAAATGCAAAACTAGAAATACCAAACTTTTTTCCTTCCACTTTAGGATCCTAAAACCAAACTCAGCCTAGGGAGCAGCTACTGGGGAGATTTTCACAGAGAGAAGGGACATCCATCCAGGCAGCTGTGGGACTCTTTCAGTAGCATCACATCAAAAGCAAGAAGAGCAAAAGACTGGAAGAGTGCAAGCAAAAAGAGAGGTAACCAGAAAAGCTTCCAATTAGAATCTTTCCCTCCTTTCATCAGCTTAATTTCTGCAAGATCCTCAAGAAGGCTGCATTGGAGGTTGCCTCTGTAATTCCTCCCCATTTGAATGCCCTGAAAAGATATGATCTGTTTTGTTTGGATGAGTATATAGTTGTTGCCCAGTGGTCACATCATCTGTTACTCCATTGGACACTGCAATCTCAAGCTTTACTTGAGATATTTAGGGTGCAATGCATTCCTTATGTGATACACTGATTATACTAAAGAACCAGCCTACCAGTCCCTGGGTTAAACTGATCCAATCCAAATTACATTTAAACATATTCAAATGCATGTCTGTTGGCTGCTGTACAAATAAATAAAATTGAAATAGTGCCCAACATAAAGGCAATTGCTTGCTTATCAGCTACTTTAACAAGGTTCTGGCTGATGCTGTTTCACCTCAAATGTCAGACAAAAAAGTTGCTTCTGTTGAGCATTTCATAACAGTAGCACTGAGTTTTGACAGCAATGAAGTACAGGCCACGTCACTACCGGAGTCCAAAAACCAGCAATGTCCTGAACTTTTTAAGCACTGCACCATATTGAAGAAATAGTAATACTGATTAAGCAAGCAAGAAGGGCAGGGAGTCTTATAGATCAGTCAGTTAGAAATATCACAGAGAGGAACAGTGTCTAATTCTGGGATGGAAGCAAGCTGGAAAGGCAGTTCAAGTAGCTGATGGTACAACTAAACAGAGAGTAAAACTGATTCCTCTGTTCCCTCTCACACTTTGTTGGATGATAAGGACCAAAGTATGGCATTTCCTATACCAACAGTAATTGCTCTGCCTATGGACATACATGCAGGCAAACGAGTCCCAGTTAGAAACTGATGATAACTCTGTTTTGTCTTTGTGAAATCCTTTGTCCTTTCCTTACTACGAAAGATAGTAAAATACAATTGACCTCTTGGTAGACATGGATCAAAGACAAATCATTCTCATGGAAATGTTGCAAAATTGTTGTTCAGTGGTCTTTGAAGAATGAAGATAGAAAACTTAAGAAGCTGGAAAAGGCTTATACACTTGTGAAATCAGAGCAGAATCAAAGTGAATGAAGAAATTTCTTAAAAGAGAGACAATTCTTTCCTCAAATTGCTGGATATTTTGGTTCACTTAAGCTGTGTGTTTATGTTACTATTATTTCCTTAGTTCACCTTGGTAAAAACTAATTGTCTCTCCCTTGGTACAACAGGAAATAATTGAGAAGGATAAAGCAAAAGAGAATGAACAATGACCTTTCCTTCTGCAGAACCCACTGCTGAGAGAGGCAGGAAGAGATCTATCTGGCCATGTTTATCTGACTAAGGCAATTTACTGGATGATAGCTTTCCCCAGAAGATCTAAGGACAAAAATGGCATAATATCAACTCACAGGGGACCCACTAATATGAGCCCTAAAATGAAGCCCTTTGTGCTGAACCAACTGTATATTTCATGTGTGAGCCACGCCATTGAGATGTTTAATGTTCCTCTGGAGAGCAATA
Source organism: Perdix hodgsoniae (assembly GCA_035772895.1). Classification (NCBI taxonomy): domain Eukaryota; kingdom Metazoa; phylum Chordata; class Aves; order Galliformes; family Phasianidae; genus Perdix; species Perdix hodgsoniae. Next base: position 8,313,088 of record JAPSGF010000002.1, read on the forward strand.
GACCGGTGACAAGAAAAATAAACAAGAGCTAAAGATGAAGATGTCCTTGAACTGAAAGTGCTTCACTTTAGGAAACCCAATAAAGTGAGCAGGAGACTGTGAAGCATGATTGCATTAAAATAGGCTTTATTTTTTTCTGTCTTCTGTGAGAAAACTCAAGCATTTTACATCGTAAGTCTCCATCTAACAATAAGTAGAGTGTTTTCAGCTTGATGTGTACTACTGAGAGGTGGAACTCCATCTCCTGATTCATGTCAAAGACAGCATGTGCACTACCTACCCAGGTATCCTCACCACCGGGCTGTAGTGCCTTACTTTCATCCTCACACAACTTCCTCTGAAATTTCAGTATGTCAATAAAAGTATTACTGATTCTGACTTTGTCCTTTAGAACATTAGATTTTTAACAAAAAATTGTTTCATCTGAAAAATCCTTGCAAATATCACGTGAAATGTATTATCAGGTTAATCTAAAAAATACCTTTCCTGTCATGCAATTCATGCCTACAATAACCCAATAACCAATCCAGACAATAAATCTAAAGGTTTGTTGACCTTGTTTTCAAATTCCTGCCTAAATGCATCAAGCCTCTATGTCTGGAGTAAGTATAATTAGCTGACCAGAGGTGCAAGTGTAAGGCTGGCTTCTTAAGATGTGTACAGATAAATCCATACAATGGCAATGAACCTTTAAGCAGAATTCAAGGGAAGAACAAAATATCCTGATGCATAAGATAGAGTTTTGTGTCATGTCAACATTTTAGTGCAAGTGGTTTCTATGAGGTCACTTTCAGAGAGAAAATGGAGGTTTCCAAAAAGTAAAGATTTTCCAGGAAAAGTTGTTTTTTTAATCTAAATTTTCATTTCTCCTTAGTATTCCAGCAATTCCGATCCCAAATTATTAGAGATATCTGGGATGTAAGGCAAAAGATATATTTCTGCTTGTCCTCTTTACTTAAAAGTACAGTAGAAATCAAAGTGTTGGAGTTGTCTGAGTGGTAGAAAATTCAAATTTTATTCTGTTCTAATTTTGAACTTGGATCTTGTGTCTGTTCTTAAAATTAAGGTATTGATCATTATTTCCAATCAGCCATTCTACAGTCCTTATTTTCAAGCCAAGGTCTTTTTTAAAGCGTGTCGAAAAGTAATCTGCACTATTACTTTCAATTACAGCTTAATAATTTATGAAATTACTTAGTATCATACCTGCAATATGTCAGTCAGGCTTCATTACATTGCAATGAAGTCTGATTTAACACACTCATTATTGCTGCTGTTGAGGGTTTGTAAGGGAAACTTACAAGGGATTCCTGCAACTGTATTAATTTTAGACATTTTGGACTAAAACAAGCAGCTACAGATAAATGATGGTATACAGTGAGGTACTTAAGCGTACCTAAGACTATGATGTCTCCCGATTGCAAATTCTTGCCTCTTGGAATAGTTCCATATTTTGCTCTCAGTTTGTAGAATGTTTTTCTACTTTCATACAACAACTAGTTTTACAAGAAAGAATGAGCTATGAAAGCTCATAAGGGAGGCAGGAACTCACAGAGCATTCCCTGGCAGCAAATGTGCGGACAGCTGAACTGGCATAAGACTTCTGAGAAGAATTTTTAATGGCATTATCGTCATACAAAGCACAGCCACAGCCATCCACGGCCCCAGGCTGACCCCCATGTTGTGGTTGTGATGACTGTGGGCTTCATACATCATTCCCGATGTGTGATACTGCCACTGGCACAAGGCAAAATAATTTGCCAAACAATGAGGAAAACTTCTTTTCAGTTTGAATGAACTTTGAATAACACAACTTTTGGGAAGGCAGTGTGTGAGGCTTTTTTTCTTGGCATTAGTTCTGAAATTTACCTTTGGATGGCCAGAACGAATAGTCTGCCAACTTCTGTTGGACTGAGATCACAGGTTATTGCAAAGTTGAAGATTAACTTATGGAACACCGTATTTCTCTTCTGAGATTCTTGGGACATGTCCTGGTTTGTATCGAAGCACAAGATCCTACAAACATAACTCACCGTAAGCCTCATGAGAGGTTTAGAAAGTTGCACTAATATTTCATTAGAAATGCAAAAAGCTAATTTCTCAAGCCTCAGCCTTTCCACAAACGGCAAGCTATTTTTCTGATCCCGTGTGTTATGTTACAGAAGGTGCCAGGACGACAGGGTCACAGGTAGGCTTAAAAAAGGAAAACAAAATGAAACTAAAATTGCTCTTCATTTATCTGGAGTTTCAACAGGGACAGAATTAAACTAAAATTTAACCCTCTCAAACAGCTGAATGCGGCCTTCACTGCTAGGTTAATACTTCTGACTGCAAGCCCCCAAGGCAGTATTGTCTTCAGTTTGTGTTGAATACAGCTCCAAGCACAGCACACTGAAGAAATAATCAGTATAATGCTTAGCTGCTGCTTTCAGCTCATTAGGAGGTATTTTTTTCTGACTCCAGAACCAGTGGCTGAAGCTGACTCGAGGCATAAATCGGAGGATGCTATGCTGCTGGGATGAGGGCAGCCTGAAGATGGGGAAGGTTGGCTGAGGTCTGCGGGAGGGCGGTGGGTGTGTGTGAAGAGTTAGAGAGGCAGATAATATAAGGAGGAAAATGAATCATAGTATTGATGTCTGGAAAGAACAATATTATGACTATATGGATTTAATGACTGCTGATATCTAGCTTGGTGACAGGTAGTCTCATCCGTAGGGACAAAAGTACACAGTGTGCTGCAAGCAGACCTGGAGGCAATCCTTCAACTCAAATCCCATGATAGGATAATGTGCTATGGTTCTTTTTATGCTGGAGGTGGCATCCTTTCTAGATCCCTTCTGAGTATGTCAGTTGATGATAACAGCATAATTTGCCTTAGAAATTTTAATTCCCCCCACACACACCCTTTTCCTTACAAAGGAGAGAAGTGTGAACATTTCCTTTGAGCTGTCCTGAATAAATACTTTAAGAATATTAAAAATGAGAAGTGGATTAAAGCTTTCTGACCGAATTCCATACCGTGTAGGGTGCTTTGTTAATGTTAAAAGGAGGGATGCTATAACCTTCAGTACTCACATCCTCAGCATTAAAGCCACACAGGGTCTATCTCTGCCTTCAGCCAGATAGATAACCTCTCCCGAAACAACATCTGTCTTTCTTTTTCCCTTCATGTAGAAAATTTAGGAAGAGCAGGTAAAGCAATTTGGTGACATCACGGTTGTTCTACAGGAACTCCTGGATGTCATTAGCTGTTGCACTTTGTTTCCCCTTATTTTATATGCAGCATGCATTAGCGGCTGCTTGTTTTGAAGTTCTCTAGGGTATTCTACAACGAAGTTGCCTGGTAGCAGAACAATCTGTGTTCCTCAGATATGCAAGTGACTAATTTTCCATCAATCAGAGATGAGACTTAAATAAATAAAGGTACTTCATGGGGCTGCTGTGCCTAATGATAAGCAATTATATAAAGTCAAATTAAGGCAGTTCTTTGTGAAGGTCCTGTGAAATTGGTTAAGCAAAAAGAATAACTGCACCATTTCATTGATTCATCCTATTGCTCATTTCAGTGGGAGCATTATCTCAGTTAACTGATGCAATTAATATGAAAATGAGGAAATCATTGTTTAAGGAGATGAGGAGAGAGAGGGGGTCTTAATGCAGCAGTGGTGAAGAAAAAGAGTCACAGAGATGGAAATTTGCATAGGTCAATGGTAATGTAATGCATTTAGCACATATTCAAAGCTTAACTTGCATAGTAATACAGATCCATTAAATTCTCATTATGATGACCTGTGTCCAACACAATTCAATTTTTCTGAATCTTAATGATAAAAAGTTAATTACAGTAAGGTGAAAACCTTTTGTACTTGGTCTTAAAATAAAGCATTGAAAGGGCATTGAGACTATCTTTTAGATATGGCAGGTAGTTTCACTTCTGCTTAATTCAATATTTTATTAAGCATGACAAGATCTGAAGTTTGGCTTCTGTGTGCACTGCAGATTTTTAATGTAGTCAGTGGCAATAAATAAGCCTTTGTCTGTACAATTACAATTTAATGCTAGTCATTTTCCACTTACAGGCTTCAGTTACAGATCACATTCTCAGTTTATCCTGCTTCTCTTATTTTTAGTAACCAGAAAGCCTATCCAAATTTGGGGAAGAGGAGAAAAAGACATCCTTTCCCTTTCATCAGCGTAAACATATTCCAGCTTTTGTTCCTTAGACATGTTTTTGAGCCAACGGCTCTTACCATGGCATAGTGCAGGGTCTCCAGCAGCTGCTCCTTGTCATTACCTGATTTCACTTCTCACCACAGCTACAGGTGGAAGATAAGTGTCTGAGTGCTGCTCAGCCTCACACCATTTCCTCCCACTTATCCCACATTCGCAGATAATGGTCATTCTTTGACTTACTCATCCGAGACAGGCAGTGAATGTGTCAGGTTCCCAGTGCTCTGAATCATGCTTGAGATTAAACTGGAGGTGCAGAGATACACTTACAAGCAGGTTCAACACAGCAGGCGGCCATGTGAGGTAGGTTGTTGTTCTCAAAAACAAGTGCCAGGCGGGCACACTCATTGCTCCTTCACAGTAAAGCCACCACACATCACTCAGGCCATGTCAGGTTGTATCAAACTGTGATGAATTTGCATTTCGTAGATCTGTAAGGCATCTTTAACACCTGTGCAATGTAAATTGGGCTGAGTGTGACCTAAAAACAAATCCCACACACATTTTTCTCCTTGTTGGTTTCTTTTATCTTGAAATATGCGCTATGCTCACCACAGCACATGGCAAGTGTTTGCGGAGGTGATCCAAGGGATGACTTTAGCCACCAAGCACAGAGTCAGACCTCGAGATTTGTTTGACAAAACACAGATATCTGCAGAGCAGATGCCTGAACCTGAGCTGGGCTCCCTGGGCAGGCACTGGGGACACCCAGTCCCAGCACGTAGCAGAGCAACATCTGCGTGTGGTCAGGAGGGCAGCCCTGCCTTGAACACAGAGCTGCAAGAAGAAATATGATGCTAACTCTCTAAATCCAAGCCTGAGATCCAATCCTTGCCACACTTTTAAGGCTGCAATTCTCAGCACTTCAAATTGCAAAGCAGTCCCCTGAACGCTCCTAAATTTTGCTTTTTGCTACTGCTAGTGTTGCTGGCATCCCCGAGGAGCTCTTTGGCCTCCCAGAGACCCAGTGCAGCAATCAGCCAGCAGAAGGCTGATCAGACCCTGTCTGCACGTGCGGGCACACACACACATACACACAAAGCGATTTTCCCCCATGGAGCTGGCGTCAGAGATCAGAGAAGGTCCTGTGCTGGAGTAAGGAATGGCAGGGGCTCACCTCTGTCCTCTGGTCTCTCTTCTTCTATGGATCAGACTCTGAGCACCACACTCTGAGCTGCACTTTTAAAACTATTCCAGTGCCTTTAAATACAATCAGACTCAACATCTAGAAGTCATTCAGAGCTAGGTGACTAAATAATTTAGTGTGCCAGAATCTTAGTATGCCATAATCCATATCAGTAAAAGTTAAATAACTATGATGGTCCATAATTAGGATATATATACCTCAATCGTATACCACTCGTGCTTCAAAATTTTACGTCTTTATGGACATTTGTCAAACCACAGTTTTATGTGATAGAAAAAATGGAAGATGGAGGCAGTGTGTAAGGCAGCATGTAAACTGCATGGTTACAGAAGCATTTTTTCTGGCTGCCTTGACTGTTCTCAACGCTTCTTTCTGTAACTTGCTGACCTCCATGAGGTGGCTCCAGGTCCATGAACAAAGATCTAGTTGCAAAAAAATGGAAAAACAGAGGGAGTGTGTCACTTGTGAATAATACATAGTTATTTTTCATTTCTCAATATGAGAAATGCTGGATGAAAATGGATGGTCATGTAGGAGTATGTAGAGAACAATAGGAAATTGTTATAAAAAAGTAATGAAGTTAGACTTGTAGATGAAAAAACTTGTAGACAACACTAATCCTATTTAAAGGTAGTGTATTCACAGTGCTACTTCATAAATACCACTCTAATTAATAAACCTAAGCTAGAGAAGATTCAGTAAATACTGCTATTCATAGACAACAGTTTATTATTATTAATATTATGTGAAATAAAAGAATGGATTTTAAAATAGGTTTTTTTTTCTTCTAAATACAAATTCAGATTCTTTTTGAGAGAAGAGAAACACCAAGTAGCAACAATCCAGAGAAATCATCCAATTTAAGTTTCAGAAGTTTCATTGCTTATGAAGATCTGAAAAACCATTTTATTTTATTTATTTTTAAATAAATATTTTTATTTATGTTATTTTCTAAAAGGGGAATTCTGTTTCCAAAAATAGAGAAAATCCAACTTTGACCAGAAAAACCCAGTGTATATTGCTAAAAGTACTTCTGATCTGCTATATAAACAAGTCAAGAAGGAAAAATGACACTAGGAAACCCTGATAGCTACAAATACACATAAAAAAATACACTGTGCATGTCCTGTGATATAAAATCTTTTAAATCACCTTGATTTCCTTTATTGTCAACTGCACAGCATGGAAAAGTCTGGCACAGATTACATTTTGTTGATTGTACAGGTGCTTTGCTGCACAAAGCAGCAGTTTGCCAACAAAAGAGGAAACCTTAAACGTTCTCTGATTCCCTGCAGCATCTGCAAAAAGTAGCCTGAAGAAGACATTAATATAAACCACAGAAATTATTTTAAGAAGAGCAGCTACATGTGACAATGCCATCCTGTATTGCTGTCCAATTTCACTTGCAAGTACCCTAGAAGCTAAACCATTTGCTTATACAAATGATCCTCTGGAGTCTAAAGACCAAAGGGTATGAGAAGACTTTTACAGGTGCAACTACTTCAGTGGGCTGTTTCTAACCACGATCAGGGTAGAGTAGAGGGAACAAGAAAGTGAAGATTTTCTCTTACAGCTTCAAGGTTTTAGGGTTCTCTTGAGCTGGACATTGCTACTGGGATTCCAGTACAACCCAAGTTCTGTTGTACTGGTCAGTGCAAGAGGTGCCTGAATCTCCATGAGTTAGTCTGATCTCTTTGTGAGATGCTTTACACCTTTGGCCCTTGCAACAGCTGGTAGGGAGGAGTTCCTCAGTATCTGTATTTTAGGTTACCTAAAATTGTCTGCCTTTCCACCACTGTTTTGGTGTTATTTCCATTTTCTTTTCCATGAAAAGTCATCCCGTTATTTTTTTTCTAATACCCACCTAGATATCCAAGTCATTCAAAGACAATAAGCTATTTCAAAATGCCAAAGCATTTTGGACAACTTTCTTGATGTGTCCAAAGCAAGATGGTTGTTCAGTTTCCAGTTGCCAGTTGCCAGTTTTTACTCCAATCTGAAATCATTCTTACACAGACTGACATCCTGGTCCATCTCCATTTTCTCCAGCTATTTTATCATCAACGACCCTGAATAGAATTTCTGAATGGAATTGTCTCCCCTAACTTCAAAGGTCTGAAATTAAGCCTTTTGTCTACAGTTCTTCTCTGTGCTCTGTCTTTTGTCAGATAGATCCCTCTAGAGGGACATTCAGATCACTTATCTCAGGCCCCAATTTTAGAATTAGATTAATTGCTGCCTGTGAGTACCTTTCCCTCTCCACTGATGAAGTGAATGGCTTAGGCTAGATATGAAAGGTTTTGATAGCTAAACTTAAAAGCAATGGCTCTCACTTCGGGCCAAAAAAAAAAGAGAAAGAAAAAAAAGTGAAAATACCCTACCTTGCCTTTGCACACCATCACAAGTTTTAGAAAATGGTATAAAGCAGTTGGCCTGGGCCCAAACTCATATATTCCATAGCTCCTGATTCTGTAGTACTGGAATCAACATTGGCTCTATGCTGAGTTTTTCAAAGCAAAAGATGCAATATCTTTGCTTATATTTCAGAACTATTAGAACAGACAGACCTGAAGAGACAAAGTAGATCCATCCTTCTCTTCAACAACTACTTTCTGTGACCTTAACCTCGAAGAGCATATCTAGATGCCATGAGCTTACTTCAGCCATGGAATCACATTCAGATTTCAAACCTCCTCAGACCTGAAAGGTCCAAAGACTTAGACTCATCTCTGTTTTAAATGCTGTCAGTAAGCTATAGCTGAAGTGTGTTACTTCCCATCGCCTGTCAGCAAGGTGTGCCAGCTACCCTTGTGCACCTCTGTAACCTCTCCACTGCTACCTGTTAATACACTCCCTGAGTTACAATTAGCAGCTCAGGACAGTGTCTCACATGTTATAAATGGGATATCTGGATATCTAAGAAAAAAACTTGCCTCACTACTTAAGTCCTAGAAAATCAAGGAAGACAAAAAATGGCATCTTGCCAGGCTGTCAGTTCCCTTCTCTGTTTACTCCCGAGTCTTTGCTTTTGGCAAGAACACATCCCTCTGCTGCAGTGATCCCTGCACAAAATTTCGGTAATCACCCTGATAGCTTACTAGACTAAATTTTGCTGGAAATGCATAGAAGAATGAGAAAAGCTATTTTAGTGCAACAAAGCTTTTTCTATTCTCACTAACAGAGAGGAGGGTATAGCAAAGGAAGAATGATACTGCTGTGGGAGAGGCAAAGGGTCTTATTATTACATTTACACAAGTATAATGCAGCTGCTTCTTTGATAGCTTTAATGCAGCTACTTCTAATTTACATTGGTGTAAGTGAAATCAAATAAAACCCATTACATCCCTGAACCCCAGTAGGCGATCAATGTAATGCAGACTTTTACAACCCCAATTTCTTTCTGTAATAGCAAAGGAACAATATGGGTTTACAGAAGGGCCAGGCTAAAGATAAACCACCCCTCCCTTCTCTTTCTTAGGCTGCAATCAGAAGAATCTAAATGGCCATTCGAGTGTGAAGATGAAGGTCAAGAAGGACAACAAAAGATCAAATGAGTGTCTGGGAACTAAACCTGGAAATGATCTCAAAAGTGAAAAAGGCTAGGTGCACAGAAGACCAGCTACCAATTATGCAGTGATTCAGAAAATCAGAACATTAATTAAGATTTTATTACTTTATTAGTAGTGAAGTCAAATTGAGTTATAATTAGTTAGAAAGTGAACATGGTTTCTTTGTATTGCTAAATGTACTTGTTTCAATTTTACTGCTTTAAAATTGCAGTATGAAATGTATTTCAAAAGAATAATATACATTTGTATTAATTGTAGGGTAAGGGCACACTCAAAGCATTCTTTAAATAATGCACTCCTCCGTCTTGTTTCAGACTCTCTTCTCTTTTCCTATTCTTCTCTAGCTCTCCTTTTCTAGCACTGTCACTTTGAGTCATCAGAAAAATTAGAAGAAAACCCACACCACTTCTAGTGCTAAAACCTCAGCTCTGCAGTTCTGCAAGTTAAAACTGTCTGCCTGTAACTCCCTATTTCAGTACTTTTCTGATCTCCTCAGAAAAAAAAAGTAGCAGGCTGGATTCTTGGCCAGGGAATCTGCAACAGGAGTCAGGGTATCTCCATGGGCTGCAGTGCAACTGAGGGCCAGTATACCCCAAAAGAAATCCTGCCAATCTTTATTCTCTTCTTCATTTCTACATTCTTTGGTCATTTTTCACTTTGCCACTCCTTTTAATGCAAAATTGTTAGAGACATTCTTTGTAGGAAATACATGATGTGACAGAAATGATACTCTAACCAGTGGAGGGAGAGAGAGTGCCCTTCTTTCCATACAGACTCCTGAGTCTGTAAAACTGGCAATACTGTACACAATATTCAGAAGTCTGCTCAGTAATGCAATTGCCATTGGCCTGTGTTGGCAGCCAGAGATCCAGCTTTAAGGGAATGACTTGTCTCACATGGCATGCACCAACTTTCACAAACATCTTGGAATGTCCTTTTCCATGCAGCATAGCAGCACCCCAGATGGAGTGCCCTGCCCAGCACAACAGCCTGCAGACCAGTAAGGGGAGAAGGCAGATGTTTACATCTACATCTAGCTGTAGATGTCCCTGTTCATTGCAGGGGGGTTGGGTTAGATGGCCTTTGAAGGTTACTTGCAACTCCAACGGTTCTGTGATTCTGTGATTCTAAGGTATCTCAGATGAGGAAAGTGGCTCCCTCTGCCCGCAGTTTCACCTACAGAAACAGAGAAAATCCCAGCTCGCAAAGATGGCCCCAATCTGCGTGAGCAGAAAGATTGACTGATTCCCAGTCTAGAAATTCTTCTGAAATGGAATACTGTCTTCTCTCAAAGTCTCCTGCTTCAGCCTTCGCATTTCATTGCAGATATTGAAATCACCATTCTGTTTTGACACTCAAAGATGCACTAATCAATATCACTGGAAATGTCATTTAACTTTTCACTTGGATGAAAGGTGATGCTGACATTCTACTTTTCCTGCATTTCCCAGGAGAACATTTAATCTCTCTGACCTTGCAGATATTTAAGGAACCATTCACAAGATAACATTACATTCTGACAGCCAGCAGGGTGTTTCTCACAGACAGCATTTTGCCTACAGGGACCACAGAAAACATCTGGATTCAGATAGAAAATACTAATAAAAAGGAACACATTATTATTGTTCATCAGCATTGCTCAGTGATATATTATTATTTCTGCCTGCTGGAAACAATGCTGTCAGGTTTTTAAAGCAAAACGACTGCAATCTATGAATGTGACAATGAGAAACTACGGACATAAAAGGATATGAATAAGATTTACAAGTTGCTGAACGCAGAGCGTTCCCTGCCATCAGGGCCAGGTTCCTCTCAATGCTTTTCATCCCTTTGAAAAGAATATGAATGCATCAATGGATGTGTTATCAGCTTCAGGGGCAACAGGAAGGGCATTCCCTGACTGCTGTATCTACACAGTTCTGGCAAGGAACTGCAGTCTCCTTCGGAAAGCCATAGGAAGAGATACAGGAGTTAAACAGCAGGGATTGGTGGGACCCTCTTGAAGCTGCTTTGGTTGGTCAGGTGTGGGCACAGCAGAAAGCAAAATAAATTAAACTCCTCCAGCTGGAAAATAAATATGAAACAGCAAGTGAATTTGTTCACTTCATGAGTGAGTGAGCAAAGCTTAATTCTCTAATTATTACCTCTATTCTACCCACTGAGATAAAGAGCAAGTTAGCAGAGATAATCAGGTTCTAAAATACTGTGCCCTCTTGAATTGAGCCCAAACATAACAGTCAGCAGTCATTCAAAAACTGACATTGTCTCTTGAAAGATCTGTGATAATATTTTATAATTTTATATGTCAGAAGCAAGGGAAGAAAATTTTCATTTTTATTTATTTTTAACCCATTTTTCACTGGTAATTCAAACAACGCAATCACAGAGTCACACTTCTATTGCACAGAAGTCTGGTAAAGGATTCTATATCATATTACTCTAAATATTCATATTCTTCTAATTTAATATAAATTCTGCTAATATCACCCAGATGTCATCTTGCATTCACAGCCTTCAGTGGCATATCACATTAGGATTGATCTGGAATTTCCCTGGTTTCACAAGGCACTTCCATCCATGCAACAGAAAAAAGGAGAAAGGGATCTTCTTCATTTTTGCAATGTGAAAAAAATAAATATATCAACAGAATAATTCAAACTTATATTTGCAGCCAGACTATGCGTTAATTGTCCCCTGATCCTTTTGAGTGCCTGACAGATAATAACATTCTAATCATTTTTTCAGTACTTCAAGATGAAATTTTATTCATTCAATACCTGCATTTGATAAAAGCAGAGATTTGATTTGGATTCATACAATTACAAAGCGTATCAAGGAAACCAATCAGTTCCTCCTTCTTATCTTGTCCCTTTCTTCACAGAAAAGAAAAGAGCAGTTAAGAAATAAAGGTCTGATTGAGTAGCATATAAACTGAACACAAAGAGGAAGTCTGGGAAGTAGTCAGCTGGCAGTCCGTTACTGCAGGCAGTTACTATAAAATTTAGCTGGTGGGGCTGAAGTTTGAAGATGTGACACTATTCTGAGCATGATCCTTACCATAATAGATCCCACTGCCAAAATGGTTAATGTGTGTTGTGCATTGGGAAAAGAAATGAAGGAGGGGAACACACAGTCCCAACTGTGGTGGCCATAGCAGTTTCCTCAGCAAAGCAATGCCAATTAATGGTATGCATAAACATAAGTACTTCTTGGTGAGCTGGCTGTAGGAAGAAAGAGGTCTGAAATGGCTTTATGAGCAGAACAGAACTGCATCCCCAGTGCTCGGTGCTGTAGAATGCCTATGTTATGATTGACTTCAGCAGGCTTTAGGCTAACCCTCTGGGCTCAGTGCTAGCATGAGATCACTTTAAGCATGCTTCTGGAGAGCACCTTCCAACTGAGCTACCATTTCAAAGGGACTTCTTTTTATGCCTCGAGGCTATTCTGTGATACTAACTAATGTATATGAGATAGGAACAATTGGGAAATGCAATATGGAAGGACACATAGATTCCAGGATGTGTGCATAAAAAAATATTTTAAATGAGAATGAATCCAAATAGTCAAATAAATGGTCATGAGTTACTACGTTTAGTAGAAGATACTTTGTGTGTATCCTCTCTGGCAAAATAAGGAAGCATTTTTAATTCCATCTTCTTGTTGATTCGTGCTTAGTTTCAGACTCTGATAAAGCATCAGATCCTGTTCTTCACTCAGTACTTTTTTTTACAAAATTTTGCAGTTTTCCTGAACAAAGACAAAAGGACTCCAGCTCTGCTGTGTGGGCATATTGGCATTTTCAGAGCAACATACCAGTCTACCCAACAAGTAGTCAGAAGTAAAATATAAAAGAAAAGAGCATAACATTTAACTCAGTTAGTGAGAGGTGTGTTGTCTTCTCCTATTACCTGCAATTATGATCTGTAAACTAAGAGCTAAATGTTCTTATCTTGAGTGCAAGAAGACAAGCAAGAGAGGTTCTACCTTTCAGGATCTGATAATCAAATTAGAACATCCCTGCAATGTCAAAGGGCCAGGCTCAAGCCACTCTTCCGGATGATTTGATTTTTTTTCTCTTCTGTGCTGGGAATCCCTCCTGTGGGAGCTCTTCATCATGCATAAAACATTAAATATTTAGCAGGGATTGGGATTTCAGCTTCCTTGATCTCAGCAGAGTGCACTGACCAGAGGGCTATAGACTCAATCAGACCACTTATTACTTAACTCAGAATTGAACTGAATCAAATCTAGCAGAACAGCTCCAATAGGAGGAGCTCATCAGTTTGTAGGTCGAGTCATTTTACTGGCATGTGAGATAACAGCCTGTTTCAAAAACTGAAATGTGAGTCCGGATTTCCCCTAGGCCATTTTGGGAGCCAAGGACTGTAACCTGTAGGCCACAAGTAATCTTTGCATTCCTAACAACTCAGATCATGTTAAAAAGTGCATGACACAAACATTTTATATCATGGTGAAGAACTTCAGTGCCTCAGCAGACATCCATGGGCCAGCTGTTGCCCATCTCTAGAACTGGAGGATTCTACACTTAAGTGAGGCAGGATTTTCTGAATTGCAGAGTTCCTGAGTCACTTACAGAGGAGCTGAGAGAGTGAAGCTGAGAATGGTATAGAGGATCCTCAGTCATTCAGAATTCCTGGAGTCTCCCATATGGAGGGAAATTAAAATCCTTATCCCTTCCCCTTTCTTTTTGCAGCATACTCACAGGATGAAAACAATGTGGAATCAAAACTTAACCTATATTTATCCCAGCTGGACAACCGTGATTTAGAAAGGCACACAAATTTTTCTACATTTTAGGGTGCTGAATATATTGAGCCCAGGGAGACCATGTTTTTGGTAGACATGATTTGGATAAAAGCAATTACCATTGCAACACATCCCAGAGAGAAGCAGTTCTACCACTAATAAAAGGAGGGAAAAAAATGACATTCTTCTAAGTTATTGCAGGTCAAATACTATTGCAAAGTTATGTACACTAAAGCTCCAGCTACTGAACGCAAAACAGCTACAGACCTTGGAATGCAATGGAGGGAACAATTAGAGAGGATGCTGCAGAAAAGCATAGGTCTTCTTAGAGATTTTCAGAGACACAGTGATGCACATTGTGTAAAAGTCAAACCTCCTTGCATTAGATTATCTAGAGCTAACTCAGTGTATTGAAGGTGTAATCTGTGGAGCTGCAGAATGTGCTGTAGTGAAGATACTGGAAGGGTTCCACTAATTCTTGAATGTTGAAAACAAACAACTAAGGAGAACATGTGCAATGGTTGTGGTAAAATATTCTCAAGGTACTTGTCTAATGGTGAAATCAGCCTACAAAGGTCCTTGAAAATCATGTGTATACCAGAATGCTGAAATAAGCAACAAAGTATTGGTGCAAACATGCTTACTGAGGCTCTGTGCTAGACCCTCACACCTGACATCTACCCAGAATGATGCTTGGCAACAACTTCATTGGCCTCATGTCTCTTTATATTGTTCCCAATTTCAAAGTGACATTAAACGGAAACATTTTTTGTGTTATAACATTAAGTGCAAAAACTGCAGTGTTTTAAATGCTCATTTTCCACTGTCATGCTCTATATGTAAAAGTGATATTGCATGGGAAGCCCATTTGTATTGAGTTGGTGTTTGGTAGGCATTTGTAGTATGGGTATTTGGAGTTCTGAACTCTCCCAACTATGGGTGCAGGTAAGTGGGAGCATGGGTGGGTGATGGAGCACCTGCACCCAACTGCACTCTCCTTTTCCATACTGTGAGAAAATCCAGCCATCCTCTGCTGTCCACTGATCATCTGTGTGACAAATAAGTGCAGCAAACGAATTGGACAAAAATCAAATGCTTGCCTTGGTAATGATTCAATTCCCAACGTTTTCTATGCTGTCATTCATCTCAAGATTACAGGTTTTATGGACAAAGCAGGTGGCTGAATATGACATTGGTGTAAAAACGCTGGTATCCACTCCCTGCTGCATTGTTGCAGTGACAGAAACACATTTCTGCCATAAGAGCTACAGAAACAGACAGGTCGTGCTGACAGGGCAATACATATATTTTGCAGGAAAAGTGAACAGTTCCAAATAATATGGTATTGCTATTTCTTTAAATTTGAGTGATTACACAGATAATCTCATGTCTGTTTGAATCACAGCTTACAGGTCCTCAATGAATCATTTAATCTCAATAGGCACTGTGTTGTTCTAGCATCTTGATGGGTATTTTCTCCCTGGCATACTTTGAAATTCAAATTCAGTCTGTGCCCCGTGCAAAAAAAAAAAATTATCTAGACTATGAACTAGATCTGTTTACTTGTCATTATCAGCTGACATTCAAGGCATGCTAAGAATTTTCATTGTAGGAGATACAACCAACATGTCAGCTCTGCTGTGGAGACAAAAATACACTTTCCAAAGATTTGCCCCGAAAGCCTAAACTTTCAGATAAATTTACATTTTCTTACCTTAACATTTTTATGCCTTTCCATTTCACTTCTAGGTTTAGAGAGAATATGATGAAATCACAAAAAGCTGCTGCTTCAAAAATCAGGAAATCTCAGCACCTAGACAGACAGAGTTTCACTGGGGGAGGCATTCAGCTTCATTTTCAGAATGAGGAATTTGAAACAGCATGGGACTTTTCTGTACCTCAGAGTGCTACTCATTACAACTTACTAGAAACTTTGCCCCATTTTGAACCTCTTCTCTAACAGTATCGAAGATGGTATAAAGTAGCTGTAAAATCTGCCCTATGAAATGATGGGTAATACAAAAACTTGCATTAATGTTAACAATAAGGTTACAAACAATATTACTTCAAACTCAGGAAAAAGCAAGTTTGTGGCAAAATTAGGCATTAATTCTCTTCTTTTTGCACTATTATGTGGATTATAACATGGGATTTTTCTGCCTGTTATTTTATTCCATCTTTATTTCCACTGATTGCTACAAAATAAGAGCATTACAGCAAATTATCTGCAATCATAAAACTATCTATTTTTCCCTCAAATAAAATAATATAATCCCATAAGTAGAATTGAGCATGCACTGGATTTCTCTTGTGCAGAAAACTCTTTAATTAAAGAAAACTAATTCAAGATAGAATGAAAACCAAAATTATAGATGAAACTAAATTTGGAAATAAACTTGAGTAGCATGGAATTGTCTTGGAATTAAAATTAAACCATTTTATCTGGAGCTTGACTTACTGAAGGATATCATGGATGCTAGAAGTTCATATAGGTGCAAAATGCATATGCAATTGCATATGTTAATGAAGGAAGAATTTCTGAGGAAGGAAGGAAGGCACAAAAGGAAATAAAAGTAGAAAGAAAAAGATGGAAAGAGGACTTATCTAAAGACTAAGGGCTCAGGATATTACTTAGAATGTGCTAAGCATCTTAAATGTAAGAACAATTTGGATAACTTTTATTCTCATTGTTTTTAGCCTTGTGGACTCTGTGGAAGATATCAGTGTTTAGAGGTCTGTAGCATTATCCTTTAGTCATTATCAATGGGTGTTTACAGTTCTCCAGGTGGAAATAAATTGTTAGACCTCTGTCACACAACTAGATATTTTCCATTCCCAGAATTTAAGTGTTTAAGAACTTGCAAAATATGTAGGGTTTTCCCATGGAATAATAATACCATTACAGCTAATGGAGAATCAGAATGATTTGTTAGGGCCATTGGGAAAATGATTTCAGCTGTAAATGTTGAAGGAAAGAACAGGAACTAAAAAATGTAAAACTGTCAGTATAACTAGAGAGTCATGCCTTATAGTGCTGGCTTGGCACCAGTGAAGGCCATCTCCAAGACAGAAATTTATATTTAGGTGCTGTATGGGAACTGTTGATCATGGTCTGAACCTCTGATTGACCACCTGAGGCAAGCAATGAGTCAGCCACAGGAGCACAGGTGAAGGCAATTCACCTGTGCTACCAGAAGGGGTGGAGCCTGGCTGCACCTCTCCTAGATCACATTTAAGTGCTGACTGCCACAGAGGGAAGTGCTCTTTCTGGAGGTTGTTTCTTGTGGAGTTTTACTGTGGGCCTATAAGACTGGTGAGTATTTTCATTTATTTTGATTATCATTCCACCATGATGATCTTATTAAGTTTAACCTCTGTGTACCTATTGATTGTATACCTGCTGATGGTACAATTGTACACCCATTGGTTGTACAGGTGCCCAAATAATTTCCTCCAGCAGATGGTGATGAAAGGATAAAAGGAAGACAAATGGTCATCAAAACTTTGCTCACACATGTAACCTGAAGAATTCTTATTGTGAAACAAAAGAATAAAGTGAAATGTAAGGTTTTCTGTCTTAGCCCTAGCTACTAGAATGATTCTCTGCTTATTCTAGTGACTGCTTCATAATAAACATTTTTTTTAAATCTTGTGAAAGGAACAGGTACATAAGGTTACTTTCTCTTCTGCGAGCATCTCTGATGGGGCTGGTACTGATCTTTTATTTCTGATCTAAATAGTTCTTGCATGTGGTTATAAAGGATGTGGATGGAGAAAGTTTTTTTTTTTTAATTTTTTTTTTCATCTCTAACATTGACACAATCCTCCACATCCCTTCCTGCTCCCCAAACTGCAGTAGGTACTGGGAGGTTGCTCTCTTTGTCCCAGCACAGGACAAGGAATGCTATGTCTTCTCATCAAGATAACGCTGAGCACTACCCTGGTACATACACAGGCACTAATGAAATAGGTGTGTCATCTTTAAGGAAAGACTGTTCAGTGACCACAAGCAACTGAAAAAGCAGTGATATTTAAATCTGAAATAATGGAAGACAGATAAGTTCAAAGGAAAACTCAGAAATAGGGATGGTCTCAAGATTATGAGATCTGGAGGTAATTGAGAAGTCCAGATCAGGAGAACATAGAATATGTGCTGCCCCATATGGCAGAAGCTGAGAAAGAGACACATTTTCAGGCTTAAAAAAAGTGATACTCCACAGAGGAAGAACACAGTTATTTTATTCTGCTAAGCCTTATGTGACATGTAAGAAGAAAATAAATTAGCAGTTGACATTTTACAGTTCTGTGGGTGAATCCGTATGTACGAAGCACTCAGAAATTAAAGCTTCACATGCATTTTTAATTTCATTATTTTAGGTGCTGAAACTTGCTGAAGCAAAATAAAGCAATGAGCTAAAGTAGAAGAAAGCAGGCAGAAGTTATTAACTGGCTAACAGTATGGCCATTGCCTAGGGCCAGAAATAGCTGATGGATGATATGACAATAGTCAACAGACAAATCCTCATTACAATTGTAAATGCTGTGTCCCAAACAATTTAATCTCCTCAGTATGATCCCTAACCTCACTCCTTGCAGCAGCTGCACCACCACCTTCCAGCATTTGTATAGTTTGTTCATTATCCCTGGTAAAGAGCAGGCACTTGGAGATTGCCATCCTCAAGGAGAAATGGTAGTTCTAGAGGAACATCAGGGTGAGAAGGAAAGTCCAGGTGTGCACTGGGCAGTTTATAGCATGCTGGCAGGTAACACTGCCCAATAGTGAATCTTCTGGGGAAATAAGTGGGAGAAGGAAGTGCCCGCTCTATGAGCACTGATAGGTGCAGTCTTCAGCCCTTATCACAAGGCAGAGATATGCAGACACAAAGCACCTGGCTGAATTTGTGCTTTGTATCCTCAGCTCACAAGTGAAGACAGCAAATATGGTTGCATTTAAGCAGAAAAGTGAGACTCTCAGAGCCACAGTTGAGTTTGAGTAGTAGATTTTCCTCTTGCTCAGTGCTACGCTTATGAGCGATGTGGTCATATGCTCTTTTCTTTGTAACATTTTTTAATAAATTTCATGTAAATATAAATAAAGCATACACAAGCTGACTGAAGTACCGATGTAGTTGTTGCGCGGGGGTGCCCAGCTCCTGTAAGGAGAAGCTGCCAAGCACAGCCTGGCCAAGCCCACTCCATTCCCCCTGGCCTCTGGGCAAGGGAAAGCCATGGGGATTGCTTAGTCTGGAATTGTCCAGCCTGGAGGGGGGTCAGGGACTTTATTGCTCTCTACAACTATCTGAACGGAGGTTGTGGTGAGGTGGGGAATCAGCCACTTCTCCCAGATAACTGTGATAGGACAAGAAGGAACGTCCTCAAGTTGCACCGGGGGAGGTTCAGATTGGATATTAGGAAAAAAGTCTTCTAAGAAAGAGTGGTTGGGTACTGGAACTGGCTGCCCAGGAAGGTGGTGGAGTCCCTGTCTCTGGAAGTGTTGAAGAAATGTGTAGTTATGGCACTGAGGGATATGGTTAGTGGGTAGATGGTTTGACTAAATGATCATACAGGTATTTTTCTAACCATGATGACTCTATGATTCTGAATATGGCTGGGCAATCTTTACTCCTTTTCCCCAAGACATCTGGTGGTTTTATTTGTCACCTATGGGATGTTTTTTATGTGTAGGATTTGCCTTGCTCACATTACAGATAGCTCTGCATGTTATAGTCTGCTTCACCTAACTTCTCATCTGCTGTAAACTCACTGGAGTCACTAAAGTCATACATATTGCACATGTGGCCTGCATATTAAAAAAAGATGTTTTTTTTTCCTTGGCTCATGCATTATCTGTTTGGGGACTGAGCCTGGCCAACTCCACAGAAGAAACTTAGCTCACCCTCCTTTATAAGTGATGAGAGCAACTATCTAGCTACTTGATTAATGAAAATTGGCTGCAATGTGAAGCCTATGACTAACGTGTTCAATAGGACTCTCTTTACTGATAAATTATCATACATCTCCAACCATGCTATAATTAGGTTATAGGGCGCTATTGTAAATCTAATTCAATTTTTATTGATGTCTCTCAGCTCTGTCCCATCTTGTGGGATTCCTGGAAAACCAAAGTGTTGTTTTTATACCCTTCTAATTTCAGAGAAGCACACCTCCTGCACTCATGCAAATCTTCTGGATACAACCTATTGCTGAGTGCATTAACTGAGGGCTCTTACTTTCGTGTTGTTAGTTCTGTTTCTGTTGTTCCTGCATTCCAAGATCACCTGAAACAGACAAAATGGTAAGGTGCTTTCTCATTGCTTGGCTGCTGCTGCTGCTCCCCGTTTTATTTGAGCTTGGATTCAGCTCACATCTAACTTCACTGGTACATTGAATCCATCTGAAATGCAGAGAGCTGTCTGTGAAAGAATGGGCCATGGCAGCTCATCAAGGTCCTGAACAGAAAGATACCAAACTCTTTGTTCCAGCTGAAAGGACTGATTCTTCTATTTTGTTTTGGGTTATTAGCCCTTACTTTATATGAAGTACTGCAGTTGGCTCATGTGCTCAGGTGACCTGAAAAGAATTAAAATTCACTTCTGGGTCTAATTAGCTCATCTTGGATGTCATTTTGCACAGTGCAAGAGGATAATAAATAAATACTAGCAAAATTTGCACATTAGAATGGAAAAGTTACTGATCCAGATACCCCTCAATTTATTTCACATGGATGAAGTAATGACCTGAGTCATTTTAAAGGTGAGATTCAAAGATGAGACAAACATCTAACTACTCCTAGCTTTACTCATTGCCCCAGTCCATAAACCAAAGTGTGACTGCCATCCAGACTCCCCCTCCTGAGGCATAGTCTCAGCTAACAAACTAACACTTTCTTCTTTACCTCCACAATTTTCTTTCTTTCTTTGCTTCCCTCTGCCCTCACTGAGCTTAATGATCTCCCCAGGTTGCTCTGCAGCTAATTAGGGCCAGACACAGGTAGCATCAAGTGATTCATTCCACAGACTGCTGCAAAGCCAAGCCAAAGCCCCATGCCAACCGGCTGAGAACCCGGTTGCTCTGTGCTTCTATTTTACTCACCCAGTGGGCTCCTGCAGCATACAAGGATTCTCATGTAATAAGTTCCAAGGGAAACATCAAAAAGGTACTTTGACTGAATTAGGTTCTCAAATGTTACGATACATTGATATTTTCTTACAAAGGCAGATTCCAATTTTTAATTTCTGAATATCTAAGTTCCCTTTGAGAACTGGATGGAAATAATTTTCATTTCTTGTAAGGCTGCAGCAGTGTGATTTTAGTAAAGTTTATAATGCTAGATATTTTAACTGTTCCATCATATAACAGTGAGCAAGCTAAAGACTCCTCGATAAAGCTCTGGTTTCATTTAACAGTATGTGGTTAGTCTGCTCCTATTTCACTTCTGATTGGTATTGATTTGTTTATTTTTCTGAGTTATCTGTTGCCTTTCCATTATGCCTTGCCTCTTTGAGAGTCCTGCCTGTTCTTTCTATCAGTTTACTGTAAAGACCAATTGAGAGATAAGTCAGACTCTCAAAAAGCTGTGGCTGTTGGACATTCTTCCCCAAAAGCCCCCCTGTTACTATGTCTACTTGTTTGTGCACAGAAATACATGCTCCCTAACTTAAGAGATGTTAGCAGAAGTAGGTTATAGGTATTAATAAGAAGCTACTGACAATATGGTAATTGGCAGGAAAAAAATGTGCATATATATGTATATCAGCATTTCATGTAGGACACAGGAAGCCAGGGTTTTACTTGCTGGATAGAAAGACATGTAGATGGGAATTTTTTTTTTCCATTTTCTGATTTGGAATCTTTTACTTCAAGACTTATACACTGATAAACAAAAGCAATAAGAAAAGGCTGGGTGTTTTGAATATTGCTGCAGGGCTTATGTTATGGCTTTCCCAGTTTGCTAGAATGCATCTTAAACTCTCATCACAAGGTAAACCTCAGGCTGCCTAATTTCTGGAAAGGTAAAAATTTCACTAGCAAAAATAAGCAAGCTTTTCAGAGAAGAATACAATAAATCCACAGAATGTATTCTTCATATTTTTCCTCTGGTTGGCATCTGCTAGGCTCCATGTCACTACAGATTTTTTTTCCTCTGCTTTTTTTAAATTATCCTAAATTTTAGAAAAACTTAAAATATTAAGCCCATCTTAGAGAGATGAGAGAGAGGAAAAGAGAATCTTTGTGCAAGTGTCCTGACACTCTTTGGTTAAGGACAGCTTTCTAAACCAATGAGACAAACAAGTGGGGATGCAAAGTAAACTGCCATAGCCAGGTTTGGGACCAGCAGACCCCAGCCCAGGATGTCTGCTCACAGTGAGGTATATGCTCGTGGCCAGTTTACAAGCTACTGATCTCACATCTCTTGCAATGACCACAAGGCCATTTCATAATTTACTTGATTCTCCTTGCATAAAAGGCAATTGCAAACTGAAAACAATGCCAGTTTTGCCAGTTAGCTTCATTTGATTTTTGTATTTATTAAATATCTAGCCTAAGTTTCATCACTATAAGTATTATAAAATTTCCTCTTTGAAGAACGGGTGAAAGAAATTCTTGTGAAACTTACGTTTGTAAAGGTAGCATGGATTGATTTTCTTTTTTTAATTTATTTTTTGCCTTAGGGAGTTCCCTACATGATAAAGCAGTAAATCTTCTGTATGTACGAAATGTATATTCATCCAAAATGTTTTATTATCCTGCTTATTGGGTCTCTTTCACCTATTTTATACAACTGTTATTCTACTTTCCCTAAGGAATCGCTGCTGACTCTAAGGATTCTAAGCAGTATTGGATAAAGATAAGGCCATACCACACTTCAGAATTACTTCAACTTTGTTTTGTGAAAGGTTGATTTAACACTGAATCAAGCATCTCTTGAGATCTTTTCATAAATTTGAAGTTCTACCCAACTATCATGTTTTGTGATAATCACATGCCTTGGAAGTCATGGATTATGTGTATCATGTAAGATATTAAACTTGTCAAGATCTTGCTTTTAATATGTCTTTTAGTTAAGACCATATCTTGACATGAATTATTCCTACTATAGTCTCTCACACACTGGTTCAGCAAGCAATCATCCACTGCATCCATCATTTCTGTTGCTGTCTCACCATATGTCTCTGAGGGAATTGAGGGAGGAAGTTTCCAGTTAATCATTTTTTTGCATTTGGTATGCAAATCACTTAAAACTGAACGATGAGGCAATTTCAAACAGAATTGTCCTAAGACTGAAGTTTGAGAACTGAGTTCCTTGATAGATTTGCTGGATTTTTTGTTGGATCTTGTGGTTTTATTTTTGGGTGTTAGTTTTGTTATGTTTTTTTTTGCATCTTAACAAAATTTAACAGCTAGAAAAAAGTTCTCATGATAATGTCTAGCCTATTTTCTCCTCAGAGATATGTTTGCAAAACAATTGGTTTGATAATATCTTAGCAAGAGGCTTCTGCTTTTAATATTTCAAACCTTCATCTGTCCTTGGCTGCTATGGCATTGATCTATCTGACAAAATGGGGAAAAAAATGCCAGTCAATGGGTGAATGCTCCTTTAAGTAAACTTGTTAGCAAGGCATAATGACACCTCCAGGGTCTTGTGACTCCTGCGGGCAATGGGTGACACGGGTTGGCCAGGCTCAGGACAGGGCTGAAACAATAGATCTTTTGCTAAAAGAACAGTCTGTTTTCATCAGCCATGAATTAATGCACAGAACAGTGGCACTGCGTAGGTTGGTCTTGGCTCTCTGAAGATGCATATAATGAGTGAAACAATGGCTTGTTAAGTTTAAGATTCATTTTGTAACCTCATGAAAAGCTCTGCACATTGCTTCTCAATACTGGGAGTTGTCCAGCCGTAAATGCACATCAGTAATGTACAAAAGGCTCAAATTCAGGAAAGGGGGCAAAAGCCTGAATAAAATCTTTACACTCAACCAGAAACACAGTGAGAGCTGAATTTCTCAGCTGTGTAAGCCATATGTCTGTGCAGAACAGGTAAAGACAGAGATGGGGTGAAAGGACAGTCATCACCCTTCTGAGTTTTTTCTGAAATCTGTACTGGGTACGGGGAACTGAGTAAGCTTGCAGGCTGCCTATGCTTTCTTCTCTGTAGATTGTAGCAGAGATACATAGAAGCTCCCACCTCTACCTGCAACTGGTTTTGGTTTCAAACTTTCTCTAAAAATTAAGGCATGTTTTATAAGTAGATCTTTATTTTGTGGGATCATCAGGTCAACTTGGAGCATAGCTCATGAGCAAGCGCAGCAGTTTCCTGAGTGTTTCCTTTGCTTTCAGACAGAAAAGCTTCATACTTCTAATAAGGGATCCTCCTGTGCAGCGCTCCTAGATAATTCAACTGTAGATTGGAGGTGGTAGTCAACATCCCTGGAGCTGTTCAAGAAGAGAGTAGATGTCACAATGAGTGACGTGGTCTAGAGCAGTCAGAGGCATGGGCTGATGGCTGGACTAGATGGTCTCGGTAGTCTCTCCAACCTCAGTGATTCCATGATTCTTTTCTATAAACGGGAAAACAAAGAACATAGGGTTAGATACTGTTTTCAAATTTTGTTCAGTACTTTTTGCATACAAAATCTCATAGATGCATGTAGAACAAGGGGTGTCATGCAGATTTCTTCTGCCAGGTGACTGTACAAATCACTAGATGATGCAATTGTATTTCCTGTTAGTCCTTGTTTGATCTATTTAATGTTGAAGGGTTTCTCTTCATGGTGGAACAGCTTGTTGAAGACAGTTGCTCTATGTCCCTCACACCCCATACTGCCTCCTGCAGCCATCACTGTCATGGCTGGGCCTTTCATCTGGTGAAAGGCAAAGGATCTGGGCTGGAATCCCCTCCAGCACTCAGGAAGCTGAGACTGAGTCTCTGAGACACTTTACAGGAGATCCAGCTTTCACTATAAAACCGTACAGCATATATCATGCAGTTATGAAGTTTTGGGGAAAATAACTTCAAAAAGTACCAGTTTTAGAATATGCACTTTAATTTTGCCTTTTTAGGCTTCTTGCTGGTTGTTGTTGTTGTTTCATTGTTTCTAATGATATCCCTGAACTCTGTCCTAGAAAGCAGTCCTATTAGTTCTGTTACAAATGCTACATTCCCTGCTATTGACAGAGAAGTGGCTGTTTCTCATGCTGGCTGGATATTACAGGTGTCCAAATTTCTCTGTTGAGAGTATTTCTGCTATTCAGAAACAGGAGGTCTTGTGGTTTAGTGCCTGTGAGGGCAATTCTATCCAGCATAAAGTTGTTCTTTGGAGCTAAGCTGTGCCACTGAGACTAGAAATGTTTCATTCAGATTTTTCCCTTGTACAGCAATACTTTGAAGCTGGACATGAATGCTCCTGGGTTATAGCAGGGAGCTCCAAACTCCTACATCTTCTTAAAAACATTGACTTCTGCAAAAGGAATATTTCAATCATCAAATCGATTGACTTGATTCGGAAGGGAGCACACCGAGACAGCATATGCCTATGGTACTGCTGAGCCATGTAAGGAAATAGAGGTTGATTGTATGATCTGAATGGAGACTATGCTTATTTCTGCAGTCCTTACAGTCAGAATAGCTGACTCCCTGTAGTTAAAATCCATCCAAATCCTCTACAAGCTAGACAGGTAAAGAACAAATGTATCCTTTGTATGGTATTTTCAATGCTACTGTAATCCTTTTCTCTTTCTTCTCTTTCTTAACCCTGGAAATATATTTTTTCTGGTATGCATTTTCTAAACTCTTTCACTCTGGGTAACAATGCCAGACAACCCTTGGCAAAATACCCCCTCTCAGGCCAGCATGGCATTAGGGTGCTGAAGCTCCTACCCATGTTTAAATACAGAAGAGCAGCCAGAAGAGCAAACAGGCACTGCTCTCCCATCCCTTCCCTGCACACATCCATGGTGGCTTTTACATAGTGGAATGCTTCAAGCTATGTTCTCCCAGCCCTACATCCAGCACCTTCTGCTCCAGAAGAACCATATCACAGTGGTGTGATATCTCCATGTGTTTAGACAGAAAATCTCCAATTGGCCTGGAATTATAAGGATGGAAGCATTTTTTCAGTCCCTTATAGCAGTTGTCCTTTATGGATAAGGGGATATCACTCTGTTGCCGTGGTGAAGGATGAGTGCCACCTGTGGCTGACTCTCCCACCTCACTGTGCTGTCAGAGGGAAGGTAGCCTCAGGTGGGAAATGATGCTGCATCAAGCAAACCCATTTATGTTTTTGTTGTTTTCTCCTCGGACCTTTATTAGATTATTAACACAGGCTCATTAATTTCAAATGCTTTTGTGTGCTTAGCTTGGAAGAATTCAAACTAAGCATCCAAAATGGAGTAGCTGTTTTTTTTTTGAAGCTTTGGTGTTACCATGCCTGTTTGCCTCACTTGGCATAGCTGGGAGACAATTTTTGCCTGTTCTTAACAATGTTAAATATCTTTCAAACACTAAGATGATAAGCATTGGAAACTCATACACTGAAATAGTGGAGAATCTTCTGGTTCACTTTTCAAAGAAAATAGCTTGTCAAGTAAAGCAATCTTTAAATGATTACCTATTTTTCAGAAAATATTCATAGCATTTTTTCATAAATGAAAGGAAATCTGGTCTCATTATCTTTCTCTAAGTTACTCAAAATTGTTCTAACTTTTTTGTCAAAAAAGCTGGTTATTGTTAGTTCTATTTCTGTATTTAATATTTCTTTTTTACTGTGAAAGGAAAATTACTTCAGTGCTTCGAATGCTTCAGACACTGGAATATTTTGGGCTATCAAAACAGAATACAACAGTCATGATCAGAAGCATTTTTCTTTAGCATGTAAGCAATTATTTCTATAAAATCGTTGGTATTCTTATGATAAAAAAAGACATGTTTGGCAAATTTGTTTACATCTTTCCAGTGTTTTATGCATTTCTTGTTCCAGTTTCATCTTTGTTATTTCTGTTCCCTTGTCTTTCTTGAATTTATGATTAATGTTTCTTTAGGCAGGAAAACAAGACATTCCAGATCAAGAGTTATGCAAAGTCATAGCATTTTTTGAGAAATAAAATGAGTCAATAAAATATCAGTATTCATAGCAAGTTTTCTCTCCATGCAAGAGATCTTGTAGGCAAAAGATAAGCTTAGTCTAAAATTACAACTGTCCAAACAGGAAAGAAAAACAGAACAAGCAATGGATGTTCATGGAAAATTCCAGACACCAACTAGATCTGGATACTATTGATAAAGAGGACAAAGAACTAATGGCATGGATTTAATGGATCAAGTTTCTCTTCTGCAGTTCATCTCTTCGTTAATGGCCCATGAAAAGTGAAGACGAGATTTGGACCAAAGAGCTGCCAGAGACTAAACCAAGCATTACCTCTTGAAAGATTGTATCATTGATGCTTTAAATTAAATCTTTATTGCCATTGTAAAATGTCTGTGAGTTACCCAGAAAAAAATATATGATTTTCAGATTGTGGTCATTTTTTTTAACTAAGGAAGTGTCCTTTCTTCATAGGAGTATGTGAAATGAAGGCCTCAACTTGCCCTTCTCAGGCGAGGTTCCTGGCCCAGGACCTTTCCTGTCTCCATCAGTTTTGTGGTTTCTTCTGCAAGAGATGGAACAAGTTTTAAGTCATGTTCTTGCTTCTTATTCTAACAGTAAAAAAATAGAACTGTATCTCAGAGGACTAAATAATCATTTTCCAGCTTGTATGTGATGCACAGAATGCTCCTCCTCCCAGGTATAGCATAGAGATGCTCTGTGATAGATCATCTCTGCCTCAGTCTGCTCCATGCTCAAAAGGCTAAGATTTTGAGACAAAAATACTAGCATAAAGGTTCAGTCAGTGGTTTCTGAGCTGCAAAATTGAGTGGCTCAGCACATGGGGAGGGCCTACATGGGTATCTGTGAAGTGAATCAACTGCCTGTTCCATAGTCAATGGTCAGTGGCCAATCTGTGGTGAGGTGCTTGCACAGACTGCCCAGAGAATTTGTGAATGCCCCATTCCTGCTCGTGTTCAAAGTCAGGCTGGATGGGGCCCTGAGCAGCCTCATCTAGTGATGATTTAGTGGTTGGCAACCCTGCCCAAGGCAGGGTGGGTAAAAATAGATGATCAGATCACAGCCTACCTGTTTCCATGCTTCATCCAACGCTCTTCTTCCATAGAAGCCTGCAGCTTTCTTGGGTATATGTTTTTTCCTTCTTAAGGACTGCTAACATTTCATCAGTCAGGACAGGATGCCAGCTAAAAAGCTATATGTTTTTTTTTTTTTCTGAAGATAAGGGAAAAAAATTAGACCAGCATCAATGAAACTTAAATTATGCATTTTATTCAGGTTATTAACTGCTAAGTTTTGTTGTAAAGATAGTTCTAGGATGTGTTGCTGTTTCTCTCTTTCCTCTCTACAAAGATAGGAGTAATTCTCATCTTATCTACGATAATACTGACTTGTAAAAATAAACACAAAGAGCACATTTAACAGAAGGGAGAGAAGCACAAAATAAACATACCATTATTTTGTTTGTCTCTTAGAAAAAAACACAAAAACCACTCAGTTTTCAATGCTGTTTTACTAAAACAAATTTTCAGACCCCCAGCAACAGATAGTCACTCATTAGTAAGAATCCCAGTGGATATTGTGGAGTCTGACTACTCATGCTTTTGAGATGTAAATATGAAAATTGCTTTTTGAAGAACTAAAATGTAAAAGCAGTTAAAGTTCAGGATTCAATTTTTTCCTTGCCTTTTGAATGATAAATGCATTTACATTTTAATTTTCAGTGTTTTCAATTTTCATCAGTGAAAGGCTGTATTTCTGGATGAAAAGCACAATAATAAAATGTTCTCTAGTCCATAATTTTCTTGTAATTCACAGAAATGATCTGAGGGCATATAGCTCACTACAATATATATTATAGTGTTCAGTGTGGAGAACTCAATTGTTAGGGCAGCAATTTCAAACATATGTATATTAATGAACCGGTTTGGGCTTCATTAGAAATTCCTATGGAGTTTTTTGCTGACATAGAATCATCTCCACTGTAATCTTACAAATCTGCAAAGATTGTCAGAGCTGTGCATGTTATTTCATTTATTCAATCAATATATGTGTGTCAATGCCAATTACCCTGCTGAAATCCATGTAATAGTCTTATTTTTTTAAGGCCATATAGCATGATAGATTACGAAAGGAACAGAACAATGCAACATGCTATGTCATACATTATTTGGCAAAGCATCATGGCATTATTTATAAGTGGAACTTACCATACATCTTTTTCTGCTTTTATTGCAATCAGTTCCCTTCCTGCACTTGAAAGGATAAAGCAGAGTAAAAAGTGTGTGTGTGGGGGGGGGGGGGGGGGGAAAAAAAAAAAAAAAAAAAGTCTGGACAAACACTGGACGTATTATAGGTCTGTACCCACATCCACTCACTTTAATCACACTGGATGCTAGAAGTAAACTGAAGAAAAAAATATTCTAATGTAACAAACACAAAAAATAGCATCTACCGCTAACAACTGCTCAATGCAAAGCCCATTATAAAATGCAAGACTGGTGTGCAGGGCTACAAAAATATACAGATTCTATTCTCAAAACAAATGAAAAAATAATTGCTACATCAGTAAATAACATAAGTTGAGAAACAAGAGCATAAGGCGAACATGTAGGAGGTCAACAAAATTCTGGTAACTAATGTTCAGAAATGAAGCTGACAAACAGAGAGAGAAGAATGCATTCAGCACATTGCCAAAGAGCAGACAGGCTGTAAGCAATAGCTGGCCTCCTTAGGGGAACCTGCAATTCTGTCTCAGCACAAGAGCTCCTGCAGTTGGGAGGAGCCCCTCTGCCTGTGTTAGGGAAGAGAGCTTCTTTGGAGGCTGCTCTGTAAGGAAATGGCTCTCTGTTGCAGCTAATAGCTTTTTTCCGCCTGCAGCTGGCACCTTGTTGTACTCCATACACTTCTCTTTCCTTCTCTAAAGCTTCACTTCCATAGAACCAAGGTTGCAAAGATCAATGAGATCATCTAGTTCAGCCATCAACCCATTTTCTCTCTCCCTAGGTGTGCAGGTCTCCCACCAGCACTCCTTGCACCTGATTCATTTATGTCTTCTGGGATTTAATTCTTCAGGCTTGGCTATCCATCTCTCCAGAAGGATATCAAGTTCCTTCATCTTGTCTCCGTGCAAGAGATAGGACTGTGAAGGCTATCACTCCAACCTTCCACTCTCCTTCAGCTCTGGTGTTCTGAAAGACTTCTCTGCATCTATGCCCCCCCATCTAGGGAAGAGAGAGTCTCTTCCACAACAGTAAACCAAAATCCCAGCCTTTGCAACGCAGTAATTGGACAGCTTGAGTGGAATATTATAGAATGGTTTGGGTTGGAAGGGACCTTTAAGATCATCTAGTTCCAACCCCCTGCTATAGGCAGGACACCTCCCTCCAGAACAGGTTGCTCACAGCCCCATCCAGCCTGGCCTTGACTGCATCCAGGGAGAGAGCATTCACAGCCTTGCGGAGCAACCTGTTTCAGTGTCTCACCATCCTCACAGTAAAGAATTTCTTCCAGAATATCTAGTCTAAATCTACCCCCTTCCAGTTTAAAACCATTTCCCCTCATTCTGTCACTAAAGGTATGTTGCTAATATGTCTGAGGATAAGCACAGGGAAGAAGAAGGATCTTTTAAAACTAATAGAGTATGCTTTGGCATCATTGATGTAAATGAGGTATGAACCACATCATACCGGAAACAAACAACCAAGGTTGGTCTGGGAGTCTAGCTTGTTTCAAGAGTAAAGTCAAGAACAAGATTCTGCAACACAATATTTGCTCAGATAAGGAGAACCACCAGTCCTGGTGCAACCAACACAATTTTAGATGTGAATGTTGTAAGAACAGTACTCTGAAAATTGAAAGAAAGCATATTCACTTCTACAGTGATGGCTCCTCATTATATTTTCATAGCTGTACATATTATTCTAAATTTTATATGTGTATTTATTGACACAGTGATGTTGTCAATATCTTTATTCTGAGACATCATCTACTGAAGCAGTCTTGAAATCCAAATACTGTAATAAAACACACTGCACTTTCTCCCTCAGAGGATCATGTCCTTCACATTTCTGGAAACTTAGTCAAGATCGTTGTGTTTGCTCATCCTAAATTTATTTGACCTTAATCCATGCTTGATGATGCACTGAGAAAGCCAGTAGGGACACAGCAGACAAAATAAGAGATGTGCCTCATGGCAGAGAACATAATGATTATTTATAAATCCCTTCAGTTCCCCAAGATGTGCTTTAGTGCTTGATTATAGTTTTTTTTGTTTGTTTGCTTTGTTTTGTTTTTCAGTGTTTTAAAAGCTGTTCCTAATAATATGGCAGATTTCTCTGGCTGTTAGAATTATTTAAGCTTCCAATTAATTTTGTGCAAGTTATGATGCTAAAAGGAGTCACTTGCTCCTAGTCACAGCCTGTAACCAAGAACAGGGAACATCACCACTGAGTACCTACCCCTCATAAAAGGCTCCTTGAGATTCTTGAACTCCCCAGATGTTTTTTTTTTTCCCAAGTTAAGGCTACAGGACTCGGCTGTGAGTTTGCAAGTGCCAAGGAGCTGAACTGGATTTTACTGCTCCATTACTCATGTGTCTCTGTTTTTCCCCAAACTCTTTATATAGCTGCCACAACTCCTCTGCACCTTGCAAGAGATGGATGAGCCAAGAAACACCTCTTTAGCAATAACTGTAGTACTTGCCAAGTGCCAAGTCATCTATTTTACGTAGGAATCAAGCAGTAGCTCTGTGTGCTAGACTGCAGGCCAACCGTCCTGTAAATAAATTCTTGTCTTTTCAAGCTGACCCTCTGCACACATTTAAACACTTCATTCTGCAGGCCTGGGCTGCCCTATGATGCACAGCATCTGGAGCTGGGCAGTGCAGCCCAGCAGGATGGCAGAACCTGCAAGGAGCTCCTCCTAGAGAATGGCACTGCTGAGAGGCAGAAACCTCCCATGTCCAAAAGCAAAGATGGAGTTTTCTGCAAGACCTTGAAAACATCACAGAGAGGAAGGGAAATCACTTTTCAAGGGGATGAATGCTGGGGATTTTTGCGCTAAAGTATAGAGTATATACATAAATTTATAGAATAATAGAATCATTAAGATCATCTAGTCCACCCATTAACCCATCACCACTATGCCCACTAAACCACGTCCCTCACTGTCACATCTCCATGTTTTTGAAGACCTCCAGGGACAGCATGACTCCACCACCACCCTGGGTAGCCTGTGCCATTGCTTCATCGTTCTTTCAGAGATTAAATTTTTCCTGATATCTAACCTGAACCTCCCCTGGCACAACTTAAAGACATCATTTCTTGTCCCATCACTGCAACCTGTGAGAAGAGGCCAACCCTCACCTC
Source organism: Perdix hodgsoniae (assembly GCA_035772895.1). Classification (NCBI taxonomy): domain Eukaryota; kingdom Metazoa; phylum Chordata; class Aves; order Galliformes; family Phasianidae; genus Perdix; species Perdix hodgsoniae. Next base: position 8,345,273 of record JAPSGF010000002.1, read on the forward strand.
ACCACAATCTCTTTTCAGGCAGTTGTAGACAGCAATATGCTCTTTCCTGATCATCCTCTTCTTTAGACTAAAGAATCCTCCCTCCATCAGCCATTCCTCGTAAGACTTGTGCCTCAGACCCTTCATCAGCATTTTTGCCCTTCTTTAGGGCTTCAATGTCTTTCTCATGGTGTTCCCATAGTGGTCTTGCAGCAACCTTTCTCCAGGATAGGTTTTCCCTCATTTGGGTAGTGCTATATCCCAGCAAGCTGCAGGAATGGACTTACAGCACAAAGCACAGCCCTACTCCTGCTGCAGATAACTGCAAAGCTGCCTGGCTTGAGCAGTACAGGCATGCGTGGGATGAATTCAGCTCGCTGCAGCAGCGAATATCCCATTTCCCATTTAAATGCAGGCACAGAAGTTTCTCACTCAACCCCTAACCTGTGCAGTACATCTCTGCTGGGCACACCTGCCCTCCGTTACAGCATGGTGCCGCAACTTATCCCAGGTACAAAGTGTAGAAAAAATATTCAGAGCGGGCTTTGGTTTTCTTAGGCTGTAGCTCCTGGATTGGGTGGGTTTTTCTGCTTTCAGCTGAGCTGACTTTCATAGCAAATAGCATAGATTAAGCTCTGTGCTCTGAGCAGGGATTTCTCATTTCATACATCATTTATAACTTTCTGCAGTGATTCCATAAAGTCAGTATCTCTCTGTAACACAAAGATGAGAAGGATGGAAAATATAGCTGAAAAAGTGACAAACCTGCAAATTGCATTTATGTAGAATTCTGGTGCCACAAAGCTTCTACAGCAATTTTATGGAAACTTAGCAAATTCAGTATAAATAAATTTGCAGTTTAGGAAAGTTATGCATTTATGGATTTCAGCACAGTGCCATATTACAGCTTAGCAAAGATGCTAAATGTCTCTCACACTAAATGGAAATTAAATCTGCTCTTCTATTTTGTCAGATCAGGTTGTTGCCTATGATGTGCTGGGCACAGATTCTACCACTCTTCCCTCACAGAAGTTGCAGTAGCAGTGAAAAAATCACACAAACAAAACTCACTTTTGCAAAGGTTGCAAACACTGAGTACATCAGATTGCTCTATAACTGGCAAGCGATGTCTTTTTTCATTTTCTGTTTCTCTGCAGTTCTCCATCAATCACAGAAAAGCATACTGAGCTTTCTCTGGAAGAGCCCCAGCACATTTTGGTGACATCCTGATTCCAGGGAAGCAAAATCCCACAGGTTTTATTAGAGACACGAACTACCACTTTGTACCAAACACTTGTTTTCATAGACAGGGCCAGTTGCCCAGATGCTGATCCTGATCCTGCTTTAAATCAGGATTTACTATGATCTAAATTAATGAAGTCAGATTGCTGTAAATGAGTGGAGAACTGGGGCAATCTGCTGTGAATTTGCAGACACCAAACACGAGCTGAAAAAGTGAAAGATTTTCTTACCAGACTTCCATTTCTAATGGGCAAATGCTCACAAAGAAGCATCCTATCGTGCCTGCTGCCCATAATAATAGCCATAAATATGAGTGCATTTAATTGTATTTTAAGTCAGTAGGAAATAATATCAGTAGTACATACACACTGGCAAATACGCATATATGAAAAAATAAAATCGAATTTCAGCTGAAATGCTTTTCATTACAGTATAGTATATTGCCATCAGATAAAGAAAAAAATATATATTATTCTCTGTCTATCTCTTCCAAAGGAAATAATACCAAAGGTTTAAGAACACGCATTGGCTTCCTTCCTGATAGGATTTAAAATGTTCTTTTCCAGCGTAAGTGCAAAACCAAACATTAAGGTTGAAAATCCAGCACACCAGTCACGCACATTCAAACCTGATGTGAAAAACCTGGACCTGCTCAAGCCAGTGGCACAACTCCCATCGACTTAAGTGGGGCCAAGATTCCACCCAGTGCTCCTAGGAGAACATTGAGCTGTGCCTCACTTAATGGACTACAGAAACATACATGATTTAAGATCTGCATTCAACAAATAAATCAGTCAAATTGTGGAAAGTATTTAAATGAATCTGTAACTATATGACCACGAAGGTACCATTCAAAATCTTATTCTTGATGCTGCCTGATTTCTTGCTTTCCAAAGAAGTGCTCCGGTAAGGAAATTTGAACTATTTCCCACTGTTCCTACAATATAACAGTACAGGTATTACCGAATATAGAAGTTTTATCAAAAGCTTCCATAAAAGAAAGAATAAATAAATTTAAAAGCCTTCAAATCAGAGGATATTTAGGTACAAACTTGCAGAGACATGAGTAGATGATTTTGTTACTATTCTTTGCAAACCAAATCCCTACTTAGTTTTACCTGATTACAAGTTCACTGTAGAATTCTGGTCCAGATTTTTCTTCTAAGTGAAAACTGTTTGGACAGTAAAGTCAGAATTTCATCTCAATCAAGTGCATGTTAAGCTTTTTAATAACAAAACAATTGCTTTCATTAAAACTTCAATTCTTTAACATCCAAAACAAACACTGATAAAATATCTGTTTCTCTAGGTCAAATTCTATTATAAAAATGAAATCATTTTCTTAATATTAAGATTAATATTTTCTCTAAGTAGAATAGATCAAATAGTCTCCAGTTTTGCTGTATCTTAGATGACTTCATAGGAGGACAGAGTTCTATATTCTGTTACACAATTACTACACCTCTAATAATGTAATGATTTTCTTGTCACTTTGAAGTGTTTGGCCAAAGCAGACAAACATATCATTTAATTTGTTTTCCTACACAGCAAAGCTGTAGTATTTTACTTTTTTGCTTTGCTGAGTATGTTTGACTGCCATCAAGAACTTCAGTGAGGGGGACACTCAACTGTTATACCCCACTGGGGTGGCCCTACAACCCTGCAAGAGCACTGCATGACTAGAGAAGGGTGGACAGATGAAATGAACACACTTTGTTATCAGTGGTGGGAGAAAGCAGCTGAACCACAACACGGATTTGCATACTACCCCTGGGGTGCCTACCTGAGGCCCCATCCCATGACCTGCATGCATCCCTAGGGCTGCAGATGACCACCAGTGCCCAGGAGGAGCCAAGACCAGGAGTCAACTGCCCAGGCCCCCCTGCACTTCTGAGGATCTCTCTCCCCAGAAAGGGAGCAGAGAAGCCCTCCCAGCATGGGACAAAGCTGCTTCAAGGTGGCCTCAGGCATCATTGCTGTTCTATGCTGAGGATGGTATAGCTCTTCTGGATGAGCTCACACAGGAGTGGACCAGCCATAAGCACCAATGTCAAGTGCACAAGGAGACAAACACGGGGCACTACGTCCCTCTGGTGAGGCAGGAACTTCTTCTTGCCCCCCAACAGGACCATCAGGTAGAGCCTGAGTGTGCAGAAACAATGCACAAAGCAACCACTGGGGGAGATTTTAACTTCTGAGAGCAAATACTTGCCAACCCCACCCACCCCCAACCAGAATGTTTCCAGGCAAAAAGCTACTGAATGTGAATAAACTCTGACCACTGCAGGCAACTGTCAAAAACTCTAAGTAATGAGATTTGGTTATAGGCATTTCTTAATGTAGAACAGCAGTAGCAATGAATATGCTGGGACAATGAAGAGTGTTTTATTCTCTTGCTATGGAGGAAAATAAATGGGGATCTTCATATATTCACTGACTCCAAAGCCAAGAAAACATAATCATAACCACCCAGCATAACCCCTTGCACAAGCTAGTTGTATAACTTCTTCTGAGTGCTTGATTAAATATTCTCCTAAAAGATGTACTTTACTTTTGCCATAAACACATCAAGAGATGCTGCATTTACCACATTCCTTGATAAATTATTCCTTTTCTCCCTGGTAAGAAACTGCATCTTCTTTCAGGATTCATTTTATCTAACTTCAATTTGCAGCCATCTTGTTATGACTTTCTCAGCAAGATTGAAAAATCCCCAGCAAGGCTCTTGCAAAAGAGCTGAGTGGCATTTTGTTATGCATTAAGCGCCCCTACTCCAATCCATTGCTCAGCCTTCCCTTTGATAAGGAGCTCAATCTGCTCGCAGCTCCTCACATCGTGATGCTCCATGACTGTGCCACAGCATCTTGTTTGCAGCCCCTCTTTGCTTTGCAGCCCTCCCATTCCTGCCCATTAAATATTATTTCTGTTTTGTCTAGCATGCACTCTCCCTTTGTGCTGCAGTCATCCCCAGTGCACCATCAGGATAATTTCTCAAGCAGAAGTCTCAGGGAAACTCAGCTGTTAGCTGCTGAAATATGACCTTCTGCTGCGTCTTCTCTGCCCTCGGAAATGGCATTACAGCAATAAACTTTTATAGCAGTTTCAGTACCAAGGCCTATTTTAAACATCATCAACTTGTTTTAAATCTCACTGATGAATATGCTGTTCACTGGATCTCCCCTTGAGGTACCACGGGAAATGCAGACCATCACCATAATTACTGAGATCCCCATTTCCCTTCTCTCTCTGTTACCTCTCCCAGGCATGACAACTCACCAGCAAAGGGAAGGTTTCACCTGGGTACTGTCACCCTTCCTTGCCCAATCCATCTGCCTCACCTGGACCCAAATACTTAATGTGATGGCTCACCCTGAAATTCTTGGGTTTTTTCTTTTTTTTTCTTTTTTTTTCTTTTTTTTTTTTTTTGTGGTGAAAAGAGAATACAGTTTATTAGCTGTGGGTTTTTCCTCAGTGTTATGAGTAGAAGCCAATATTTTACTGACAAAAGGAAATTTATAAACAGCCAATTTCTAAATGAAACAGATGGCTTATTAAAAATGAGCAGTCATTCCTTTGGCACACCACAACAGTTTTAATTTTTGTATTATAATATTGCTGGCTTTGTGTACGTTGCCTGTAAGAAGAGTGACAGTTATCATAGACCTACCACGTTAAGCAACAAAGAAAAAAATAGTGTTGTGTTTTGTTACAAATTACAAAGATTCTACTTCCTTCACAAACAGCATGTAGCGTAACTAAGCGAAAATTCAAGACTGCATTGAATTCACAAACAAAATACTGTCATACATTTCCAAAACTGACCCAGACCTTGCAGGCAAGAAAATAGTGGTCCTAGACATTTGCAGTGCCTACTACAGCCCTTTTTTTATCTGGGAGTGAGATCCCTCCTCTAGGACATGGGTAAGACGGAGACTTTTTTCTTTTGGCTTAGAAAGTGAATTAAATCCTCAGTAATTCAGACAGCTCAAATGTGCAGCCTAAACAAGCAATCATGTTTTTATTTCATAATTGCAAAAATCCTAGAATCACGGAATCATCAAGGTTGGAAAAGGCCACTAAGATCACCCAGTCCAACCCATGTCCACTAACTATGCCCTCAGTCCCACATCTCCACGGTTCTTGAATGCCTCCAAGGGTCAGTGACTCCACCACCTCCTTGGGCAGCCTGTGCCAATGCATCACCACACTTTTGAAGAAGAAATTTTTTCAAATATCCAACCTGAAATGAATAAAGACACATTTTCTTTCAGCATTGGACAAAAATCTGGAGGACTTTCTTTTGCTATTCATACCAAAATGCTTCAAGTAAAGCTTTTCTTTCTCTCCTTACTAATATATATACTTACAAATGAAAACATTAGAATGCTGTAGATATGTTAGAATACAGCTTTAATTTCTAACAGGTTGGGAGATTTAGTTTCTCTCCATTTATCACATCATCACTATAATGGAAATAGCACTCTAATCTTAGTCAAAAGTTTGCTTGACCAGTATTTCCTATGAGATTAAAACAAACCAGAAGACAAAGCTTGTCCATTACTCATCCAAATATTGCAGCTGTTATTCTGAACCAAACTCCTGAGCTAAATCCGGAAATTTGTGAAATTTCCTTTTCTTCATCAATGCACAGTGTGAAACAAGTATCTTTGAATATATTTGTTTGAAACTGACACCTCGAGAATATTAATACATCTACATCTAGATTAAAGGTCTGATAATTCATCATCTGTAATCACTGTTTGGATCTTCACAGCTACAGAGCAAGGAAACGTTAACCTCTAGAATTACTCTGGCAAAAAGATGGTCATTGCAAAAACTATGTGCACATCTGTGAGCTAGTAGTGTTTTATGGACAAAGATCTGTATGTTTTTTGATTATCTAGCACATACAGCTTCCAGATTCTTTAATCGGCAACTCGCCACAGAAGAGGAAAAGATACCACCTGAGTCACAAACACATTTCTGAAATGGATAACATACTAATCTTCCCAAGTTGTCCTACACCATACTTTTCTAGAACTATGTTGCTGACACCATCATGAGATACTGGCATATTAAGCAAAGTCTGAGGACTTCAAAAGACTTCCAAAGAAAGAAACCCCAGGACTTTCTACAATTGGTCTCTGCCTGGACGCTATGTGTAATGAATTTGCAGTAATTTCATTTAGAGAGCAGCAGAGAAAAAGGTCACTTCAAACATGGGAAATTAGGCGATGTGATTCTATGAGAAATTGTGTTGAAAGGATTCGTTTCTTCAAAAAGTAAAAATAAAAGAACAGCTAAAAATATTAATCTTGTTCCTCCGATGTTTGATAAAACAGAGCACATGAAAGGAGCAGCCAGCCTGCAGCAGATACCCTGCCACATCCAGCCTGTGATTCAACCAGACAAAGAGAGCGCATACACACAGGCTGCTTTTTTCTCCAGCTATTGCCTCCCTTCTAGAGAACATTTCAAGCTAGTAAATCCTGCAGCTCCCCAGTGCCACACCAAAGGCAACACCCTGGGCTCCCACTGCTGGAAATTGTATCAAAATAGATGAAGATGCTGTGGCATTGCCTTGCCATGTTTTCCTGCAGAACAGAGTGAGGAACAGCATACCAAGAGCTCTCAACATGTTGCACATGCAGAGACTTGATTTTTGGAAAAGTCTTTAGCCAGCAGGACAGAGCTGAGGGTGTTTCTAAAATCCACATTTTACTACATCATCCCCTTTAATCAGTAGCAGTTTTAGAGGCTAATTTCAGGCTGCACATCCTCAGTAGCTGGCCTCTCCTGTGATAAAACATCATATTTTCTATCTCTTAGCTACACTCCACTCTAAAAGTTTGTTATTTGTGCACTGAACATACTGGATATTTATCCATAGTAACAGCTATTGAAATTTTTGTCTTAAAATATTAGCAAAGTATCAAGCATATAGTTGTTGTACTTGGTCTAAAAGCAGAAATAATATCCCATCTGAGCCGAATTAGACCCCAGGCAGTGACAAAACCAAGAGGGCCTGTGTGCGTGACAGTGCACTTGATTTATTGCCTCAGACTGTACGCAGTAAAAGGCGGTGTCAGAACTTATTTTCAGGTGACAAAACACATAAAAAGGCTATTACAAGGACTACAACAAGCTTCTACATGCCTGATGGAGAAGAAGATAGCACTGTGAGGTGTTGCAGAGGAAAGAAGCAGAAACACAGGAGATGGAGAATCACTGCCCACCAAGGAGCTTCCTGGGATGCAGCTGAGGGCCACAACACCAAAGCTGTACATAGCCAAAACACAGATTCTCAAAGCTTTTATCTTGTCCTGAGGCATTTAAGCAGCTAAGAACAAAGTCCCCAAGGCATTCAATATTTTGCTTCTAGGCAAAAATAATGACTGTGCTCTGGAATGAAGAGCTCAGCACCAAGCTGCCAGCAAATTCCCATTTCTGTCCCTGCCATGAGCCTGATAAGGTCATGCATCCTGACAGCACGTACCCTGAACACAGCATCATGCACACCAAACAGAACATTCACATATGCTGTCGCAGGGAACAAGCTCAGGGAAGGACCCCCAGCATCCTATTCTGGGATTTTCAGAGGAAAGCCACTGGCAATAAAAGTCAATGGCAAAATCTCAGGAGGGTCACAAGCTTCACATTAGTATCTTTTACTCTCTTAGTGAGCCACTAAAAAAACACAGTTTGTCAGTCAGGGTGGGTTTCACCTTGCCTAATTTCAGCTGCCTGAAGGTTAAGTGCCTGCTCAAGGGGATGCTGTCAACACAAGGAGAGAGATGCTCACAGGGGACTATTTTGGACTATTTATCCCAAGCAGGCACGATCAGACAACTCACTGTCTCCTTCTCTAAGTGATGCCTGTACTGCAGGACATTTTCTTCTCCTGCTGATTTGGGGTATGTCTGTACTGCAGAACAGCCCCAAAGAGAGGCTGTGGCTCCTGAGGCTCCATCCGACCCCAGATCTTCCTGTAGGAGCAGCCAAAGCACACAGAGGGACAGTAAAAATCCGATTTCACCATGTGGGGGGATTCTGGTTGGATATTAGGAAAAATTCCTTCTCTAAAAGAGTGGTGATGCATTGGCACAGGCTGCTCAGGGAGGTGGTGGAGTCTCGTTCCCTGGAGGTGGTCAAGAAACATGGAGGTACGGCACTGAGGGACTTGGTTAGTGGGCATGGTAGGGATGGGTTTGTGGTTGGACCAGGTGATCTTAGTGGTCTTTTCCAGCCTTAATGATCCTACAACTCCATGTTGTAACACAAATGTAGCCTGGATTAACAGCTTAGGTGGTGGTCCTTTAAGACAGACCATTAGGGGAGAACTCAAAACATAACAATACATAATTTAATTATACTCTTAATAGCAGTTATAAAACAATACCTCCAAATATCAGCAGAATAAACTTTGAGCACACTCTTTCCCTAACTTTCAGTCTGAACTCATGCTAATAGAGCATATATATTAATAGACAATTACATGGGTCGTTCTTTTTTATTTAGTATATTTCATTAGCTTCTTCACAAATACAGAGCCTGAAATAACTTTGCTTCAAAGAAATAAAAAATAAAAAGAGAGAGAGATACAGGAAAGCATGGAAGTGCCACCATACCACTACAGTGTGTCAGAAAAGCAAAGTCACAGCCTAAATCAGTGATTGAATGCCTGGTGGGAAGGCAGGGCCAACTCAGGGGAGCTCAGGTGCATGCAATGCATCTGAGTGACTGGAACAGGTGAAGGCAGGATGCAACCCTTTCCAGACCTCATTTAAGTGTTAGCAGTGGAGGCAAGGGTATTTAGCTGGAGTTCTCTGTGTGTTGGAGGTTTTTGGAAGGTAAGTAGTTTCTTTCTTCTGTTTCTGTGTTCCTGGCTGTTGCGTTTGGGCAAGTCTTCATTTACTGTAGGACTTTGTTACTCTGCTGTTATTGCTCTGTTTTCCATCACATTGCTGTGCTATATACAGTAAGTGTTTTCCAGGTTCCAAGATGCTTTTCAGATTTCAGCATATTTTTTGTTGCAACTTATTTATTTTAATTTGAAGTTCTAATTCATATTCATTACATAGGGAACTTAACATAGTGAATAAGAAAGCTGGTCATATATGTATTTTTTCCCAACTAAAATTGGTGACATCAGAGAAGAAAGGGAGTTTCTTTCTCATTTTGTTTCACTCTCTTCTAAAACTTCAATCTTATCTGGCATTGCTTTTCAGAAATGCTGCATGAAACTACATCAGAGCTAGAAGCAAGCACTTGCTGATTTCAGATACATACATACATGAAAATGATAGCATTTAATATTACAGTGTTGGGATACTTTGATTAGTGTTTGCCAGGATTAAGGCTTGAACACTATTCTATCCTAACAGTTTTTAGGGATTCTGCACAAAATAAGTGGTATTTTATGTATTTTTACTGTGTATCACAAAGAAGTCCTACTGACTGTGCAGTCATCTTGAGTTATTTACATGGTTAGGCATGGAGCTATCTGCATGATATAGGTTAGGTGAGAGAGATGCACAATCAAAAAGCGTATGTTCACTTGTAAATGCTTGCTAAAGAGTATTTTTCAAAAGCAATAGCTACTCTGTTGTAAAATAGAGATTTAACTAATGTGTTTTATAAACAAAAAATAAAAATAATTGGATGTCTGACATACAACAAACAATGAAATATGGGCTGAAAATCAACTATTCTAAGCAAATACAATGCATTTTTCTGAAGCTGTCTTCTGTAATGCCAGTTTAGCTAATCAATTCATCTTAGTAAAGGGAGTTGGTGGCTACTTAGAGAACAGAAGTATTTGTTCAGCTCCCTTATCCAGCTTCCTTAGCAGGTTCAGGGCTGTCACTGAATTCCTGGTCTCCAAAAACCTCCATGTCTGTATCACTAAAATGTAATGATAGCCTTTTGCCTAATCTTTGCCTGATATAAAACTCACACAGGAATCAGTCAAGAGAACGAGTGAGCTTTTTCTGTTTTTCTATTACAACTGAAGCTTGCCTTTTGAAGAAGGCTGGGACATAGTAGAAGACTTTCCCTTATTCCTACCCTTCCCTTCATTGTTTGGAGACTGGATAAAACCTTGGTGAGCCTTTTCTCCAGGCCATACCTGTTCCAGAGGGGTTGGTCTGGCATCACTTTCTGATTGTGTGGTCTCCTCTGCAGAGATGCTTGTTCCCCAGCAAATAGGACTGCTATTGCTCTTGGCAGAAAAAGAACAGTTTGAAAAAGTGCTCTGCCAATTTAGTCATCATGGCAGTTGTGGCTTTTCCAGAGTAAGTGCAAACTTCTTGTATACTGATTGACTCTACAGTGCCTACACAGAGCTCAATGTTTGGATTTGTTCTTTATATCCTCCATCTTCACTACTTTGAACATTATGCACAAGTGCTACACAGGCCTGGGTTACAGTATTACCATTCTCAGCACATCAACACACTTGGACTTGCTGTGTCCAAGTGTGGAGCCCCCAGTAGAAAAAAAGACAGGGAGCTGTTGGAGAGGATCCAGAGGAGGGCCACAAAAGATGATCAGGGGACTGGAGCACCTCCCTTATGAAGACATGCTGAGGGATTTGGGTTTGTTCAGCCTGGAGAAAAGAAGGCTGCAGAGTGACCTGATTGCAGCCTTTCAATACCTAAAGGGAGCCTCCAAAGAGGAGGGGAATTAACTCTTTGAAAGGGTTGATAACTGCAGGATGAGGGGAAATGGTTTTAAGTTGAGGGAGGGGAGATTTAGATTGGATGTCGGGGGAAGTTCTCTGTAGAGAAAGTGATAAGATGCTGGAACAGGCTGCCCAGAGAGGCTGTGGATGCCCTGTCCCTGGAGGTGTTCAAGGCCAGATTGGATGGAGCCATGGGCAACCTGGCCTAGCATTAAATGTGGAGGTTGGTGGCCCTGCACGTGGCTGGGGGGGGGGGGGGGGGTTGGAGCTTCATGATCCTTGAGGTCCCTTCCAACCCTGGCCATTCTGTGAGATGTATAACTTCTCTCATTCATTTAATCACTGTGTGTGTTACTTGGCATGTATTCATATATCCTTGCCTAGGAGAAAAGTAGAAGCCTTACTTAGAGTCATAGAATCATTAAGGTTGGGAAGACTACTTGGGTCATCTAGTCCAAACAGCCCCTCACCACACTACCATTAAGCCATATCAGTGTGATATCTACCCTTCCCTTGGACACCTCCAGGGAGGGTGGCTCCTCCACCTCTCTAGGCAGCCTGTTCCAATACTTCACCACTCTCTGAGAAAAAACTTTTTCTAAACTCAAACCTGAAACTCCTGGTGCAACCTGAGGCCACGGCCACTAGTTCTATGGAGCTGAGTCCTTAAGAAAATATTGGCTATGAAATGGTTCAGATAGGAAGATAATTTGTTCTATCACTTAAGGCAATAAGCAAAACAGATGCATATGTTGCCTTTACAACTTGAAGAGGATGTTTCCCCATCCCCTCTGGAGATGTAAATAGCATAGAGTCCTGCAGGCCTGCCCCTGGACTGGACCTGCCGTCAGTTAATCTCTTTGAACCTTTGTCTGGCAGATGCTGTATGAAAAAAATAGGGTTCTACTATCTACCTACAGCATGTTCCATTGTGGGCTCACTGGAGCGGGGCTGATTTACTGTGTCTGGTCAGTGAAGGGAGCACAGAGCAAGGTGAGCCCTTGCAGGCATGCAGAAAGCGGGACAGGCAGGAACCCAGTGAGGCACATCATTGTCAACAATAGACTCTAATGCAGAATGAAGTGGCAGAAACAGTACATTATGGATATTATCATCATTATCTCTTGCTACTTCTAATAGGTTTTTATATCATTTTGCTCATTTTTATAGCTTGCTGGCTCAGAACAGACATTCTTCGTAATTCACTGGAAGAAATGCTTGGTTTCAGCTACTCTTGTTCTAACCATCCATTGAATGGATGAAATAGAGATGTGACTACTGGGGTAGAACAACCCTTTCTTGCGTGGTTCAAACTAAGCCATTTCTAAGGCATGATTTTTTTTTTATATACACAAAGGGACAAAGGATGCTTCCTTTTATGTTTCTTTTGGGATATTTTTTTCCATTTCTTTATGTTGATGAAAAAAACTACAGAAAGACAAACTGCCCAAAGCCTGATCCTCATGGAGCTGCAAGGACATATTCAGCAGCAAAAAATCTCAAAAGACTATGTAGAACAGTTACATGAGCCTCTGAATCAATATCTGTAGGATTTTCCCAGAAGAGAGCTGATAGTCTGCCTCTTGCAAACTGCCTCGGGAACTGGAACAGAATGATATCTCATTATGGAAATATTATAAATTGTTCTAGCATTTTTTTATCATCTGAAAATGAAATGAAACCTCGTCAATGCAAAGGCTCACAACAGGTTAGCAATCTGCATTATGATATAAACCCTACTGCAAATAGAAAATAATTCAGTTGATATAAGCAATGCCCTGGGTTCCTGTGTGCTCTGCAGGGACGCATAACTGAGAAGAGTGCACGGGGTGGAGGGAAGGCAGGAGAGCTTCAGTTGAGGATGCAGAGGAAATGGGTGGTTGGGGGGAGGGGGGACCTGGGGGGGAGTGGAGGGCAGGCAGGCAGGTGGGGGATGGTGTTCTGGGCTGCATCAGAAGGGGTATAGCCAGCAGGGGGAAGAAGGTGATTGCAGCCACCAGTGCACATTAATGGTCACCTATAGTATGGGATGCTAATGGACGCTGCTTGCTAAATAAAATGAAATTTAGCTATTGAGTGTCACAACAGAAAGAGGCAATTCCAAGTGTCGCATCAGCTGCTGTTTCACACTGTTAAGTCCTTATTAACCTACCCACACATTTGTCTTCCCTACCCCACTCATACTGCTATTTCTCAGTTTTCTGCTGTTCCTGTTCTTATTGTGTTCAATAAGCATTTTTCAAAATGGAGAGTGTTTTGTCTGCTGAAGGAAGGAACAAGAATCACTGGGGAATGCAGTAGAGTTTTACACCTCACTTGCTCTGTATTCTTTTCTGGACCATCCATTATTCTCCTGATGTCTTTTCTTAGATTTTAAATTAAGTAAAGTCAATTCCTCACTATCTCTCTTCTTTAAAGATTTGTCAATGCTGTCTATTGCTCACATTCCCTTTGCTCCCCCCCTCCACCTGTGCTTCCTGCTGGGCTGAGCCATGCTTGCTCCAGCTGTTCCAGATGAGGTCCAAGCAGAAGTGCCCAGGGTGACATGACGGATGGCAGCCACACACCATTTTCTCTCTCTCTCCATCTCTTGAAGTGCTGTACACACAGACATGTGCATGTGTGCAGTATATACATCATCTCTAAATGTTATTGTGCCACTTAGACAAGTCCAAAGACTTGTACTTGAGGAGAAGATAGTTGGCTTGGGATTATCCTCATTTCCTGTGGGTGTTCACTCTAATCTTAAACAGGCTGTCAAGAAATCTCTGTTTCCAATACAGTCAAGTGTGACCTTTATCTGTAGGAAGTTCTGCTATGCCAGAGACGCAGAATCCTAGAGTTCAGCTTTTATCACAAAGCCTTAGCTACACCATATATATAAGCTGAATCCCAGCTCTTGTAGGTCTGCTGGTCCAAAACCCTGATCTTCGTTTCAAACTCAATGGGTCGGTTTGGAGAGGTAAAAATCTATAGGCCAAGTGGGTTTGTGTTGCTGTGGCAATACGCTTGGCTTTGGTGCTTGCTGGAGCACCCAGAGTGCCATGCTTTCCCACAAAGGTTTATAGGAAGGCTACTACCTTCATGAAAATGGATTCTCAGGGAATGGGTGGGTTGTTTTTAGGCTGAGCTAGTGCCCTCAGGATTAAAGGGAGGTGGTAGAAAGCATTACATACGACTCTGCAGCTGCTTGTTTGAAGCATCTATTGTCTGCTGTTGGATGTGTCTATTATCTGTTGTCCAATCAGCCTCAATAGCTGCAAGTGTAAGCTAAATAAGGCAGGAAAGAGAACTGATCCTTCAGGGACTCCAGAAGAGTGCAGAGGGGAAAACTGTCAGGTCCCACATACTCCTCAGGGCTTATGCTGTTGAATACTGTTCACAATTCACAATACAGGTTTACATTGTTGCTTTTTAAGGAGGATCAAAAAGCATGCATTTTGCTATTCCTCTTTGCTGGTGTCATTGCAGTGTACCCTGCTCACTTCTCAGAGATAACATCCTGCTACGCAGCGTTGCACTCATTCTGGATTGACCATCAGCTCCAAGTAAGTAGCTGATACAACAGTCAAATACTGTTTTCTTCTACAAGTTCTACAAAAACTTGTATTGGTGAACATATACTGAGATAATCATTACTTTGAGTTCTTTTATTTAATGTGAGAAATATGAGCGTATGTGGGAGTTTCTCTGTCAAATTTGTTTGACTCTAGCATTGCTTTTCCTGCATGCATTCACGTTTTGCAAAATGATATAGTGAAGAACCTTAGCTTTTCCCTTCAAGTTTTCCCTACCAAAGTGGGTGTGGAAAGTGTGGTTTCACCTGTTGAGACTGTTTGTAAGTACACATCAAGGCCACAAACTACTGGTAGGGTAGTTTGCTCATGAATGCCACAGTAACAGTAGAAGCACATCTTTAGACTGGTAGTTTCTCACACCACTGGTTTTCTCTTCTAAAACTCAGACTAAAATCTCTTGAAAGGGATGTATATCTATAACTGCTGGACAATATCTCACATGCACAAAGCCATAGACCTGTGTCCACAGATTTCTTCCAAATGTTGGTAAATGCCCAATGTGCATCTATCTTAGAGTTACTTCTGTAGTATTTTTCAAAAGTGAAAATCCCTGTGAATGCTGCTTTTAAATCAATCAGCTGTAATTTTCAGCCTCAATAGTGGTACAGTGTGATAGATACAAGACATTGCCAATCCAAATCCAATTTCTTGATCACAGTTGACTGTTTCAGACAATGCTGTGAGTAGTAAGAAAACAAAGCATTTCTATTTCACAGTAATGCCATGGTACTTTAATGACAGTAAGTGTTGTTGCTGAGAATTCTGCATTTAAAGCTGACTTCATACAGTTCCATCCAAGGATACATTTTTCACATTATAATTATCTAATCATGCATCCATTCAACATGAGCTTTGCCTTCACATGAAAAGATAAAATATTATATGGTTTAAAATAAAGGGTGGAACTGCAACCAGGTATTTTAGTCTTGCTCACAACACTAGCATGCAGTCCTGCTACCTCTCAAGAGGAAGCACCAATTAAAAAATGTGTGTTGTGAAATGCATTTCATGTGAATAGATGTCGGAATGGCACACTTTCACCCCCTGACTAAACCAAACTCATTTAAATGAAACTACATATATCACAATGGAAAAAATAATATTAGCAGAGTATCAAATTCAGATTACCTGCTGTCCTACAGAGACTGTCTAAAAATGAAGGCTTCAGTTTTCTTGTTTTTTCTATTTCAACCAACCATTCATTCTGTTCACTTTTAGGAATCGTATAGTTTGCAAAAGCTGCAATGGGGTGGTGGGTATAGCTCACAGATGCCTATGGGTGAGCTAGCAATGCGGAGTTGTTAAATCAAGAGAGCAGATCTTAAGAGCAACACTGCGCATTACAACCTCTGCATTACACAGACGGTGCCGTGACTGCAGGGAAACTGCAGGGTGAGCGCATACCAGAGGTACAGCCCTATTTACAAGCCCTTTGCAGTACTTTACCAGTATAAAATATGATTAGATTGTAAGGAAAAAGAAAATATATATTACCTGGTACCATATTAACAAAATTTCCAACAGTAGCATGTTTTTCCAAGGGATAGCAGACTCAGAGATCTGCAGTGCTTTTTAAAGGCAAGGGGAATCGGCTGAGGCATCTGAGGTTGTACAACAAATAGCTATTCTGGGGATCTGTTCCCCCTTTTCCCCACCCATATCTGGGGAAAGCCAAACATCAGTTCTCACAGTAGAAGTCCCACTTCATAAGCTTTTTTTCTGCCAAGAGGAAGCACATCATGCTATCTATCCCTCTATGACCCTGAGTCCTGTTATATCTACTAGGTAAGAGCACAAAGGGTTAAACAGCAGTGCTTTCTGAAGCCTCAGGTGCTCAACTTGCTCAAGGGCAATATGGGAGAAACTATCTCGCCAACGGCCTTTTATGCCTTCCTCCTCATCTACTTACTGAAATGTTTTTCCCTGCTGCTAGAGGCAGTTAGGCATGATTTTCCATGCACCTGCTTTGGGGACTTGCACAGCTCTGTAGCTGGTCCAGCTGCACAGGGGAAAGCTGGAAGAAACTTGGGTTGCATTGTTTACATTTTTAAAGCATTCATCAGGGTAGGTGAGATCAGATTTTAAGACCGAGCAAGACCAAATAATGGCTGATAAAACACAGGAGCATTTAGGAAGGAACGGACTTCCTTACAAGGAGGAAACGATGCAGTCAGATACTGCTTTCTGCAGGGAAAAAATGTGCCACATATACAAAACTGGAAGATGCCTAGGGGAAAAGACAAAGTTGATATCAGTGTGAGTGGCATCTTGGGGAAAACCCCAGCTGACAGAAGGAGGCTGCATAGAGGGACAAGTGCTGGGAACTACTAGACAACTGACTGGCACATATGTGGTTTCTGGTGATTAAAATAAGCCATTTAAAAACAGACCTGCTTGAAAAGCAAAAAAAGTAAATGACATTATAGCGGATGGAACAGCTACCAGATGGTCCAGTTAGCAGCAGCTACTAGATTTTGTTTTTGTTTTTTTAAATACACACATGTACTCACACGAGCAAACGCTCATGGGCCAAACCGGACTGTAAAAGCCATCTGGCACCTCCTGCACACGTTTACTACCCTGCAAAACCTCATTCTCTCTGACATTATCTGTGGTTAGACAACTAATTCTTGTTTCAGCCAGGCAACTAGGCTGCAATCTGGAGTAGGAGAATCAGAGGGCAGGGAAACAAAGCAGAAAGCCATGCTTCCAAGAGGAAAATGAACTTTACATTCTCTGTTTCTGACATGAGCAATGGGATGGTAAAAAGAAAATTCCACTCATTCTTTGCTATAAATCAGAATGTATAAAAGTCCCCACGACCATCTTCTATGCAAGGCAGAGCTTCAAAATCCTTTTCTAGCTAGGATTTTTTTTTTTTTTTCAGTTACCCATTACTTTCTTGTCTTCTCCAACACCTATCCGTCAGGATGTCCTAACATTTAATGATTTTCTATTTTCCAGTCCTCATCTACTCCCAAATCAATTCCACTTGCACTTTAGGAGGGCTGAGAGCCCCTCCTGATGTATCCAAAAAAGGAGACAATATCTGTCACCCTGCAAAAATGGCAGTTGATATGTCATCACAAAACATTAATAAAACACACTCCCATTACAGTGTCTAATGCATGTCTTTTTCTTAAAGGGGATGTTTAATGATATGCACTTCTAAAGGAGATCATTCTGGGCATTATTTTCATAAAACAGTCAAAGCAGTGAAAAAAAAAATGCTGAAAACCTATGTGATGCTGTACTAGAGAAAATATCCTTGCCCTGGCGTCTAAGCTGGTAAGTGATTCTAAGTGACTTGATATTGTCAGAATTCAGCTTTATTAGGTAGACTCCTTAGCCGCAATGCAGAACTGGATGTTTTTGGTTTGGGGTTGGTTTTTTTATATTAATTTATTTATTTATTTATTTACTTTTTTTGAGTAAAGAATTTAGAAAAGAAGCACAAGCAAACTACTGATGTCTGGTCTATAAGCAAGCATCGACAATCAGTAAAGCACTACTTTCAATCAAGCTCTATGTCTGCATGCAGTGTTACAGGCCTATGCCCTCACAGATGAGACTTCAAGATGAAAAAGCAGTGCTCTAACATTGTTGCTCCTAGCCCCAAATGGAGACATAACACACAGTACAGAGCACAAAGTAATGCTTAGCCCACTTTTACCTTGCACTCCCTGAAATTCACTGGCAAAGCTTTGAGTATGTGGCACTGAGGGAGTGGGCATGGTGGTGATGGATGAACGGTCGGGCTAGATGATGTTAGAGGCCCTTTCCAGTCTTAATGATTCTGTGTCTCTATTTTAACTTTGTAAGCATGAACTGGGTCTTATCTATAGGGCACCTTGACAAAGCTTGGGACGCTGCAGTCAATGTCCAAGGTATAGCATTACCATACAGACCACCTCTGAAGGCAGAGAGCCTCAAATTTATGGAATTTATCTACAAAGACTTGTCCTTGCTGTACTCCATCAGAAAACTCAAGTCACTTAAATTGTGGCTTAGAGCATTTACACAGGAGTGGCACATGTTTCAGTTTGTTTTCAGTGTTATGAAATGGCAAAGTTGAACTCTGAATTAGGAGGTTATAAAATCTATGAGTCTTCAAGATAAGAAGAAATAAACTCTTGAAGGAAATAGCGGAATCTGCAAATTCTCCTTTAAAAATCTGCTAACAATCTGTAGCAAACTCAACCCAAAATGTTCCTGGGAGAGTACTACATCAGGTAAAATGTTATAAGGGGCAAATCATTGCCATATATGCTACTGTAAAATTCATTCAGGTTACAAATAAAAACCAGAAATGCTCTGATCCCAAAAGATGACACCTCTATAGGTTTCTATTCATTTTCCACACAAAAGCACTCAGGAAAAGCAAACCAAATAAGCTAATGTGAAATCTAGGATGGCTCACTGGGATTTTCATAATCCCTTCTCCTCTCCCTCCCATGTTAGATGTGCTGTTTTGTGCTTGAAAACATCTGGTGAGGAGGCTGATCCACAGAGCCTCAGCCCACATCCCTCCAGAGGTCAGGGACAATGGTTCAGCCCCACCTCTGGCAATATGTTTGAACATAGAAATAGCGGTGTTT
The DNA here is from genome assembly GCA_035772895.1 of Perdix hodgsoniae. Lineage (NCBI taxonomy): Eukaryota > Metazoa > Chordata > Aves > Galliformes > Phasianidae > Perdix > Perdix hodgsoniae. The sequence continues at coordinate 8,364,352 of JAPSGF010000002.1, forward strand.
TGTATGATTGCCACTTGAATGATTATAATCAGGCTGACAGAGTTTTGGTTTATAGCAATAGAAACACTAAGCTTCTAGCATTGTAATTCTGTGGGTTTGACAGAGACACATCCATCCTCAAAGGCCTGGGCATCAAGCTACCAAATTTTACAGCAGAGTTCTGAATTCTATAGGACAATCTGAAACTCACAACCCCTTCACATTTACTTACAATGTCTTTGATGGAATTTCGCTCATGGAAGATAGCTCTTCAAAACATCTCATTATAAAACTAGAAGATGACAAATGTATTTCTCGCCCTAATTCCCAAGCAGCTGTACACAAACATGTTCATGAGTCAGACTGGAATTTTCTAGCACTTTTCCAAACCCACTGTAATCAAAAAACAGGCTGGATATCTCACTAAAAACACACCGTGTATCAAATTTGATGTGTTTAATTATTTCTGTTCATTGTGACCCGAAGAAAGAAAAAAAAGAACTTTGCTTACAGTACTGTCACAGGTAACTGGTCATATGAATTAACAACATTCTTTTGGATTTGTAAGTTTTGAGCAAAACTAACCATTGGGTTGTACTGCTAGTCATAAACCATTAGCAAGCCCAATGAAAAAGATGAGATCTGTGAGACTCTTCCTAAAGACAATACTATCAGACACACCATAGCACTGCATGTGCTGTTCTTTCACTCCCGAATTCCAGGCTACCCTTTATGTCACTTCCCACTGGCCTCCAGGTGCTCTCCCTAAAATAAGACATACACATCCACGGCTACCTCAACACTTATGCAGGCACCTGTCTTGCCTTTTCTGTTTGCAGTGACAAGGCGCTTTTAAAGAGGGAGGAAGGGGTTAAAAGGAAAATAAATAGAATCTCCATTTGTCACCTTCCCCAAAATAGCTGGAGAGTTTGAGCAGAATATGCCATGTGCCTCCGTGGCAGGTTAATCCGTTTATTATTCACCCGTTTAATGAAATGCTGTGTCTCCATGCTAAGAACAAAACAAAATCCCCAACAACACTGGTTCTCTTTAAATTATATTCATAATCTTGGACGATTTGTCTTCAAATTCAGGTTTATATTTGAACTCCAAGTTAGAAGCAAGAAACCTATTTCTTTCGATTTTGCATTGTTGCCTCTAGCCACATCTGCGGAATGTTTTCTGGGTTTTGCAAAATTATTAGCATTTCATTACCTGCTTCTGCAACAGCCATGTATCTACAGTGAAAAGGTCACCCAAAAGTTAATGTACCTGATGCTTAGCCAAACTGCTCCTCTCCTGTGATACAAGAATATTCACAAACCTCCACAAGGCTCATCTTGCAGCATTTCCTGAACATGCTCCAAAAAGAGCGTGGGTAGAGCCACTGAGCAAATCTGCTCTCTTTTCCCAGGTAATTGACTCCACTAAGCCGTCTGCAAAAACACTGATCTCCTGTTCCCAATGGCAGCATTTCTAAAGGAAACCTACCGCAGTGTTTTGAACCAGCCACGGAAGTTTTGTGACCATGTAGCACAGTACAGAAAAATTACAGTCCCTTCTTGTCTCCAATTCTTCTAAAGAATTCCCTTTCTCCACTGGAAGCACCTCTTTTGGTGCACAGCATACTATTTTGCTCACAGATTCATCATCTTAAGATCAGATTCATGACCCATTTGGGTAGTATGCCTAGATCTTTCTCTTCTTTACCATTTTTCAACAATAAAAACCCTGGGTACAGAAAAATTACACAATACTGCAGTTTGATCTGTGGGATTTCATTCCATTCCTCTTACTCCAGTCCTTATTTCCACATTATACTCTAGATTTTTTCTCTATGAATGGAGCCACCACCCAGCTCTGGTCAGACAGTATGTTCCCCTATGTTTTGGTGAAAGTATTAGTGGAGGTGTGGTACAGGAAAAGCCCTGTGAATAGTATTTAATTCTCTCTCCTGATACTTCCTTTACTACCACTGATGACTGTTGCCATGTTCCAGATCCTTCAGGTATCCCCTACTCCAGAATCTTCACTTTGGTGCCATGCTAAATGTTTGCTCTTATCAAGCAAGGACATTAGAGGAGTCCAGAAAAATATATTCTTAGTGAGCCTGTTTTATTATTCCTGACTTTGCCATTCTTAAGTCTGAGTATCAGAGAAAAATCTGTGGCCATTTATTGCACATTTAGTTGGAGCTCACAATTTCCTGAAATGACTTTGTGGAACCTGACACTGACTGGAATGTAAAACACTACAGTTAGATTTTAAATCTGATCTACTACCTAGACAGAATAACTGCACGAATTGCTGGAAAAGGATGGTTAGAGGATTACTGTTATTTTTATTCTTTTTTTTTTTCTTTTTTTTTTTAAGGGAATGTTCTTGCACCAAGGAGTACATTTAAAAGGAAAGGAAAAAAGCAAGTGAAAGACAACGGCAGCTGTTTGGGGGTTGTTTTGCTTTGTATTATAGGAAAATTGCTCCAACTAAAAAAGGAATGATTCGTCTTTTTACTCTTATAGAAAGTGATTACAGCATTTGATGGCTGTAGGCGAACTAGAAACAGAGCAAAATACATGAGTTTAAGAGATGTTAATTCAACTGAATGCAAAATCTGCTAGACGCTGTGGTGTCTAGATTTCATTTACTGATAACCAGAGTCACTAGTTCAAGTGAACTGTGATTTCCACCTACATCAAGCACTCAGTTCAAAGAATTCATTCCTAAAAGAAAGAGACCATGTTGTCTGATACTTTTAGCTCATGATTACATGTGTCTTTCTAAGTCAGTTATAGGTTATTCCTGGGGTTGGGCAGGGAGTCTTTCTGTTTCCTTTGAAACGCCCTGATATCATCGTAGTCCAGAACAGGAAAGGAATTTGGGATGGGAAAAAAGTCCCTTCTCCAGCTGCCTTACCAAAATTCTGTGTGGAGGCCTGCCTAAGCCTTCAGCCAGGGTCACCTTTCCCATGGTTTCCCCAGTGGCAATATGAGATAGCCCATAGGACTGCTGAAGGTTATTGCTGTTTGAAATATACAGCTAGGTTTGACCAGGTTTGAGCCTTGAGGCATTGCCTGATCTGCTTGCAGGATCACAGCCCATTAGGCCCTGGTGAGGGACCTGTGAGATCAGACTAGGCCAGTCAGAGCCTTATCCACTTGGGTTTCGAAACCCTCCAAGGATAGGGACTGCACAACATCTCTGTTGTCCAGGTGCTGCCTTTTCTAGGCAGGTTTTCTAGGCAAGCATTCCTACTTTAACCTGTCTCTGTAGAAGTCATCGGCACAGCACCCAAGGAACCTGGAATAAGCACCTAAGTGACCAGATGGAAATTACAAGGCAGCAATTGCAAAGCCTTAAGGTCAGTGCAGTGCCCAGTGCATCTGCAGGTGTCTAGAGTGTCCCTGGCTGACAAGCACTCTGTTAATGCACAGTGAGCCCAGGAGATGTCCCTCAGGTACGAAGCTTCCATAATGCACATTCTGAGCAGCACCTGTCTCTGCATCACAATAACCACAGCAACTTCACAAAGTCACTACTGGACTTCTCTACTGAGCAAAAGTAGTGTTCCATATTCTGCTCTCAAACAACAGACATAATGAATCTGTGAAGGTTCATTTCTTCTGGGAGACTGCATGCCCTTAGCATAATTGGTTAACTTAGCTGTAACTTAACTTAATTTCCCAATAATCCTCGTCAAATTTTCTCTAGTTGTCAGAATACAGACTGTATTTAAACAGCAGATTCGGAGTATTAATGTTCCAGAGCAAACGGTGGTTAAATAATGAAAAACTTTTTTTTGCTAGCCACTGCCAATGCACAAGCAAATACAAGGTATTTTAATTCCTTTGTGTCCCACAGACTGCCTGGATGAAATCAAAATATGTTTTGGGAAAAGATTTACTTATGTCTCTCATGATTTCAAAAAGAAATTCAGATTTCCCACAGAGCTTAGGCACATACATTAGTATTCATTCATTTTCATAGGAAACCATACACTGCTGTACATTTTAGCATGTAAAAGAGGTCTCAGAATGGGGCAGGAGAAGGGGATGTCAATACTGAGATAACCTTAGGGAGAGCTGCTGTGCAAGACTGACACTTACACACAAGGACTTGCTGACCTTGGGTATGATATTGGCCAATCACTCCACCAGGAACAGACATTGCATGTTGGATTGCTTGGGCTTAAATAAGTGAGGCAAAGACTTAACAACAGGCATTCAAATTTGTTTACTTTTTCTTGTTTGCATAATCAGATTCATTTGAAATATTTTAACAAGTCACATTAAGTCTGGATGCTAGAGCACACGAGTTTATGAGGTCTGAGCACTGGCATATTAGTAATGTCTGTGGATCACAGTAAAAAGCTGTAATATACACAAATCATGTGTTTTGATTTTGAGTTGTGGGAGTTCCTGCTCGAAATTGAGGGCTGGGGTTCGGAAAGGAACGATGTCGTGTACAGAGATAGGCTTCCTGAGCTCCACTTTTAAAAATATTTTGATGACTAAGGAAGCACTTAAATGTTAGTAGAGATTTGGAAGATCTTATCTCGCTTCCAGTCAGAATACCCGCTGCAATAGCTATCTGAACAGAGTTTGTGTTTGCTCGCAGAACTTTTCCGAAGTTCAGACGAAAAGGAGATATTGCCACCTGCTGACAAAATGGAGAGTAGCAACACTGGCTTGGAAATGCAGTGAAATCCAAGCTCTGTTGAAAGCAAGGGGAATTTTGCCATTCGCTGCAGCAGTCTGGATCTTAATTAGCCTGGACAGCCAAACTAATTAGTGTGGAAAAAAAATAGCTGACATAAAAAGCAACATATTCAGCCAGCAGGCCTCAAGTTCTGTCAGTTTCAGCTCGTACTAATCAAGTGATGGGAAATGTCTGCTAAATTGGGCCCTGCAGTTTGAGGGTCCTATTTGAGGTTACCAAACACTGCCCACTTACTGCACTGGGGGCATACAGCTCAGAGAGGCTGCAAATGCACCCAACGTGGCCATGGTTGCTGGTGAGTTCAAGGCCTGAGCTACACAACTATTTCACAAGGCATAGAGGGTAAAAATGGGGAGAGGGAGCCCCCATTCAACTTTCAGAGGATTGCAGCATGTTCCTCCTCACTGACTACCCTTGGAGTACCACACTGAAAGGGGACCTTGAAAATGCCTCAGTCACAGAAGCAGTTTCAAAACAGAGCTCACATCTTCCTAAATATAGAAGCTCATCACTTCTGTGTCAAACCATAGTAAACCAGATAAGCTTTCCAAGAAGACAACTTCCTAATCAGAGATATCAGGCAATCGCTACTAGATGATCTTAATGGTGTTTCCAGCCTTAATGATTCTATGATTCCATGATTCTGACTTTTTCACAGCCCCATAAACTCTTGCACAGACTCATCCTAAGCCATTAGCACCTAACCCCTGCATCCATCCATGCCACAGGAACTACAGCCAACTTCTACCTGTGCTAAGGCACTCCTGCTCTCCTGCTTCTCGACCAAATGTTTTTTTCCCTGTGCCTGCAGCACAACACAGTTTTTTCCTCCTCCACAGTGGTAAACTGAATCAATGAACTGATCCAGGCTTCTCCACAGAGAAGACTTCTTTAACCTGGCTCACTTCAGTGATTTGGCTTATACCAGTGACCATTAAAAAATGTGATTTCAGATAAAGTAGTTGTGCAGATGGAGAAACAAGCAACTTGAATTGGAAAGAACTCATGAAACTCCTTATGTCAGCTTCAGTGCCAAAGCCAGCATATCATGAAACCATGAGATCAAATGTTTGTGGCTGCTGTCTAACAGTCTGAAGCAACACCATAAGATTTACCCTGCATTTCCTTTGGGTGTACAGAGAGACAGAGGCTATTAATAAAGTATTTCAGCAAAAATGCTTTAAGATAACACAAAAGGTAAATTGGATCAAGTTCATATCACTTATATTACAATATGAATTTCAAATCCAAAGGGAAGTGAATGAGACATTGTAATGCCACAAGCTTCACACTTGTTAAGCAAAACCAAGTACCCAAATTACCAGAAAACAACTTATTCTTGTGCAAAACAAAACAAAAACAAACAAAAAAAAACCAGAAAAAAAAAACATTTCTGCAATAGTGCTACAAATGAAAAGAAGTTCTCTGTACTCTCTAGGCACAAGCATATGTGCTGAATCTCTAGGCTTCCCACTGCCAACTTATTCCTGACTTTTAAGCAAGTTATTTACCTTGGAGAAGTATATATTAGGCAGTCATTCATCCGCTCTCTTGCTTCCTCCTGCCGTCTCAGCCAGGGGACTTATCACCCACTAAACAAGCTGTTGATTCCTGTCTCTGAATTGCCGTTTTGCTGCAAGTGGCACACAAATCTCAAATTGGTCATTGAACGTGTTTTTTTTATGAGCCTAAAAACTCTGCCCACTTCAGAGAACCTAGCCAAAATGTACAAGTCACACATTGCTGCACAAACAGAACATTTTGCCGTGTCAGTGAATTTGGGGCTGAGAAAGGTTGGATGAGCTCTGTGGATTACCTCCTGCTCCCTGTTGCAGGGAATACGGGAACACTTTCCTCAACAACAAATTTAAGTTTTCAGGCTACATCCATGAATATATTCCTTTATTTAGATACAGGAGAGCTTCTTCTGAAGAACTGAAAATAGGGTTAAAATACACTTAGCTATTGAGTTATACAAGTACCCCCAAGGGGGATAGACTTCAAAGCAGCCTCTTGGAGAAGTCATAAGGAAAATAAGCACAAGAGAATTGTCATCCTAGAAAAAAAAATATGGTGACTTGCTGCAGACCTGAAGGAATGGAATTAAATGGTCCTTGTTTGAAAAACTAAGATATAAGACTGAAAAAATCATACGCCAGATCTGAGCATATATGATGTCATAATAAATAGGGTTATAATGAATAGACATGTAAATGCTATCAGTATAGACAGCAGCATAAACGAACAGTTTAAAGTTTGTGTCTTTATGTCAAACTGAAGGACCTGTGAAAGGACAGTGAGATGAGAAAGCACAAGGAAGTAAACAATTGAAAAGTTTTAATGAGTTTTGCAATTCTTTAAAAAAACATGAAAGACCACTGGAGATTTAAAAATGAACAAAGGCGAGATAGAAAAGGAAATCAGGTGCGTGCTAAAGGAGATAAGAGCAGCATGCAGCCAAATAGCTCATACTTAACGAAAAATTTCATTTCATTATATTTAAACCTTGAAGACAAATTTTGCTCTTTTGCACTATCACCATATGAAGCCCAAAAGTAAAACTGTGCTTTGAGACTTTAAATAGATTGTGTCTCCCTAGCAATTTTAATTAGCATGTTTCTGTTTATACAAATGTGTCTGTGGGGAGCTGGTTTAAAGAATGGAAGAATAAGCCTAAACGAATATATGGAATAATTTTAGCATCCATAATTTTTGTTTCCTTTGTCTGACTATGAGAAAAATGATCCAAAAAAAGCATAAAACTTGAAATTAACCAAAATCCCTGATCATTTTATGAAGTATTTACATGCTCATAGTCTGCTCACACACTAGTGCAAACAGCCATCTCAAATAGCACAGCAGTTACACCGAGCACTATTTCAGTAAAATGTGAGAAGCATGTTCCAAGTACAGTTATACTAAAGTTAAAGAGAGAAAGAGGAAAAAAGAAAAAGAAAGGCGGACAGGAAGGAAGCAGGGCAGGAAGGAAGCAGAGCAGGAAGGCAGGAAGAAAGAAGGGCAGGACGGAAGGAAGCCTGGGGAGAAAGGAGGAAAGAAGGTTCTTTGAAATACTTTAAGACTTTCTTTCTGCATTTTGTGGCAGGAAAAGGATTTGAGAACAGCTTTGTAGAGGAAACAGCTGTGGGAGCCCACTCCCTCCCCCCATTTACTCTGTTTTAATATCAGAGGAGTAATCTATAATATACCTCCCAGGAGAATCTAGAAATACTTTTACCTACCCCTGAGGTTTGGATTGCTTGTGTAATAAGTTATTTTAATCTATCCCTCAGGCAAAGTGAGAAATTTGGCATATGGCAATTCTGTCCTTCTCTCTCCTGCTATACGTAAGGTAAAGTCCCACTCTGATTTACATGCTGTGCAGTACCACCGCAATTAATGGAACTGCAACAGGAGAAGTCAAAGCACAATCCAGTGCTATGTATGCTTTCCAGATTTCACAAAGTTTCAATATTATCGGCTTTGACAGAGTTCTGAAAGATTTTGTATCTTTCTCCTTACTCCCTTCCTCTCCTGAGATGTTTATTGCAGGCTTTCTTTTGAAGAGATTTACGTTATGTTGTAGAGAGTTTTAGTTTATGGGGAGTGTGTGCATCTTATTTGTGATCCTCTTGACTCTTTAGAGTCTTTTCAACAAGCACAGAAGCGTGAAATGGTGCCTCAAGACTATTTTGAATTTTCACTGAAACGAGCAAGGACAGAAGGATATTTTTATTAAACAACCACATATACTTACATACGTAATGTGTGTACATGCATATACAGATCTTTCCAGGGTAATCTTTGTGAGGGTTCTTAAATGAAAGTGATTTTAACAGTCACTCAGTATTCAAAGCTGAAAATAATCCAAGCTCGTTTCATGAATGGCACACACCTGTTTGGAGGCAGAAGCCTTGTGGTACCAGTCCTGAGTAGCTTCATGATGTCCTTTCTCATTATTTTAGAAAGCAAGAAGGAGACTAGAGTATTCTCATCCAAAATGGGCAATTATTCATTCTGTCTCAGCAGAGTAGGAAGCTAGTGCTTTTTACATTAATAGACAGAAGTAGATACAATAAAAACTCTGGAAATTTTCAAACTACTTTTTCTCACATGAGAAAACAAACAGTCCTGGGAAATGACTTAAGACTTATAGAGAGTCAAAGAAAAAAAAAATCTATCCATCTATACTTCATGTTGTGACTGAGAAAACCATAACCATTTTGAATCATTTTCTTTGATGTTAACATCAAAGATGGAAGAAGATTGAGAGCAGATTCTTGTTCAAGTGTCCTTCTAATAGGGGAGCAAGGAGAGCACAAGCTGCAGGAGAGCAGACAATTACCAGCAAATGGTTTCTATTTAAATTCTCTAAAGATTTAATTGTTTTTCTAACTGCTTTTCTTGCAGTTTAAATTTTAAGATATTTTGGTGGTGTCTGAGCAAGCAGGTACTTCTGCTCTGTGACAAGTTTCCAGTGTCACATAACACCATACAGGAGAGAGGGGCATGCCCAAAATTTTCCTAACACTCTCCTGATAAAAACTTGAGGAATATGTCTTTTAAATCAGTATATAGAAGGAATTAAAACTGTCTTTAAGTAAAATGTACAATACAAAAGGTTAAAAGATCCAGCAGTAAATGACGTTCCAACTAGAAAAATAAATCAGTTGCAATGCAACACTGCTCTTAAGAATTGCTCTTACAAAAGAAGCAGTGTGCTTGGTGTTAACACAGTCAGCGAGGTGATGGTCAATTAACATGCAGCAACAAAGACCATGGGGTAAAATAAAACAACAACAAAAAAAAAGACCAGGTTTGTGCTACCTGAGGCAATGCCTGCAGAGGAGGTTGCAGATGAAGCTGTTTTGTCCTGTGCTTGGCCGAGGCTGGTGGACAAGCCAGCTGGGTGCAGCAGCCTGAGGCTAGTGGAGGGCTGTGCTACAGCAGCCTATCTTTCTTCCAGCCAGCATACTTAAAACAGGAGAAAAAGGCTTCTGCAAAATGGTTTTCCTCATTTAAGCCTCGGTAGCTCCTTTTTACTGAGTATAGAAATGTTTTGTTTTGTTTTTTAAAAATCTCACTTCTGGAGCAATATTGCATTTCTCCACTCCAAAAAGGTTTCAAACATTCTTAGGAGCAAATGAATGCAAAAAATACCTTCAGGTGTGTTACTCTTGTACACATTCACAAGAATAAACTTAAAAAAATACTCACTTCCTTCTCTGGGATTGAACATGGAACACTTGAATGTTTGGGACTGGTCTTCACAATGCTGACAGTCATCTTCCCTGAGTTTCAATTTTCTTCCAGTTAAATGAATGAAATAGAAAACCTTGCCTTTTCCTATGCCTCCTGTGCACTGGGGAGTGATGTGCTAGCTGGGATTGTTTCCTGTTGTCTGCCTTCTACATCAGTTCCTATTCAGAAAGCAACTGGTCTCTGAATACATTCAGAGCCAGTTATCTCCATATACAATATATCCTAGCAGACTCAAACTTCTCTTCATTTATTTTCTTCCTTTCTTTTTTTTCCCCGGATAACAATTCTTTGACAATTTATCTGTCTTTCTCCAGCCCCTGCCCCATAACTTTCGAAACTGCTGGCCAATTTTAATGAAGCCTGGCAGAAAAGTGCCAATCTTAAAGACATTAAATTCCTATCATCTTTGTGAAAATCAATAGGTGAGAAGGAAAGATTTGGAACAAGTGCCTCTGCTGAAGGAAGGGTACCAGCCTTGGCAAAAGCAATCACCAGTCAGGGTGCATGCCAACACACATCTCCTTGCTCAAAGAAAAATCAAACTCTGATGGAGATAAAGGAGTGCTTTAGAGCAGTGAAGCTGGGAGTACAAGAGAGACAAGAGGATGGAGCATTTAGGACTTAAATGTGTTTAGAACTTGATGTGAAATGAGCATTATCATTTCTGTTGCTTTGTTGAAGATATTTTTCCCCATATCCCACCTTATTCGGAATAAGTTCTGAGGGCTGCACTTAGCCTTGAAGTGTAATGCTTATGGGTCCCAGTCCTCTGTCCCAGTCCCCCGGTCCTCCACCACAGCAACCAGCCTCATGGACAGTTCTCCCCTCCCCTATCCCTGCTCAGTGGAGAGCAAAAGGCCAGCATCTCAGACTTAGGTGCCCAGCAGGTCCACACCCACACTAACAAGTGGGCTGGGAATAGGGACACACTGCCAACCACATTTTACCCACGGCCCGACCCATAGCCAGAGCCAGCAGAACATTGTGTCCTACCAGATCCCATTTCCTACCAGCTATTTCTTTGCAGGCTCCCAACAATCACAGCAAGAGATCTCAATTGCCCAGCTATACAGTGAACCAAGTAGGTCAGCAGTGACAAAATAACTCACCTTCTTCCCCCTATCCAGCCCCACCTCTCCTAAAAGAATGTTGTTGGAAGATGACTCACAGGCCCTTTTTTTTTTTTTCTATCTTATGTCACCTCAACACGAAAGAGCAAGCCAAAAGACCAAACTTCCATTTTCAATTTTTTTTTCTTTTTTTAAAATTCTGCTTCTAAACATTTTCAATTTTCCACAGAAAACACTTTTTTCATACTAAATATGATAACTCAAATTTTCCCTTGAGGATTACAACCAAGGTTGCAAAAAGATGGCATGAGCAATTTAGAGCACCCTATTATTTAGCAGCAAAGTCCTGCTTTGATCCATCTCCCTGCTGACTTCAATGGAACTGCACCAGGTATAAATTAAAGCAAAATTCAGTCCATCAGCTCTACTTTAGGCTTCACGCATCGCATTTAAGCAGTGCTTCCACCTTGATTTCACCTTGCTGCAGTCAGCAAAGAATGCTGATATAAAAGGTATCGTGCCTTCGTGTATCCACTCACTACGCTTTCATGTTTAAGCTATACTATTTTACCTTACTGTTAAAATTACACTTAGGCAAAAGTGAAAGAATGTATAATCTCTTGTGCTCTCTCTGGAGAAAAAGACTATTAACTTTTTCTTTGTCTCCCTATACACAAATAGAAGGACGTATTTTCCAGTCAAAAACAAACAGCAAAGTAAAACATCTATTACTGAGTGCAGTCACTCCACTCAATCTAATATTTTTCATATGAATGGTGAAATAAAGCTGTATTTCTTCAGTGGGCAAGAACCTAGATTTAGACCAAAAAAAAAAAGATATACTGAGATCATCAATCTAGTTAGCAGGAGTTAGGTGTCCAGTCCCTTAGATGCCAATAACAATCCCAGCCATACTGCATCAATTAGTCGTTGATTACTTGTGAAGAAGTAAGAAAACTTTAGCGCTTGTCTCCCTTTCCTTATTACCATGGAAGAGTGCATCGCAAAGTAACATATCATAAGTCACCACCACAGCCACGTAGATATGTGGTCCCCTCATGGTCAGGTCAAGACTCCATTGAAGATTTCTTTCATGTAACAGAAAAAAATCAAATAACTGTGAGCTAAAGCTATTTGTGACAGTAATCTTTTTTGCTCTCATATGTCATCCACTAAACATGCCCTACTCATCTTTGTCACAAAATTTTGGGATGATGAAACTCTTTTTTTGGCCTTAACAGAGACATAAAATGAGAAGAAATGGAAAAGAGGTTTAGCTGTACCTGCAAAATAATGTACTTTAAAAGCATGATGTGCAAACTGGATGTCATATTGAAGGTCTGAAATTGGAAAAAAAAAACACTAAACTTTCAGATACAGTCACAGTCAGAAGCATAAAGCACTTTTACATCTTAAAGCTATATAAAAATGAGTACATTTCTCTTCACATCAAAGAAAAATAATTTGAAAATGTAGTTCGTTGGAATGTAACAGAATTTTTTTCAAACTTTAACCAGTCAACTTCCAACCAGCAAATACAACCAAAAAATGTTACTTACTGAACACAAAAGCCTTGGTATTATTGTTGCACATTTCAGTTTATCTATTTGATTACCCTCTTCGAGGAGCTACAATGTGCCCTCTCCCTTGAACTAAACTGTCACTGACTTCAATCACTCTGTTCAGTTTGTGCATGAGGACTAGAATCTCATGCAGTTTCAGGATTTTTTCTAGGAATCTTTCAGAAGTGACTGAAAAGTAATAGAGGTGCCAGCGCCAAGGTCATGATGGGCTGGTTTAAATAAAAGCATTTCTTTCAACTTTTCAGAAATTGTTGTCTGGCCACTGTTTTAATTTTTTTCCAGTATTTAGCCTGCCAACACTTTGTCTTTGGACAGACAGCCTTCTACTGTATCAAAATACATTTGCTGTTTTATTCAATAATACATTTAAGCCAGCAAACTTCAGCATCTTTTACACATGCCTTACTAGTCAGCATTATATGAAAAAAAAAAAAAAAGTGTTCATATGTAATAGAACAAGTAAAAACACTAGTAACACTTGTGAAAAACACGGTTGTGAAGGCAAAAAAAGCATTTCAAGCATGCTTTGGTAAACAACAAAGAGTTTATCAAAATGTTTTTATGCAGAAAGGATGACAAAATCATATCCTCCAGATTTGGAAGTCCAAGAACAGTTCACACACCAAGACTACTGCCGCACTAGGGTATCTATCACATAACATCACAGCTAAAGATACAGCACATGTCCTGGCTACATTTTAGTCTTACAACCTGAGCACTTCACTCTGCAGCTCAGTTGAAGCCAGATTTGCCTTATGGATGAAGCACAGAACCTCAGCAATACTGAGGTACCATTTTTATGCTGTTTCAAAACAGGCTGGATTAGACTGTGATTACTGGAGTTGCTCGCAGATGCAATGATTTTGACTTTTTGTATTAAGTTCCCCATCAGCAAACATAAGAAAATCTGACACTTTTTTAGCCAGAAAATCATGAAATATACTGTTCATGCATTGGGGATGCACATTTTTACAACAAATCAATTCATTGCTGAAGGTTCACTGGTTTATTGTTCCACAGTAAACAACACATAAGCTATACAACAAAACAAAATGAAGCAACAATGATTACACAGATGGTACAAAGCACAGACGTTACCACATATGTAGAAGATGAACTGAGCAATTCAGTTGGGGTGAATTCCTAGCTGGTGTTAGGCAGCTTTAGAGATCTTACTATCCAAGAATCTGCTCAGGTATTTCAGTCATTCCTGATGAAACTTGAATTCTTCTAAACAGCTCCCTCTTCTGTGTATACTTATTTGTAAAAAGACTACAGTGATTATAGAGATTGTTTAATTTAAATTACTGTTTTATTATCAAGAGGCTTTTAGTTTCTGTTACAGCGTCTTCCCAAAGGACAATGTACAGTTGGACCCAGACAACAATAAGAAAAATAATCTTCAGCTAGCATTTAGGATTAAAGTTCTGCAGTGTTGGATTACTTAATCTGGTAAATAAAATATCTGGAAAGCCTGCAACAGCAAGTAAATTGTGGGTAACTGGGGATGGTAGGAACCTCATAACACAGAACAATCACATTAAAATGTTGAATCAATTAGAGCATGGACTGCTTGTTACAATAGTTTCAGACCAGTGGGCATAACTGAACCTTGTTAACGCTAAAATTCCTAAATCTCGTTCATGGATTCCTGCTCTCTACTATTTTATGGCACATTGATTAACACAGCTTGAGACAAAGACCACAGGTATTCCAGGCTGTGATGTCTTGTGTGTGAGTGGTACGTGGTTCAGTGAAGCAAGTATATCACTTGTGCTGTTAAAAGGGTGGTTTTTTTTCTTTCAATTTTTTGCGTTATTCTTGATTTTTTTTTTTCTGTGAAAAGAGAAATACATGTATGTATGTATATAAATGCAAGTTGCATTGCTTTTTCCTAACAAAAAAACCCCCAAACCTAAGATGTTGCTAACTTGCCAACAAAGTCTGGATTTTTCATCCTCTATCATAGTCACACACAATTTCTAAAATTAGCAACGCATTTACAAAAGTGACGTCCTTGACTTCTGCGCTTTATTAATTACTGCTACATGATCTTTTCTTTTGTGAGAAAAGATGTAACAGATCCAATATCCAAATCCATGCTGGCATATACCAGTAGGCACTGTACCAGGCTCCAAACTGCAGACTTGACAATGCTTTTAAACTTTCATGCTTTTGTCTTCCAAGAGATTCCAGCTTTTATAAATTACTCCAGTATCCACAGTAATACTCTCACAATACTCTTAAATACTTGTCAGATTTAGTTCATTCTGTGGAGATCTAAATCATCTAGATAGAATCATAGAATCATTAAGTTTGGAAAAGAGCTTTAAGATCATCTAGTCCAACCCTCAACCCATCACCACCATGCCCACTGACCATACTCCTCACTGCTACATCTCCACGTTTCTTGAACACTTCCAAGGATGGTGCCTTCACCACTCCCCTGGGCAACCTGTTCCAGTGCCTCACTACTATTCCGAGAAGAATGCTTTCCTACTAGATATAACTTACCTTACAGCAGAACAACTAGAGACAAGCTTTATACTTCTAACTTGCTTTCAAGTCTGCAGTAAGAGTCCTGAGAGTCCAGCCTTTACTGTCAGACATTTTAAATGATGATTACCATTTGTAGTTGAATGAGATCTCCACTCATCACATCATAAAATTTGTGCAACAAGAACATTAACAGTGTCAAGTCCCTTTTATAACTCAGGAAGCCAGTCACTCTTCATAGCTATTTGTTCTTCTTTTCATCCTTATATGTTCCATAGCTCAGCCACCTCTGGCAGGCAGTGACAGGAGAGCAAAACCACATCCAGCACTGTTGCTAATGAGAATACTTTCTGTATTTTCTGCCTGGAGAAAAGAAGGCTGCGGGGTGACCTCATTGCAACCTTTCAATACCTAAAGGGAGCCTACAAACAGGATGGGAATCAACTCTTTGAAAGGGCAGATAACTGCAGGATGAGAGGAAATGGTTTTTAGTTGAGAGAGGGGAGATCTTGGTTGGATGTCAGGGGAAAATTATTTACAGAGAGAGCAGTGAGATGCTGGAACAGGCTGCCCAGAGAGGTTGTGGATGCCCTGTCCCTGGAGGCATTCAAGGCCAGACTGGGTGGGGCCCTGGGCAGCCTGGCCTAGCATTAAATGTGGAGGTTGGTGGCCCTGCACGTGGCAGGGGGGTTGGAGCTTCATGATCCTCGAGGTCCCTTCCAACCCTGGCCATTCTGTGATTCTGTGATCTTCACATTTATTTATTTATTTACTGGCTTTGGTGTCCTTATCTACTCACAGTAAGTCAGCCTACAGATCATTAGCCTGCAGTTTATGCTAAGTTCAAAGCAACAGGAGACATTCAGTGATGAGAGCAGTCAAGAGATTTTATTTTCAACAGTTGTAACTGTAATACAGAGAAAAATAAAAGTAAGTAAGTTAACTGCAAACAAGAGACCACATGAAAACTTCCATTTTTAATGGAATGGAAAAGAACAAGCCTGGAAAATTCTGAAATATAAAGCAAATATGCTTGAACTACTCATAATGCTGCCACCCAGTAGCATCTAGAAGCCTTACAGGGCCAGAGTAAATGTTTACACTTGCTGGGATAACCGCAGAGGCAAAAGGACACGGAGACGCATCACTCCTGGCACACGCAACACTCCTGGCACACGCCACCCGCCGCTCGACCACGTTCCGCCCACCGCCCCTCAGGCGGCAC
>JAPSGF010000002.1:8381082-8425143 GCA_035772895.1 Perdix hodgsoniae
GGCCGGGCGCCGCGGGAAACGCAGGAGACGCCGCCTCGACCCCTCCCCGGCCCGCTCCCCGCCGCCGCAGCCGGATCGGGGCCTCGCGGCGGCGGCCCGCCGGCGGCCCCGCCCCCTCCGTCCCCTTAAAGGGCCCGCGGGTGCCGCGCGCGGCTCTGCCAGTGCTCGCCTCGCGCCGATGGCGCCGCTCTCGGCCGCGGCGCTGCTTCCCTTCTGGTCGCCTCTCGCTTCCTCCCTCCGTTCCCTTTCGCTTCCGGGGTCACAGCCGCCGCGGCCGCCGCTCGGGAACCAGCCCCGTCCCGGGGCCCGGCCGGGAGAGCCGGCCGCCGCGCTCCCCGCAGGCCGCGCCGCCCCGCCGTCCCCATGGCCAGCAACCCTCAGCCGCAGCCCCCGCCGCCGCCTCCCCCGCCGCCGCCGCCCCAGCAACAGCCGCCGCTGCCGGGGGCCGGGGCCGGCGCGGGGAGCGGCGCGGCGGAGCCGGAGCTGGTGTCCATGATCGTCAGTCACCTCAAGAGCCAGGGGCTGTTCGACCAGTTCCGCCGCGACTGCCTGGCCGACGTGGACACCAAGGTGCGGGCGGGCGGCGGTGCCCGGAGGGGGGCTGCCGGCTCCGCTCCGCGGGCACCGGGCCGGGTGGGACGGGGGCGAGGGGCGGCCGCGCGGGCCGCTGGGACTCGCACCTCCTCGGCCGTGACGCGGGCGAAGCTGAGGCCGCGTTCGCGGAGGGCGGCGGTGCGAGCGCGGCTGTTGGTGCCGAGCCGTTCCGGCAGCGCGCGTTAAACGCGTTTCAGCCCTCGTAACGAGCCGGGAACGGCTGCTGCCTGCGGCGGGCCGCCGGGAGGCCTCCGGCTACTCCGGAAAGCTGCTCCTCGTCCAACGTCTCTGTCCTCTTGTGCTTTGTTTTTGTTTTTTTCTCAGCCTGCCTATCAGAATTTGAGACAGCGTGTTGATAACTTTGTTTGCAACCATTTGGCCACTCATACCTGGAGCCCTCATCTCAACAAGAACCAGCTGAGAAATAACATTAGGCAGCAGGTTCTCAAGTAAGTGGTACTTCTGGGGTTTCTGTTGGAATGCGCTCATGCTCTGTGACAGTTAGCTGAAGCTGTAGGTCAGTTGTAAGCTGCCTGTTTTCTTTCAAGAGACTTTCAGATAAGCTTTTTTTTAATTTAAGCAAACGGTGGTATTATTTCAGTTAGCACTTTGTCATCAGCGTTAGTCAGAGTTAGGCTTGAAATGTTATTTTGACTGATTGGAGCTTATCTGGTGATGGAAAGCTTGTTTCTGACTTGGGGTGTGACATCCCAGCTTAGGATGACCTTTACTATGTCTTAAAAATAAGTGCAGTTGCTATTACCTGATTTTGAGCTAAGGGTAATTAATGGAATTTGACAGATAACGCCCTGCGAAGTGCAAATTGCAAAACACAAAACTGGATGTAAATCTGTCTAGAAGGAAAAAAGGTTTTTTGGGACAGCTCTTACATCAAAATGATGTCATGTGCTTATATCTAATGCTTGATTGTTTCGTGTTCCGTTGGTTTTACTTCTTAAAAAGTAGTCATAAGAGGCATTGGGAAGTTTCTTTAAGTAGGGTGAGTTTTGTCCCTGAATTGGGTCTCATACAAAGGACTTGTGAACAAATGTGTTCAGTTATGATTTAGTGACTTTTGGTAACTGGTATAGAGGATCTGGGGATTTCTTAAACCAACCAATGATGTCAAAAGAAATGTAATCTTTTATAAAAAGGGGTCTGGAGAAAACCCTAAGGTAAGAAGTTCTCTGTCACTAATTTTGTTACTTAAAACTAAAGGTGTTCTTTAAAGCTGTACAAACTCATAGTTCTCATAGTTGTCGCACTGTATTGTATGAAAAGTGAATTAAAACAATGGTGGCTGATTAATCTGTTCCTCATGCTGTTCAAAATTTGTTTCATGTCATGGGAGTTGATAAGACCAGATTCCTTCTTTTTTTTTTTTTTTTTCCCAAAATATATTTTTACAGTTAGTTAACATTTGTAGACGTAACCAGTAATGACGTAGCCACAGGTTGTTCTGTTGTGTTATTTCCATGCAATTGGATCACTTCATTTCTTAGACTTTTTCTTAATTCATAAGGTGTGAGAGCTGTGGAAATACAGACAGCTGACTAAATACGTACCTGTGTGATGTTCAGAAAACATCAGTTTCAGAAACATCAGTTTCTGATGTTCAGAAAACACAGTGATAGAACTAGAGGCAATGGTTTCAAACTGCGCCAGGGGAGATTCAGGCTGGACATTAGGAAATATTACTTCTCGGAAAGGGTGGTCAGGCATTGGAATGCACTGCCCAAGGAGGTGGTGGAGTCACCGAACATGGAGGTGTTCAAGAGACGTTTGGATGTTGTGTTGAGGGATAGGATTTAGCTGGGGAGTATTGGTGATGGTTGGACTGGATGATCTTTTAGGTCTTTTCCAACCTTGATGATTCTGTGATTCTGTGATTCTGTGATCAGTGCTTCATTTGAAGTGTTTAGGAGTGTTTGCATGATATCTAAATGAACATAGGTCATTAAGACGTTCTGTAAAAGTCATTTTCTTATTAAGTGTGAATGTAACTTTGTTCCAGGTCTGGAATGCTGGAATCTGGAATTGACAGAATTATTTCTCAGGTTGTGGACCCAAAGATCAACCACACATTCAGACCTCAAGTGGAAAAAGCTGTCCATGAATTTTTAGCAACACTGAATCACAAAGAGGAGGCAGGCCCCAGTACAGCTCCAAGTGAGGAGAAAACGGACACGTCTGTTGCAGTGCAAGGTATTCCACCTCTTCTGGTAGCAGTCTACTATCAAAAGTTTGGTTTTTTTTAGGAAAGGGAACATTGACAAGGTTTGTTGCTAGCACAGAATCATTGGTATTCATATTGGCAAGCTGAGCTCCAGGCAGTGTGCAATTACACTTGTCTCTTGCTACAGTTATAAAGTTAGAAGGCAAGAGAGATGTCACGTTGTATCACTTTGTCACTTCTAATTGAGCTTACAGGGGTCAATTTACTGTGGGGAGGAAAGTTGGTCTTAGGCTCTGGCCCTGTAAGTATTGTATGGTCAAATGAGACATAGCTGTACAAAAATAATGATTTTATTTTTTATCCTTTGGTAGATCAAAAGGGGTTATCTAGAAGACATTTGTCTGAATTCTGTTGCTGTGTGCTAAGATTCTCTCAGGAGCTTAAGTTCTGCTGCAAATCAGCAAATCTTTGGTTTGTTTACAAACACATCACTGTATTTGTTTTTTATTTATGTTGCCTTTTATCAACTTCTAAGGGCTCTGGCAGGTATTTGTCCCTTCTTTCTCTTCCTAAGAGACTCCACTGCAGTTCATCTACTTGTAACCAGACCCTTTATTTAAATCCTAGCTCTTTTCCTGTGGGGCCCACTTCCTTTAAAGTAAGTGGGTTAACAAGCCAGCTGCAGCTCCCTGTGCTAGGCCAGTTAACCCTTTCTCATCCATCTTCAAAATTCGTTTTAAGAGAATAGGAAAGTGGTATGTTATTTTGATAGCTCTATTATTCTATAATCAGTACACTGAGTTCATTTCTGATGTCATTTATGAAGATAGCATGGGGAAGAGATCAATGTAGAGTTCTTGTGGCAGTATGCTTCTCCCTAGCCCACTGATGGTAAAGTTGAGCATCCTTCTCATAGACCATCCTTGCTTTTTCTTGAAGATTGTAAAATCTTGTTCTTTTTTTTTTTTTTTTAATAACTGAAATCTCTAGGTGCAAAGTTAGAGAAATATTTTGGTTCCCTTCAAACATTGCCATCGTGGAAAATGATAGAAACTAACTTAAACTGCTTTCTTTCTTCTTGTTCAAGGTGTTTCTACTACTGCTCCTGTTGCCAATGTGGCTAATGATGCAATGTCCATTTTGGAAACAATAACTTCTCTAAACCAAGAAGCAAGTGCTGCCAGGGCTTCGACAGAAAACTCAAGTTTCAAGATCAATGACAAAGCTGCAAAAAGACTGTTATCTCAGCAGAGTGTTGATGGTAGCACTGAGAAAAACATGGAAGACTTGCCAGATAAAGAGAGAGCAATTTCTGATCTCTCTGGAGAAGGGGCTGAAACCTTTGTGAAGTGTGAAGATTCAAATGAACTTCCTTGCCAAAGTGAAGAAATAAAAAATGCAGCAAAGGATGTCAGTAGTTCATCTGTTACAATTAAAGATACAAGTAAAGAAATACAACAGGATAGTGAAGATCAGAAGAGTAAATTAATAGATAAATGTGAAAAGAAACCAGAAAGTGATAGAAGAAAAGAAAAGAAGGAAAAACTCGATAAGAAGAAGAATGATGATACTGCTAAGTCAAAAGAAGAGAAACAAGTGAAAGAGTCAGAACCAGTGAAACAGTTAGTTCCAGAAAAAAATAGCAATAAACATAAATCATCTGAAAGTACTAAAGAAGGTATGATATGGGCAATGCTCACTCTTAAAATATGAATGTGTTAGAGCATATTCAGGAGCTGAGTTAGAAATGTGTGTGGGAACATACCTTTTCTGCTATTTCTGACATACTAGCCACAGTTAGCTCATCTCCTTTCACTGGTGTAGATCCTTGATTCTTCAGGTGTTTTCTTCCTTAGTCATGTGTTATTACAAAAAGATCTCAACAATTTAAAGTGTTAATCTTTTCTTTGCTATTTCTTATTCTTAAGACTTCGGTTTCAATGTTAAAATAACTTTTTTTTTTTTGTAAGAAAAGCTTCTCAAACACAATGTGCTGTATTACAACTCTCTTTTTCTCCTTTGCAAGAACATACATCACTAGATTCAGATATGGACGTACTCAGTGACATCACTGTCAGCTCTGTCCATACTAGTGACCTTTCTTCCTTTGAAGAGGAAAGTGAAGAAGAACCTGTGATTTCTGACAGTACTGAAGAGGGAGAGATCACATCAGATGGTAAACCAATTAGATTGTTAATTGCGATGGTAAAATTGCAAAAAATATGCAACTCTTTCATAATTTGAGTACGTTCTCTAACAAATTTGATATTTTGCAGTATTTTGTGTTGTACCTGGGAGATTTTAAATGTGGACTGGTAGTTTATGTACAATCATGAAGGATGAATAGGAGACATATTTTGAGTATCTTTTTTGTAATAGTATTATATATGCTAAACGTAAATCTTACTTGTGCTACAGTATATAATAGAGAACTGAACCACTTAAGTGATGGATATAAGGCTTTGCAATGAGGCTTTTACCTTCCTTTTTGCCAGATACGTAGCATAACACTGGAGTGGTTTGTTAGTTTTCCTGCAGTACTGGTTGTACTTGACTTTGCTGACTTTATTTTCAGAGCTTTAGATTTGCTTGTATTTCCAAATTCTACTTGGTCACAGCAGAAGAAATGTGAATTGATCTAGCTTTAAGAGTTGGGAAACGCTAACCTGTTCTCTGGCTGGGCTACATTTTGTAGTTTCCTATGTCTAGAGCAGACCACAGATTCTTAATTTCTTCAGATATTACTCTGAGCTTATCTTTTCTGTTCTAAAAATACTTTGTAGAAGCACTGAATTTCTCGTATGTTCTCTGGCTTTGATGTTTTTTTATAATAAATTGCATGAAGTGAAAACAAACCTGACGTATGTTTCAAGAATGCTTTTTATGATATGAAGCGTAAGTGCTTTTGCACCATCTCTGATAATGCTGATGAATCTATTTCTGTTTTACTTAAATAATACTACATTAGTGTAAACAAGTATGTTCTGTTTATGTATTTTCAGCAAACCTATCTAGTTGAATATTTTAAATGGTGTACAGATTTTTGATATAGGAATGAAGCTTAGTTTAATACACAGAAGAATTAATATTCAGACTTACGCAGTGCTGAGAGTAGCTAACTATTATAGATATAGCGCAATATGGTTTCAGGATTACGAGGATTAAGCCTTTCATCATAATTTATTTTCCTTTTAGCATCTTGAAAAAGTTTTTTTAGCTGAAAAGCATACATAAATTAATATGCATTCCAGGTTTCAGTAATTTAATGGTATCTTGAACTTTAACTATGTTTTTGAGGAAAGTAAGTTAAGTTTGGGGTGGCTTGTTTCTTCAAAAGTGATGTTGAAAGTACTGCCTTAATTTATTAATATCTCCGTACACTTAAATAACTTTTCAGATGAAGAGGAGAAAAACAATAAAAATAGGGCAAAGCCTCATACTAATGAATTGAGTGATGGGAGAGCCAAGCCAGTTCGTCATGCTTATGTTCGTAAGCCTTTTTTGTACTCCAAATACTTCAGTGATTCTGATGATGAACGAACTGTAGAGCAACGTCGCCAGTCCATTGTAAGTTTGAGTTTTGTTACTGCTTAGTGTCTTAACTCCTTGAACTTTCCAGCACTGAAATTTCTCTTCTTACTTGGCCCTGATTTGTAAGGAGTTGTTTAGTTTTGTTTTCTGTGTTACCTTCTTCAGACTTTAATCAGTATTGCATGATATAGAGCAGTGCACTCCATAGAAACACTCTGCTGGGTGTAGTTAAAAAGGCTTCTGGTGGAGGTAAAAAAACAATAAAACAAAACCACAAAAAAACCCACATGTAATGGGTTTGACATCTTTTCCCCAACTCTCAAATAAACAGTGTTCTGGTGTTTAATAGAGAGTTTACTAAGTACATACAAGCTCTTCACAGGTGCATTCATTCTTGCTTGAGTCATTAAGTGTGAAGGTTAAGAACACGCACGCGCGCACACAAAAAATAAAGTCCGCAGTGGTTTTAATACATGTAATGAGAACTTAAGTGGAAGAAGTAGCCTTTATCTATGGTCTTCCTTCAGTGTGGTTTTGTGTAGTGTGAGCCAGGGCTAATTAATTCAAACTAATTCTGTATATAATTTCTTTACAAATGCATTTCTCACTTTCCCTTAAGTTGGTAGTTGTAAAATTTCTGTGTGCTTCCTCTGGAAGAAAGCACACAAAACAGGAACCAGTCTTTTTTTTTTTTTTGAGCTTTCTGCTATGTCTGAATGCATGTTGCTAGCAACATAGCATTCTTCGATCCAAGCTAATGCTGGGGACTTGGGGGTGGTGAGTAAGACAGTGTCTGTATTTTGCTTATGCATTTGAGGGTTCATAGAGCTGGAAAAAAAAATAGTAGATCAGTTATACCTACTAATCTTTAATTATTTTGTATCTGGGGAAAAAAAAGCTGCAAGGAAACACAAACTGTTTGTTTTTTTCTGCTTTTTTTTCTTTTATGTAAATATTAATATAAATTAGGTATCTTTGAACAAGAAGTTTGGTCTTTATCTGCTGCGTTGAGCAGCTGTGAAACTCTTTGGGAGTCAGCTAGTTTCACCTTACAGGAGTACTACAGGATTCACTTTGACATAAAGCTTTCAAAATACTATTAATTTTTTCTTTGCCTCAAACCAAAGCATTCTGTTTTCTATAGAATTTCTGTATATCTGTAGAATATTCTTTGACCTAATGATAAATTGTCTTTTCTTCCTTGTGTATCTCCAGGCCAAAGAAAAAGAAGAGAGACTCCTAAGAAGACGAATGAATAGGGAGAGACTTGAAGAGAAACGTAAACAGAAAACAGAAAAAACAAAGTCTCAGAAAAGTGGAAGTCAAAATGCTAAAGGTAAGAATATTTTAACCTTTTCCTTTTTTTTTTTTTTTTGCCTGTTGTGGTTTAACCCAGCAGGTGGCTAACAACCACATAGTCATTTGCTCACTCCCCCTCTTCCTATTAAGATGGAGGAAAGAATTGAGTGGGAAAAACTAACAAGGTAGAACTTATGGGTTGAGATAGAACTATATACTAAGATATGTTTAGAGAGAGAGGGAGAGGGATTGATGCACAAGATATTGCTCACCATCCCCTTATCAATGCCCCGCTAGCCTCCAAGCAGCTGAACAGAGAGAGATAGAGAGATGAACTCCCATCCCTCTTAAAAACTCCTTCCACTTGATTCCATGTTGTATGGAATATCCCTTTGGACAGTTTAAGTCAGCTCTTCTGATTCTGTTCAGCCTGAGCTCCTTAGGACCTTTGCTGTGAAAAGCCTTGGCTCTGTACAATATTGTTTAGCAGCAACTATAAACCATCAGCATGTTATCAGTGTTGTTCTTCTCGTAGAACTAAAATGTAGCATCATTCCAGACACTTTAAAGAAAACAATTACATCTCAGCTGACAGGATCTTATTTTAAGGAAAAATAAGGGTAAAATGATGACAATAGGCCTCTCTTCATTTCTCTTGAAAATCCATTGTTTGAATAATCTGATTTCTGGTCTCAGTATATGCACAATTAAATTGCTGGATTATCCATAATGGTATTGCTTGTATGATCATATATGTTAGTTTTATACATTTAGTGTTCTACTGACTTACTTAATTATTTCACCATCTGTGTATTATATTCCAGGAAAAAGTGGCTTGAATTTGGAAGAACCGTCAGCAAGAATTCTTGAGTCAAAAGCTACTGGTACCAGCATTAAGGATGTGCTTAAAGAACAGAAATTCTTAGAAAAAAAAGTAGCTTTGAGCAGAAAAAGAAAAAGAGATTCAAGGTATTTGTGTATTTAGTCAAAAGAAGTAAAACCTTCAAAAATTCATTTGTGTAGATTAAACAGTTTTTCTTCAACTTGGCCGTTGGCCCTACTTATTTAAACAATTTCTTTTTAAGATACTTGGTTAACATTGTTACTAATAAGTATGAAGTTATGGCTGCTTAATATACTGCAACTCAGCAGCCTTTGTATGACTATGCACAGAATAGTAATAAAAGGACATGAGAATGGACAGCTGCTAGATGTTTGTGCATCTAGCAGAAAAGAAATGTGTGATGTATGTCCATTAACTTTCATTTTTGTAACTGGCAGAGTTCCTAGTACGTATTTAATGTTTTGTATTCTATCATGTTTGTTTTGTTGGTTTTTTTTTTTTCAAGCTTTTCATTACTACATTTTCATTCACTTACCTTATTTCTTGACCACATTAAGGAAGTAAGATTTAAAAACAACAAACAAACAAAAACACCAGATCGCTAGTAATGAAGCTAATTGACTGCTTGTGTATGTATTTATAATTTGCACATACACATTCAAAGTATACGTTACACACTGGCCTGCTGGAATGTGCTCTGCAGTTGTTCCAAAAGAATAACTTTACTTGCTTAATGTTCAACTCACCCTGGTCTTTAGTTGTGTATTTTTCTATTTGTACACCCATGCATATCTATCTACGTACATGTGTAGATATAGTAAACGAACCATATTTCTGAAAGGTAAATATAATATTTTTTTAAATTTTTTTCCATATAAATGGAGAGCATTAGATCTTTTTTTTTTTTAACATAAATATATTAACTATTTTACAGGGACGACTGTACTACTAATATTGTCATACTGATTTTCTCTGCTTTAAAGCAGTGTTGTCCAAAGGACATCTTCGAAGTCAGTACACATAATTTAGACAAACTGTATAGTCAAAAGTTTTGTAACCATGTTCTCCTTCAGTATTTCAGTGTACACTTATCTTCAGCTTTAAGAACAGAAAGTTTACAAAGTCATGTTAGTTTTAAGTTGCTTTTTTTTTTTTTTTCCCTGATTGCTTGTCCAAATACTTGTTTCAGGCATGTTGAAGATAGTTGGAAAAAGAAATATGAGCCATCTGAAGATGATTCTAAGGAAGTGCAAAAGACAAATGAGGTATGTGTCTCTTTAGGCTAATAAAATTAATTTCAAAAAGAACTACTACTATGATCTTTTTAATTGCAATAATACTTGTTTGTACACCCATACCATACCATAGCATACTACTGCAGCATTTGTTGTTATGAATTGTTTTTTTCCTGCTTCTAGGGCTCTAATATTACAGCAGTTTTGTTTTCTGAGTTCTAGTAAACGCTAGTTTGCATTGTTTATATATTTGGTGCTGATTAGTTTTGTTCTGGAAGGAGGGGATTTGGGCTGTATTCTGTAAAGCATGTTGGAATTCACAAAGAGCAAAATCCTTCTTACATGCAAAGACTTAATAACTTTGATTTTCGTGAACTTTTCCTTGGGAAGTTATAACAATGTAGTCTGACTATTAAAAAAAAAAAAAAAAGACGATTTTTAAGTTGAGTTTTTAGCAACGAAGTTATTACCAAGAAAGTGATAAGCAGAAGTTTAACTGGAAGTCTAAAACTACCTGGTATGAGTTTCTAGATTTTATTTCAAGATTATGACTGATTTTTGAAGCTACTCATGGAATATTTGAAGTGGTCATTGTCCATTTAAAGATCGTTTTAAATTGTTTTTAAAAGGAAAGTTCACTTTATAAAGAAGTTCAAGGTCAAGCAGACTGTTAAATTCTGTTTCTTTTGGCTTTCCCACAATAGCAATCAGTTGAAATAAGATTAATTTTTCTTATCAATTCTTATTACAATAAGTGTTCCCCACTGTATTGTTTTGAATTTGCCTTCAACAATTGTCAGTCATATAGTGAAGGAACTCTAACATCTGCCTACATATATTTAATTTTCTTTTGCAGACTTGTGAAAAAAATTCCTCAAAAGAATTAAAGCATAACCACGGCAAAACTGAAACCTCTAAACCACTTAGAAGACTTTCAGAATCAGTACATTCAGCTGAGGAAAACAAAACTGATTCTAAAGTGGAAAAAGAACATAAAAGAAAAATCTCCACCTCTCTTCATACTGAAGGAACCCAACAGGATATTGAAACAAAAGAGCCAAAAAGACAACTGGAAAGAGCAGAAGCCAATAGTGATGAACTACAGAAGCAGAAAACCATATTTAAAAATGAAAAACACCCCAAAAAAGATAGTGACACAGAACTTCAACATATGAGAAATGCTGCCAAAAAAGAAGCCAAGTCTTACAGGGATAAAAATGAAAAGGAAATAATGGCATTAGAAGATAAACTTTCCTTAAAGCACAAATGTAAAGGAGATAATATTCATAAATCAGTTGAAGATATTGAACTCCATTCCTCTGAGAAAAATTTGAAAGGAGAGGATGGTGCTCAGAAACATAATCAACAAATGAAGATTTCCTCAGATGACAAATCTGAAAGAAAAAGTAAACACCGAAGTGAACGGAAAATATCGGTAACTGGAAAAGATGGAAAAGGTATTTCTGATTCCACTTTAAAAACTGAAGAGTTACTTCGTAAGGAAAATAAAAAAGACAGGCATCTGTCAACAGAAAAATCAAGAGCAGAATACAAGTCCAAAAGGTCTCTGAGTGATTCTAGGCCACAGAAGGATTCTATGAGTGCCTCAAAACAACTTGCTTCTGCATCGCACAAAAGAAGTGAAAGTTACTCAGAAGAAAAACATGAAATAAAATCAACTAATGCTGACTGTAATTTGAAACAAGAAGATGGTGTTCATAAAGACAGACGAAGATCTAAGAGCCTTGCAGAAGACAGAATTTTATTGAAGTCTAAGTCAAAGAGTCATAGTAAACAATTGAAAGCATCTGAAACAGAATTACAGGAAAATTTAGCAAAACAAGAGAGTAGTCAGAAAATGGACAAAGATAAGAACATGGAAGAGAATGACTTGGATAAACAACACAGTTCCAAAAACGAAGATAAAATATCTGAGGAGAGTGGTGCTGATTTTGAGCTTGAAAGTGGAATGCAGTCAACTCAGGGATCACAAAGAGACTCCAGTCACAGAGTTAAGTTACACTCCGGAGAAAGAGGATCTGTAAAAGAGAAATGCAGAGGTGATAAAGATTTGAGTAACTCCAAGCTAGAAAGAAAGTTCTCTGCTGAAGGTCACAAAAGCAGAAGCATAAAGCACAGCAACAAGGAAATAAGGAAAAAGGAAGAATGTGCCAAAGTGGAGGATAAAGATATGAAAGAAATGGATGATGGACATGAGAAAGTAATGGCCATCGCAGTGACTGTGGATAAAAAACAAAATAAAAAGGTATCCTGTGAAAGCAGAAAAGGCAGTGTATCAAACCATAATTTGCTTGGAGAAGAAAAGCAATCAGTTGGCGTACCTGTAAGCAGCTCACTTCCTGTCCCTCAAAAGTCAAATATGAATAGCAATGATGCGTGTTCTGGTCATGAGGGGGAGATGATGGAACTTGATTTGGATGAAACAAAAGTACAAGAAGAATCTAAAATGGAAGGAAAAGAAAATTTAAATTCAGTCCAAGCCACAGATGCCAAATACACAGCAAAAGAAAAAATCTCTTCTGCAAGTAAGGAGTTAAAACACAGCTTGGCAGATCTTGAAGCTTCTGAATTGAAGTTTCTGTCTGCAGTTGAAAAAGCTAATAAACAAGAAGATATCCCTAATAAGCTAGTTGGTGCCTTAGATGCTTTATCCAAACAAACATCAATGGATCAAGGACTCCATAAAGAAGAAGCTTATAAAATGGGTGTTGCATCTGGAAAAAGTCATGGAATCTTACTGAATGCTCCCAGTAAGGACCGAACTTCAGAAGACAGCAGAAAACCAAAGAATTTTAAAACTGTGATAAATTCTAATTCAGATAATGTTCCTTTAGCAATTAATTCTCCAAGAGAAGATGCTGCTGATCCAAAGTCTGTGGATATGGAGATTTCTGATTTTACACATTCTTTGGGTAGTATGTCTAGTACATCTAAAGAAGAATGCCGTAATTCAGATGGGACTTCTTTGTTTGAAGATGATGCAGCTTCAAAGAATGATGCAACACAGGTTGTATATGTGGAACAAGAAGATAGTGTAGTGTTGAGTTCTATTATGAAATGTGGCGATGACAGCGCTAAGACAAACAATACAGAAAAAGATAATGAGGCACCCCATCCTGATGAGCAAGCAATGGAAAGCAGTGCAGCTATCTCACCTATTCCAGATTATGACATCGCATCAAAATTAGAAAGCACTCCAAGAAGCAAGTTGAAAATAAAAGAGGAAAGCTTGAGGACTGGTATGACTGAAGTCTGTGGAGATGTACCAACAAAAGCACTTCTAAAAAAACTGAAAAAGAAAGAAAAAGAGTGCTTGAATACAAATTATTCCACAAAGGGAGAAAGAAGCACAATGATGGATAATGTGCAACAGAATGAGACGCATGATACTTGTAATGTGAAAAAATCTTCCTCTGTGTTAGCATCTATAAGAGGTCCTGAAGAAACAGTCAAAGACTCTGTTCCAGCTGCTGGGCAAGAAGGGAATAGTAGCATAAAAGATAAAAATGAAAGCAGTGCTGTAGATACCAGCTCAGGAAGCGGTAAACTTAGTCTGTTGTATGGCAGTATACAAACAGTTCCAGCCACTGTGATAGGAACTAGCACAGAAAAGATTGAAAGCACTGTAATGGCCTCTAGTACAGGAGAAGAAAGAGCTGAAGGTGCATCACATTCTGAAAAGGAAAGTGATGCTACAACCACTTGCTCAGAAGAAGAAAGTGAGATGGCATTAATCTGCACGAGCATAGAAGCTGACGAAGGCTTCACAACAGGCATATGGGTAAAAAGTGGTGAGGGGAGTAGTTTTATTACAGGAACAGATATTGGTGAGTGTACAGTTACAGCAGCAGAAGAAGGTGGTGGCAGTGTTGTCACTGAAGGATTAGCAGAAAGTGAAAGCTTTCTAACAAGTACAAAAGAAGAAGAAAATGATGATTGTACTATGGTTGATGCAGAAGAAAGTGGTAAGGATTCAGTCAATGGTAGTGGAGTAGAAAATGAAGATAGTGTTAATAGTGCTGGAGCAGAAGAAAAAGATGATGCTGTAACTAGTGCGGGCTCTGAAGAGAAGCGAAAGACTTTGACTTGTGGAGGTGCAGGCAAATTAGAAAGTTCTGTGTCCTGCTTAGGTGAAGTGGAGAGTGATGGTGCTGTAACTAGTGCAGGTACAGAATCAGGTGAAGGATCAACAAGTGGTGACAGTTCCGGTGAATTTAGGGGCAATATAAGAGCTAGCCAAGTAAAAGAACATGAAAGTACTGTGACTTGCACAGGTGCAGAAGAAAGAGGTCATAACTTCATTATGTGTTCAGTAACTGGTACAGATGCTCAGGGAGAAGGCTCTGTAAGTGGGGCGTGTATTGCAGTGGTCACAAATAACAATGCGACAACTGGAACTACTGGTGACAAATGTGAGGATACTATAAATGGTGAAAGTACAGTGACCAGCACAGGCATAACTCCAGAAGATGATGCTGAAATTTCAGTTCTCTGTACAGGAATAGAAGACAGCAATGAAGGTTTTGCAGTTTGTTTAGATACTGAAAAATGTGAAAGTGCAATGGACAGCACAGGGACAAAGGAGGAAGCTAGTATCACTATAGTCAGCATTGGTTCCTGTGATGATGAAGGTTTTGTGACTAGCACAGGCTCAAAAGAAGAGGATGAAGAAGGTGAAGGTATTGTGACCAGTACTGGAAGGGGAAATGAAGAAATTGAGCATGCTTCTACTTGTACAGGAACGGAAGGTGAAAATACACTAATTTGTATAGGTGCAGAAGAAGGTGAAAGTTCCATTATCTGCATAGTTGCTGAACAAATGGAAGCTGAGTCAGGACTGGCTGGCACAAATATAAGTAAGCTTACTGTTGACAGCATGACAGATGTAGAGAAAGAAGCTAATTGTGGAACGAACTGCAAAACTGCTAAAGGGATAGTTGAAAGCAGTGTAACCAGTGCAAGTGCTGATGAGGATGCTGTGGCTGCATGCATAGAAAAACATGAAGGTACCTTGATTCCTGTAGATGCTGAGGAGTGTGAAGGCCCTATGACTAGTGCTATGACTCTGCAAGGTAGAGGTCAGCCTTGTGTTGAAGAGCATGAGAATGCCATGACCTTTGGCAGCGGAGAACTTGATGGCTCTATCAGTAGTGCCATTCCAAAGGAAGATGAAAATTCTCTTATTCCTGCTGACAGAGAGGAAAAAATTAAAGGTGATATCATCTCTACCAGTACAGTGGAAGGAAGTGATGCTCCGTTACATTCAGCCATAGATGCTGAGGATAGTCCGCTTACTGTTGCAAAAGCAAATGAAAGTGGGGAAAGCTCTATGATCTCAGTTGATGCTGAAGGCACAGAGGTGCCCATGCCCAGCACAGCTACAGAATTTAAAGAGAGTGTGCTTGCTTTTAGCAGTAAACGGGACAAAGATGAGTGCATGATGATTTCCACTAGTATTGTAGAAGAATTTGAGGCTCCTATGTCTAGTGCCACTATTGAATACAATGGTCAGCTCCCCTCTGTGAAAACAAAAGAAATAAATGAAAGTACTCTGGTTTCTATAGGTACAGAAATATATGACATTCCCATGCCCAGTGCATCCAGCGCGGGAGAAGATGATGAAAGTCATCCAACTGCTAGCAATAAAGAAGAAAAAGATGAGTGTGCTATGATTTCCACAAGTGTTGTGGAAGAACAAATAATTCTGATGTCAGGTGAAGTTGCGGAGGAGACAGTTCAACATATCTCAGAAACAGAGTCTAAAAATGAAACAGTAATGATTTCTACAAGTACAGCAGAATGTTTTGAAGCTCCTGTGTCTAGTGTAGCTGTACAAGATGAAAATAAACTCACTGCTTCAGAAACAGAAACAGAAGGGAGATACGAAGCTGCTGTGATCACCACAAGTATGACAGAGGAATGTGAAATAGTCCTGATTAGTGCAGCACCACAAGCTGAGGATCAACTCCTTGTAGCAGAAAGAGATGAAGAGGATATCTCTCCTAACGCATCAGAGGAATGTAAGATTGTGGAGACCACTGCTACTGTAGGTGAACAGTTTGGACTAGCTGCTTTCAATACAGATGCAAGAGGCAAAGGTTCTGTGATTTTTGTGAGAGAATGTGGAGGTCCTGTGCTGAGGGTTGCCACCAACAGTGAAGATCCGGATGCTGCTTCAAGTATAGGAGATAAAGAAGAAGGGGCAGTGATCGCTCTGAGCACAATGGAAGAATGTGATAGTCTCTTCACATTTACAGTCATAGAAGAAAGTCAACTTGATGCTGAGAGTTCAGAAGTAAAAGACAAAAGTGAGGAAGTTTTTAATACTGCAAATCAAATTGAATGCATCCTATCAACTGCGGGCCCAGAAAAAAACAGTAATTCTTTGCTTGTAATTGGTCAAGAGAATGACACCCATGAAAGCGTTGTGAGGAGAGCATCAGCAGCATCTCAGATGACTGTAGACAGTGAAGTCACAGAAGCAGATGAAAATTCAGTCAATCTCATGAGTGTAGATGAAGCCCTTTGTGTGGAGATTAGTACGGAGACTGCTGTAAGCCCAAGTCCTTCCTCAGAGGTAAACGAAGATGAGCAAGCTGAAGATGTGTTGCCTGAGGACGTTGCATCAGAACTCTCTTGCATCATTTCAGAGGCATCAGTAGAGGGTGAAACAAGGGATTTAAATGGCAACTCAAATGTGCTTTTAGAAAGTGACTTTTCTGAAATAAGGACTCCCTTGCCTGGGGAACGATCTCCTTCCTTAGTTTCTGCAAATGAATTAACTGTAAATAACCACAGTGAAGAGACTATAGAAACAGAACTGGGGGAGAAAAGTGACTGTCCTGTGTTGCAGGTAGAAGAGCTATATGGCAGTGATGATAAAATGAACTTGGTCAAAGTAGATGATTCAGGAGTTGAAGTTACTTTTCAGAAAACTGATACAACCTTTAATTCAGGTAAGGATTTCTGTGGAGTTTTGTTCTCTCTTGAGTTTATAGATATCCTCAATAGGTGCTTTTTACTATGGCTAGAATTATCAATAGGTTACACCATTCAGATATATCAGATTTTTTTGTAGTTTGTAAAATATTTGCTAATTATGAACTGATGAAAAATAGTTAAACATATAATTGTGTCTATATCGATGTGACTAAAGAAATTATTATCTGATGAATGTTGAAAGAAATGTTATTAGATTGCAGAATGGTTATTAAAATGTATTACCTTGAAATTATGAGCTAATATGTCATTTGCAAGAGGTTTTATTACCAACATTCAGAAATTCAAAAATACTTTTATAGGAAAAAGGATATATTTTATTTAGACAGCACCTTAAAGATGGTAACTTTGTAGTGATCTTTGAAGATAAGAATGACCATCCTTAATCATAACTGCAGATTTTCTCAGGACTTCTTTGTAAGGGGGGGGGGAACAAAACAGCTTCAGTCTCTTTATAGAGCCACAGAATGGCTTAGGTTGGAGGGTTCATCTTAGGTTGAAGTTCATCTAGTTCCAATCCATCCTGCTGTGGGCTGAGTTGCCACCCACCACATCAGACTGCCCAGTGCCCCATCTGAGCTGGCCTTGAACACCATCAGAGATGGAGCATCCACAGCCTCTCTGGACATCCTGTTCCAGTGCCTTACTACCCTCTGAGTTTAAAACAAACAAAGAAAAACAAAACAAACAAAAAAAACACTTCTTCCTAATGTCTAACCTAAATCTCCTCTTTTTTATTTTAAATTCCCACTTGTCCTGTCATTATCAGACTGTGTAAGAAGTTGGTCTTCCTTCCTGCTTGTATGCTCTCACTTCAAGTACTGGAAGGCCACAATGAGATCTGTCTGGAACCTTCTCCAAGCTAAGAAAGTCCAACTCCTTCAACCTGTCTATATAGGAAAGGTGCTGTTGCCTTTTCATCATCTTCGTGGCCCTACTCTGGGCCTGCTCCAGCAACTTCACATCCTTCCTGTACTGGGGGCTGTGGACTTGGGCTTGCTTATACTGAACTCTAACACTGAATTTTATCAATTCTTTTCTTGCTGATAAACTAATATACTTGAAATAGTCATCCTTCATGTTACTAGAGGAATTGGGCAATGATCCTAAATACACAAATATTTTAGCTCAGCAACGATTTTAGGTATCTATTTTAGATACAATGCTTCTGATAGCGTATGGCACTGAGAATATGATGGCACTAAGAACATCATGTTGTATTTCTAGTTCCATTTTTCTTAGAAGTTTATTACTTCAAGTGAAATTGCATGGTTGCAAGTTCCTTAAAATACCACATAATTAGCATTCTTCTGTTTTCAGCCTTTCTTGTTCTCCAGGTTAGCTGTAATACCAGATTTAGGAAATACTAAATTCTTTAAAGATCAAGTTCATCGTAAATTTTGGGGAAATTAAATGCTAGAAGAATCAGTAGAGAAATTTTCTTATCTTTGTGTACACCAATGGGAAGGTGGGAAGGGACTGCTGTTCAGATATTTTAATAGGCTTTTCCTTTTCCTGTTTGACTTTGCTGTAGTTTCAAAATGCACTAAAATTTTTATGGTAGTGGAGTTTGGATCTAGCTTCTCAAGGATTGGTTTTATTCTCTAGTTGACTTCGCTTATAAAATGGGTGCCCAAAATAGCTGTATGAATCATACAAATTTTGTGTCTGCATGGCTTGTTTTTCAGACATTGAAAGCATGTAGTTCCCATATGGAATTAAATTAAATGGGTGGTGTTTTTAAGGTTTTGTGAAACAGCCATCACTGTCAGGAGGTACTGAGTCTATGGAAATTGGATAATTTCAGTGGTTGTGGTTTTAGAGCTTATGGGTTTAGACCTAATTGTCACTTAAAGAAAAAATATTACTCTTAGTATTAACTTGTACCTATGCATTCATTAATAAGCAGTAATTTGCTATTTAGAATTGGGTCAGAAAATCTGTTGATGTTTTTGAAGGAAAAGCAAGGAAAAGAAAGTGAAGTTAAAGTCATAAGCAAGCTGGTAAATCCTGACAGCCTATATTCACCAGTCTTCTTGTATTTAAGGAAAACGGAGAAGTATATGTGTTCTTGCAGATGCTGAATTATTCTTTTGAAGTGGTTTGCTGCAGACAGAGTTGCTGTAGTTTCTGTTGCCTACAAGATGAGGCTGTCTTCGCGTGTTGTGCTCGTGAGATGATGCTAAAAGATAGTGTTCTACTATAGCTGAATAGAATAATTTCAACATGTTTGTATTTCATTAGGCAATAATGGAGCTTTACCAAAGTTGACAGAAGAACTTCAATTTGAAACTAACTTGAAAACTGAAGAGGTATTTATGATATTTTGAATTTCTTCACTATTTCTTTCATAGTTTTAATTTCTAAGATTTCTTACTAAGCCTTTTATTTCTGTTCAATAAGAACTGCATTTCAAAACTTTCAAAGAATCATTTTTCCAGAACTTTCAGCTGTATTGTTTTAAACAATTAGCATTAAAGTTGTCTGATGTCCATGTTATTCTGTGGTAGAATCAATTCCCTTCCTTAGCTGTGTTTCCTTCTATGATGGTGACATCCAAGATTGCTTTTCGTTAGAACTAGTCATGCTGTACACTTGCTTATTACTTGTATAAATAGTTATATATGCCTTAAACTTATGTTTGGCAGTCACTGGTTTAGTGCTTTGAAGTGGTATACAACAAAATGAATAGAAGTGCATGTTTCACTTGATTCAAAGTATGGTTCAGAAACTCACAAGCATCTCTAGTAGGGCCACCTGGGACTTGTGTAGGGATGCTGCCTTCAGCTCCAAGACAGACCTCTTCAGTTTTTCTGAATCAAGCCTGAAATGCATTTCAGGAAAACCTGAGTCATCTTTGATCTAATGGGATTTATTGATTTGACTACCCCCAGCAAGTGGCTGTACTGTTTGCTGGGATAAGATGGTCCTACAGTCATTATGGCTGTGTTCATGAGGTGTTGTGTCTGAGTTTACAGTGTCCCGATTTGACTTTATACTATGTGGAGTTAAGTACACTTATCCATGCATTTTTAACGTATAGCTGATCTACAGCTTGAGTTAGAAAGTAAAGAGGGGAAAAAAAAGCCCAAGTTGGGAAGGCTTCACTATACTTTCTTATGCTTTGCTGTTGCATATTTTTTTTTTGTGTGTGTGAACTTTTCTATAATACTTATCGTGATTGGAACTCCTCTCAGAGTAGGAATTTGTACCTTGAATTCCTGAGGTTTCTCTTGGGATATGGTTAAACTAATTTGTTCTTACTGTACTAGCTTTAACTCTGAAGTCAAGCTCATGGTATTACATTGTTCAGCAGTAATATGACTAATCTTTGTCAGTCTGTTATTAATATTTGTATTACTATCTTAAGAATGCTTTTGGAGACTTACACATCATAAAACAATAGTAGTCATTATGTGAGGGAGGGGAATGAAATATTTGTACTAGATGTCTGTCATATTTTTTTGTTTCCTTTCATCTTGTATTTAGCCACCACAGGCTGAAAGTGCAAAAAGTGAAGAAGTATATGTGGATCTTCATATTAAAGAGCTACAAAAAGGTGATTATATAAATCTATTTCTAGATTTGAAAAACACTTTCTCTAGAGAGATTGAAGCAAAGCCTACAGAAACCTTTTGTGAAAGGCTTCTAGGAGTTCGTGTTGCTTTGGAACTCATGTGCGTTTGCGTTTGGTCTGCAAGAAGGAGGGAGGTGAATATATCTTTTACTAGGAAGTATTAAAAGAAAGGTGGAAAGCGTTGAGTATTTTAAAAGAAAAAGTAGACTGCTAATGTTTTATTTGACATTAATAAATATTTGAGGGAAGAAAAAAGTTTGCACAGGTGAGGTACAGAAACTTCCCAAAGAATGACTTGCTTTCTTTCTAAACTTAGAATGTCCTTGTTTCTGGTGTTGTGAGAGGTGTTTTGGGGATGTGACAAAAGTGCTGTATGATCAAGTCAGAATTAACAGGAAGATTTTTATTTATGTATTTACTTGTTGCTGTTGTTCATTCCTGCTCTCCAGAAGATTAAAGTGTTTCTGGTCATCCATTGAAGTAAGTAGGTAGTCACCTCACTAGCAATCTCAGTCAAATCTACATCTCTGCTCAGTAATTCCTTTTCAATGCATAATGTCATTCTTAAATGGAGGAAGAAAAGAAAAAGCCCTCCTTCCCAGAAACACATTATTTTAAAATGTGTTGCAGTTGTTTGGCTTTCTTGTTGAAGCAGAAACAAACCCGTGCTTTGTTCCCATCTTGATGGATTTTGTGCTCCAGATGCTTTACAAAGATGTTTACAACACTACCAGATGAGAGTTAATCTTCAGTTGGTGGAGTAAAAAGCAAAACTAAAATGAATTCCAGGAGGTACCAGCAGTACTGCTGTATAGAATCCAAAGAGTTGAAAGATGCATTTCGTATTACAGGATGTTGCTGAAAGCATAAATTGAAAGGACACGCTATAAATCTCACTTGTAACTTTTTACATGTATATCAAAATAAATGCTTACCAAATAGGGAACAAATTGAGTAAGGTGACATGTATTTTTTACAATTGAGTAAGACTCGTGTATTGGTGTCAAGTTTTAGATTCCTTTTTATTCTTGAGGTAGGTTGGATACCTAGTTTAATTGGTATTAGCATATTCTTATAGGTGGTAAGACATGCTCTGTTCACAAGAAAGAAAATCTGAATCCTGAGAATGGATTAGAAGAATGTGGTCTTCAGGACACCAGATCCAAAACTACAACCAGTTTTCCTGTACTCTGAGATTTGTTCCAAAGGCCTGAAAAACTGGCACTTTATATCATACAGTCGTGCAGCAGACAGTACTTACATTTTAAAATGCACAGATTGAACTGGCTGTGATAATCTTGTTCCATGTAAAATGTTTAACAAAAATCCATTTGTTGTGTAAATCATCTTGGTTATGACACACACAAGAATAATGCTTCGTAGCTCTTCATAGAGTTTTTTCTTTCTCTTCCACCATACAATAATCTTTTATTTTTATATATATACGTATATGTATATATACATATGGCCCAACGTACGTAA
Source organism: Perdix hodgsoniae (assembly GCA_035772895.1). Classification (NCBI taxonomy): domain Eukaryota; kingdom Metazoa; phylum Chordata; class Aves; order Galliformes; family Phasianidae; genus Perdix; species Perdix hodgsoniae. Next base: position 8,402,841 of record JAPSGF010000002.1, read on the forward strand.
AAGGAAGTTGTTTAAAAGACAAATGTGTGTCCTGTCATGAGTATGAACAGCAGACACAGTAGTTTAGTAGTCCAAGATTCCTTGGAATGTAAACAAATCATTGCTGTTTGAGTGGGTAGGATCTAGCTCTTCATTTGATGCTGCTTTAAAAATTGAAAAGATATTGTGCAACTATGCTCTATAGCTGTGCATAAATTGTTTCTAAAATATGAAGCTGTAAGAAATGAGCTGCATGGTATATAAAGTTGTACAAAAATGTTTCCATTGTATTATAAGTTTGTGTTCATATTTCAACTAAAAGAAAAAAAATGTTTGGACTGTTTTAGCAGCTTTTTAAAGTAAAAATGTTAACTCAGTTTCCTATGTGAATCAGATCTAAAGGATTTATAGAGCCTTCTTATAGAACAACGTTTTTATGATTTTTTTTTTTTGTACTTATATGAAATAGCTTTAAATGATGCAAAGGGCTCATTAGTAACTTATACTTATTTTCCAGGTTCATGTGGTAAGGGTATGGCTCTGTTTTATTAGATCCAATTATAGGACAATAGAGCCTAGCAATACAGCAACTTCTGTGTATGCTGTGTGCACTGTATCACTGGAGTCACTGCTACAGTTACGCAAGCATCAGTTCTCTGCCAAGCCCATTGTTACAGCTTAGTTTTCAGTGTATTTTACTTTATCCTATGATGTAGCGTCTAGATTTCTGATGGACAAAACTCTGACTTACCCAAATGCTAGAACTGAATCTGAACTGAAATTTCAGAGTCGCAAGGTATTTCAAAAGTCACAGTGTGTGATTGACTGTGTTTTAGCCTTGACATGATTCTCAGCTATCCTAAGCTTTGGAAAACTGTATTATTTGCTTTTTAAGTTTGTCAGATATGGCTAGAGATGTGATTAATGTGCTTGGGTGAATCATATTTCCAACAGTGAAAATAAGTAGCATAGTTTCAGGTACTTTAGAACCCTGTCAGAGAGACGAAGTAGAAAATACTATCATACTTTGCTATTGCTGAACATTTCTGATTTTTTTATTATTATTTTTAATAGATTCACTGCAGAAGAATAGTGCTATAGAAAGAGAAACTATTCACGTAAGATTTATTTAATTTACTCTGTTTATGCTGCTTTCTTCTTGCTTGCATTTACTTCTATTTACATTAAATATTCTTTAAAGGAAAATACTGTTTCTTATAGAAGCAGAGCCTATGTATATTGAGACTGTGCAGCTGTGTATGTTGATGCCCAATTACTCTTTTAAATTTAGTAAATAAATCTTGTCTTATTTTAACAGTCTGACTATTCCACGATTGTTAGCTGATAGAAAAGCTTAATTGTCCTCCTTGAGAACAGAGAACAAAAAATAGGGATTATACTGGGGATTTGAGTCAGAACTAGAAAGCTGTTGTTTTGATGCAGTCCACTGCAATCTTAAAAAAAACTATGGAGCCTATAATTGTAATTACAATGAGGATAATTAGGAAAGTTGCAATACCAAGTTTTTCTTTGGGAGCAGAAACAATACATTGAACACAGATGACAAATGAAAAAAATGTTTGTGATTTCTTTAACTTGAATTGTAATTTATTAATGTTATTTATATAATAAATATATAATTTATATATTATATATATAATTTTTATATATATTAATTTTGCCATATTCCATTGCTGGTTGGTTCTGTTTTGGTTCTAGTAAGGCATCAGTTTTGATCCTGCACATAGGACTCGTTATTTTAAATCTGAAAATCTTTTATGTTAGTTGCTGTGATACATTTCTTTTACAGCACATGGTTGGATGCCTAATTAAAACTAAGCCTCTTTTCATTAAAAAGATCAATTAAAAAAAATCTGAAAATGCGATAAGTCAAAAGTTCTTTCATGATAATGGTAACATTGTTCTGTGAACAAACTGCTTTTATAATACCACTACCTTCCATTTTGGTACTTGTTTTATATAGAAGTAGCTAGTAGCAATAGCTTTTTCCCTTCTGTGTTTCCCTTCGGGGGGGGGGGGGGACAGGGGGGAAGGTGAGAACTTATATTTCCTTGTATTTTATTCATAGGTAGAAAACCTGGTCACCCAGATAACTGAAGAGTGTCAACCTAGTGTAATAGAATGTAAAACTTCGGGAATAGCAGATAAAGAAAAATGTAAGTGATCCAGAACTACACAAATATGTATAAAGCCTTGCTGCTGCAAAAAAAAGTCCTGCTGTTATCAGTCCATACAGTTCTCTTTTGGAGGGAAGAGTAGAGTGGGGAATTCCAAAATCCAAGGCAGTTAATCTTTTTTTGAAAACAGCTCAATATATTTGATATAACAATATTTCTATCAGTGTGTGGTGACAAATTCAGTAGTACGCAGAAGAGTTTTATAATAGCTTTTTCCATCAGAGAGGGAACAATTTATTTTTAATCTATAAGATATTTACTAATTTTATCATTAAAAGAAAAAAAAAACAGAATAAAACTGAAGAAAGCTGATCATCAGGGAAATATCTAGCCATTCACTGAACTTTGTGAGGCTGTTTTTTTTCCTACTGTTAGACTGAGAGGACTGACACCTTTGTCTAGAATCAGGTGAGAAGGAAAGTAGTCCATTGAATAGCCTAAATATTTAAGTTAATCTATTCATTTAGACTTTCTGTTAACGTAATTGTTACGGGTCTATGTAATATCTACTCAACCTCTGCTCTTAACTGTAGGGAAGACTTACTGCAAAAAATCTAACTAAGTTTTTTGTGTTTTTTTTATGGGTTCTTTTTCTGCATCAGAACAACAAAAAAAGATGCATTAGGCTAATTGATATTAGAATTTCCATGAAAACTTTTTTTATTCTGCTCCTAAGAACATTGATTTCCTAAAATGCGTGACTGGAAACCATGTGGTATTCATTATAGTGTACCTCATAGCACTACCTGCTTTTTTTGTTGTTGTTGTTGGTTTGAAGATAAGATTCATGTTGAAATTTGACATATATCGTGTCAAGAAATTAAAAAAAAAAAAAGGCAAGAAACATGGAGTTCTTTTATGTAATTTCTTATATTCCTTTACCAAGAGAGGCTGGCCTAACTTTCTGTCCATAGCTTTGTAATTAAGATGTTGCTGTTTGATTAAAATATATATATATATATATGCTGGTATAAAAGCCATATAAAATCTGACAGATGAAATGTTTGAATTGTTGTTTTTACAGCCAGCCAGCTGAATGCTCAGGATGTAGGAACGGATGATGATCCAAGTCAGTGTTCCAGAACAAAACCTAGTAATATCAAGGTATTTTTGAGAATGTTTGTCTTTTTTAATTTTGTGTAATTGTAACGTGAATAAGACTTCAGTGTTCATTTCTATAGCAGTTTATTTTGCTATGTATTTTCATTTTTAACTGTTAATTACTCTTACATTGTGTTAAATAGAAAATTACTATAGAGTGATACTCAGTTTTCAGGAAGTACTGTTGTTCTATGAAATGTCTATATAATACATTTTTGATGCATTGTGGGCCAATTTGCACTGTAGTTAAGAGCTTGCTCTTAACTGCACGTGAATCATGTGAATCACGTGAAGTACCACAGGGTTCCAACTGCCTGATAAGTTCACCATCTTGATGGTTGTACTGATCTGAGATCTGCAAAATGTTATCAGACTTGACCTGAATTCTGTATTTGTACTTCCCCTTTGAGTCAGAACAGGTACTTAATGAAAAATAATCTTGCTTTTAAGAAAACGTGCAGAATGTTTTGCTTTATCTCACCTATTGATTTTAATTAAGGTTCTCAGCATCGAAGTTTTCAAGAGACACTATAAAATCTTGATGAATAAAATAACTACTTTTTTTCTAAATGCAAGTAACTGACTGTAATCCTTAATTTGTAGTAATTGTAGTAATTGTAAATGTTCTGTTTCAAAATAATGCAGGAAATTACTTCATGTGATGCAGCTGAAGTCTCCAAAGAAGTTGCTGTAACACATACACTTCCTGCAAGTGCTGTGGAAGAAAAAGGTAGTGTGAAAGTAAAGAATCTGCAATTTACTGACCCTGTACTGAATGCTAGTATAAAATTTGAATGTTTCTGAGAGCAATGAGAAATCCAATCCCAGCCAGATAGTTGCATAAGTTCTGTAGTTGCATTCTGTTCCTGCTATCAAATAATGCATTATTATTAATTCCTTTAATAGTGAGAGTAAATGTGATGTTCCTCCTGTGGAGATAGGTTGACACAGATAAGGAGTTATGGGGAGATATCATGCATCTGTTGTGCAGTCTGGGAAGCCACTTGCAAGAAGACAATTGGAAAAGGATATAGCAAGTTCAGGACATGGGCAAGAACTTCTAACTCAAACCAGTAATAAGAAGAGAGTTGTAAGAAAAAATCATGACAAATGCGCCATCAAATACAGTCATGTTTGTTTATGTAGGAAAACCAACCAGGAAGGAGTGTACAAGTTAAGCTGTTGTAGTTTACTTTGTAAAAACACTTTAAAAAAGAAAAAAAAGTGTCATGGCCACAGTACTAATATTGACTTGGATGCAACTTCATTCTGTCTTTCTGTTTTGTATTAACAGTTGTGTCCTCTCTGTTGAAAAATCTGAAACTGTTTAGCAGTGAGCTTGTATACTCAGGTTACTGTTTCAGAGAATGTGTGAGGAAATTAAATAGTTGTTTGTTGAACTTCGTTTTAACTTAAAAATCACTTCTGAATCATCTAGAGTTAAGGAGGCATTCTGGCAGTCCAACATACTGTTGCTATGAGATGGATGTTTATAGGGAAGATGAATTTGAGGCCATAGAGTGATACAGTACTTTTAGTGCAGGATTGTGGCTTGTACCTTTTACTCTGTCTAATGAAGTAAAGATGCACAGTTTCTTTTTTGTTTTTTTTATGTGCATGTGAAGATGATTTTACCACTGAGCAGGAAACGTTTGAAAAGACGAAGCAGGGTCTAGAATCAAATGAAAATTCTGTAGAGGTGAGTGGTCTTATTCATGTTAACTAATTGAGATAATGTCGGTTCAGACAGAAAATAAGTACTTTGTGTTTTGACAGCAGTACTAAAATTCTGATTCAACCAGTGTATAAATAGCTGTAGAAGTTTTGGTGAGGTTTTTTTTTTGGTACACTAAAGTGCCAAAGGCTCTTGTAATTATCTGTCACAAAGCATAAACATGCACCGCAAGACATCAGTGGTAGTTATTAACGTAGCAGTAACTTCCTTCCTGCATTTAATGGTGCTTACAAATTGTATATAAAATAACTGTATAAAACCGTATACAAATCATGTTTCCTGGAAGCTTCATAATTGATGTGTGGACAGTTATATCACTTCATCAAATCCAAGCTGGCTCTACAAAAACATTATCATTCAAAAACTTTTAAGCTCTTTTTTATTATCTTCTAACCATATACTTGTGATATTCTGCAGTGGTTGTTGTGAAAGTCTATCTGAACATACTTTGAGAATAAAATTGTTGTCTGAGTCTAGAAGTGGACACAGTTATAGAGACTTGTGGCTTGTGGTTTGCCTTTTTTTTTTTCTTTTTGTTTTTTTTCCTCTGCATTGAAAATGGAAGAACTTTTAGAAGTTTGAATTCCTACATAAGTAGGCTCAATGCTTGAGTCACCAGTAGGGGGATCAGGAAACCTCTAGATTCCTGTAAACACTGAATGAGGCGCTTAACTCTCTTTCATGTAAAGGGGAGCAATGGTTTTGTTATTGGAAATACTCAGACCTTCATTACTCGTCTTCATTACTCGTAGGTTTCCTTAATACCTTAAGCTTCAACAGCTTTAAAGTAGGGAACTATTTTTTTTTCTCTTCCTTCAAACTAAAGGCTTGATGTATGAAACGAACTTCACAAATCTATGCATTGAGATAATTAGGATATGACTGTTAAATAACACTACTTCAGCTGTTACAAGATGTAGCCTATGCTATCTAGAAGAAGAAATCAGGTCCTCTTAAGACTGAAAAAACATGGTGAGATGTACAGGAGAAGGTTAGAAGCATTTGTTAAACAAGGTGATACAGTTGATATGGGTGCAAAAGGCATTGTGCCTGAGGACAGCCACTGAGTATTTTGCATAATCAGAAGTTGTCTTGTTTCTTTTTAGCTTTGTCAATGAATTTTATGAAAAGCAATGTCTATTCGTACAAAGCCTGTCTCACCTATGTTATATTTCTAAGCAGACAAGCACTATTTCTGCTCGTATCGCATTATGTTGACAACAGTCTTTATATTATATTGCCCCAATATTGGATGCTAGCTGTAGTAACTGAAGTATTTTACTTTTACTTTTTATAGGATAATCAGCCTGTGATAGTAAAACGGAAGAGAGGAAGGCCTCGTAAACATCCTGTTGAAGATGTACAGCCTGGTGGTGGTGGTAAGTAATTCATAACACTTGTGTGGAGAAAGAGTAAAAATAGTAATATTCAAGTTCTGAATTCATATTTCTTCCCTCAGGTGGGGAGTCAAAAGCTGATATGAGCACTGGCAATGTAAGTGCCTTTATTTTGTTTGGGTGCATTTAAGCATGAGATCCATTATTCTGTTTTAACAGGTAACTATTCAGAAATGTTCTGTAGCAAACTTGACAACTGAATTCACACTAAGCATAATAAAACTGTAAAAACTAAATCCTGATATAATAGTTTAAAAGCAAAATATACTCTTCAGTCTGAACATGGCAAATAACAGGATTAATCGTAGTACAGTGTAGTTACACTGTCTAGCAGTATACTTGCAGGCAGGATGAAATTCTGATCACAAACACATGTCTTTTAGTTTGCGTGACTAAATTTAGCCTAATGATCAAGGATGACTTAATGTAGAAAATTTAAGGCTCTTGTCTTTACTGAGCCTATTGTAATAATAGCATATAGTAGATTTTAACATCTTTAAAGTAAACTTGTACTATTTGTATTACACTGTGTACAGTTAACTCACAAGACAGAGACATGCTGGTAGTAAGTTAAGCACTCCTAAAACAACTCAGTCTTCTAAAGCTCAGCAATATCTTGATTTCTTAAGCCATGAGTCGTAAGTCACTGCTGAATAAGTAAGTATTCTGTAGAAAGTGCTTCTGCAGTCCAGTTGGCTTACAGCACTGTGATTAAGCATGGATTGAGCAAAAATTCTTGCATAGAAAGAGGTAATGATTAAAAACTAAACAAAATTTGTATTGAAACTTGTGTGTTCTGCTTGCTTGCCTGGTAAGGCACCTGCTGGCCTGGTTGTCAAAAGTCTTGGGAATTTACCTAGTCTATAAATAGCAGGTATTCTTCTGCCCGTGATTATTCTGTCCATGCAGTATTTCAGGCAGCCCATTCAGGATCCTGTCCCTTTTACAGGTCTGGTACAGTTTTGTGTCTGAATCAATTTTCCTAATCAGTATTTTTCAATATTTCTTCAGTGAAATTTAATTGCTTCAGCTTTGTTTTGTTGTTCCAAATAAAAATTAGAGCTAACATAAAATCCCCTCTGGAATATATATGCCCTTACACAGTGCTGAAACTGAATTGTCTTGTTCTAGTTAACCATTTTAAAGGTCGTATACTTCCCACTGATGATGGGTAGTTGTACCAGTCGGCTATGAGCTAGCTTCAGGAGGAGCAGTATTTTACCCTTCATCTGAGAAAATGGTTCTGCAAGGCTATGTGCTATCTTTGCAAGACAGTCTTGTCAGGCTGCTTTGAGAATGTGTTACTACTTCAGAGATGACATAGACATCTTAGTGTAGGCATTCAGTGATTAAAGCAATTGGATTTTAGTAACAGTCATCATAGGAGATCATGTAACTGACTTTTTCTGTGTTCTGAATAAATACAAAACTCTCATGACTATAATGTGTAAATATGTGTGCTCACATTAAATGACGGCACTAAGCTTTTTGTATCACTGAGAATTTAGTTTTCAGAAATGTATTTAACTAAAACTACTTTTAAGTTAGTGTCTATTCTTGTAATGACTTCCTTTGTCAATTACTCAACAATTACTGAAACTGCTGTCATTTCATTTGTTTGGGGGGTAACTAGATGCAAACTTTCTGCCTGTTTAGAATGCCTTAGAATGTTCATTTTTTTTCTGAGATTGCAGATATTTGTGTGTGTGTGTGTGTGTGTGTGTGTGTGTGTGTGAATTGAGTTTCTGTGTTTAAGTAATACAAATCCGGATTTTTCTGATTTGTCTTCTTTCTTCTTTGTTTTAGCTGCAATTTTCTACCTCTGCAAGTAGAGGGAAAAGTCCTCAAAGAGGTAAGCAAAACCATGAGAAAAATCCAAGGGGGTATTCTAGAATATCAGATGAGTCCTTCTTAAGCATTGCATTTTAAAGTACGTATTGGAGAGATATCTAATTATGTTCAGTTAATTACATTGTCTGTGGATATGAATTCAAAGAGGTAAGTGGCAGCTTGAGGGGATATTTCTTTCCCCTATTACAACTACTAAAAATCTTTAATAAGATGATTTCTTAGCTTCCATTGGAAATACTTTTATTGTTACAAACTGAAGTCAAATCAAAAGAGATTTTTATATTTCTCATTCAGACTCCTGTCATTTGTAAGATGAATTTAAAGAATTTTAAGCAGTGTAGTTAATTACAGATAAGTAATCTGTACTGCACTAGTTGTTTAGATCCTTTTTAGTAAAAGCCATTCATAAATTTATTTTAATATCCACTCAGGAAGCTGAAAGGAAGTTGAAAAATGGCTTATAAACAAACAGAAACATTCATGCCCTTTTAACTTGAAGATGTTCTGCACACAGCTTTACAGTAGATGTATTCACATGCATAATGCGAAGTTTTCAGTCAGTGCAACTCATACAGTTGGAAACAACTGGTTTGTAGAGGCAGCATCCTACCTTAACAGTTCTCTTGTGTAATTAGTAGTGGAAAAGGGCTTCTGTGGAGAACTCTTCTTGGGTAAGTAGAAACAGCTGACAGTAGGCAGTAGGCTTAAAACCAAAATTTTTCTTGCACATTGCTGCTGAAAAGTTGATATGGCTTTTGTTATTATTGCTAGCTGTTTTTATACTCAAGGTAAAAGTACAATCTTTTCACATACTAGGAGAAGATTGGATCTTTTGAGAAAAACATGGCTTGTAGTTAAATTGTCTTCTATCGCAGGGTATTTTGCTATGCATTTGCCAACACTTAACAGAATTTTAAATACCTGCCTTCAGTGCATCAAAGAATTAATAAATCTTTTTAATATGTAAATTAGACTTATTTTGTGTAAAACACTTAATACAGTGTACTGTTCTTCATTTTATTGTGCTTCTTTATCAAATAGTTGCACACTTGTACTTGATTTCATTTGTTTCTGAGTAAAAGTTTTTTCCTGTATTTTGGACAACATAACTTCAGAGAATGTGTGTGTGAGTTTAAGAATATGCCTCTACTTTGAGACCTCTGTTTTGATACACTGAATTGACATTCTTCTCTATTTGCTCTGTTGGTCTAAGCAGTGATGAATTTAGAGTTTTTGGCCTTATTTTTAGCTTTCAGAAACAAAAATAGCAGTTTTGTGGCATAAAAAAGTGTTAAAGATAGTATAAAAACCTCCATGTTGTTTAGGATGCTTCTCTCCTTCAGTGACTGGGGGTTTTTTCTCATTGTGATATTGCAGATCACTCTATTTGACAAACTTCAAACTTTATAAAATCATCTGTCTTACCACAGAATTGAGGCAGGAATGGTAACCATCTGCTGGAGAGAGAGAGGCCAGCTTGGGACAACATGCTTCATAGAGTTCATAAAATTATGTCAGTGTGCACAAGCTGGTCTGTAAGAAGCAGTGGATTGAAAAACCAGGCTTCTTCAACAGAGAAAGTTAACTGATTTGTATGCCAGGTATTAGTCAGGTTTTAAATGCTCCCTTGTTGAGCTACAGCCATCTTGGTGCTTCACTGTGTATGTAGCAAAGCATTAGAACTGGTTGCCCAGAGGAGCTTTATAATTTCTGGTTTTAGAGACTTTTCAGAACTGCACTGAACAAGATCTTGAGCAGTAAGATCACATTTCGAGTTTGGCTGTGTATTGAGCAAGACTGGTCTAGTCCAGAGATGCCTTCCAAGCTAAATCCTTCTTGATTCTGCTGTTGGTTGACAGTAAATAAGATAGATATGTAACTTCTGCTTTTCCACTTAACAAAAGAAAAAAGAAAAAAAAAAAAGCATGTGCAACAGAGCAGTAAATGTAGCATCAAGCATATGAAAGCTTCTCTGCTTTAAAAAAAAAAAATAAATCGTTGTCAGTCTGTATATAACAAAATGCGAGAAAGGCAAATTCTAGCTTAGGGACGATAGCTTCTTTCTGACTTTGTGATGTTTATGCATGCTTGACAACATTTGAAATAATTCGTTTTAAAACTGATTACTAAAAGATTTGAAGTTCAGGATTCAGTTTTCTTGTTTCTTTTCTAGGTACAGACATATCTAACAAGAAAGAAACAGCGAATGTAAGTGCAGGCAATTTAATTTGTAAGGCTGTATGCAGTGTGTAATGAAAAATGTCTGTCTTCTATTAAAACTGTTCTTGTCTTGCTTCCATTTTATTTCTTCAGGAAGATGAAGCTGGGAAAGCAGAGATGACTGTGCGTAAAAGGGGAAGAAAACCCAGGCGTTCTCTGGTTCAGGCAGAGGAAACTGGTAAAAAGAAGAAACTGTGCTATTCCTAACTAACAGAATGAAAAGATATTACTGTGCCTTTCTGTATACTGATAGCAATAAGATAAGCTTTATTCAATTTTTCCTTTCTTGAGGAAAAATCATTGAGTTACAGCTAGTGTAAATATTATGTAAATATGTGTAAATTGCTGTAATCTCATGTCAAAATTGCTACATCCCAGATGCTTCCATAAAGCCTCATGAATTTTCTATGAATTCTGGCTATGAGCTGCATAAGTAAACTGTTGCAAATGTGTTAACAAGATTAAGTCAAACAAGTGTGAATTAAAAACATTGAAAGCATAAAGGAAATGGAAAATTACTTGCTTAAAATGGGATTTGTGAATAGAATACCTTTTCTAAACTAAGTGTCCATATCCTTTTGGAGGGCTTTTGGAAAATTATAGCACATGTGTAAAATTTTACATGGACAGAAATGCTGGAGCCAGAAAGAAAACGTCGGAAATTAACGTCTTCTGAAGAGGAGATAAGAGAGCCGGAGGAAGGTGAGGAAGAAGACAACGAGGAAGATGAGTCCACAGCTAGACCAGCCACAAGACTAGAGGCTCAAAGGTAACTAATTGTAGAGGCACAGATATTTCTTGCTACATTTTTCTCAGTTGTGGATTCAGGTTTTCTTTGCAATTTGTTTTGATTGAAACTTCCCATATAATGTTGGATCTAATTCTAGCATCAGGAGATTTTTTTTTTTTTATTTCAATAATGAGGCATGGAAAGTCTTGTTAGAACTGGAGTTTTAGTCTTTGTATGACAGAGGATAGCTGTTATTCTAATTATGAATAACAAGGCAGAAGAGGCAATGTTTTGCCTCCATTCAACATTGCTAGGAGATGAGAAACTGTTAGGGTAACAAAAGACAGGCTTAAAATGTCAGAAAAACTGATCCTGTTGGCAATCTTGCATCTCGGTGGTGTCTCAGAAAATGGGTCTGAGCACACTTAACTAACGGGTTAAAAGGGACTTGACTGCAATTCACCATTTGGCATTTGGAGTTGGAACACAGCAAAAATACAATTTTCAGTGTCAATTTCTTTTTCAAATATTAGCCCAGCTAAATACAATATGCAGTACTCCAGGATTTCATTTATATTTTAGTGAACTGCAGGCTCAGGAAAAAAAAAATCAAACTATGAAAGATTAGTGTGATACCAAGAAACCTGCTTGCAAGAGGCCATTCTTTATCTGTACTTTGTGTGCAAAAAGGCAGGCTAAGGAAGTGTAGCAGAGGTTACCACTTTGTGAACAGCAGTTCTATTGTGGACTAACAGTTAACTCTAAAATTTGTAGTAAAAGGTAAGACATTAGTATTTTCATTCCTATTTCTTGTGGAAACATCTACTTTGTATTTACGGATGTTCTTGGTGGTCTTGTTTCTCAGATTTCCAGTGCTAACTTTCTGGCTGCAACAGAACAAAGCATCTCTATCTGAAAGTGCCACAGATATTCTGTGTTTTATAAGTAGCATTTGGGCATAGATTAATGGAAGGAGATGTCTTTTTATTTTCAGCTTTACTTAGGTCAGAAAACCTGATAATTCAGCAGTCTGGCTTGTGAACTATGAAGTTTATTGCCAGTAATCACTTATTCATATTTTTGAACTGATGAATACTGAAGACATGGGTGTTTACGTAGCAGAATTATTGCTGATTTTGAACTGCATTTTTTTTGTTGTTCTGTAAATACTATCAATAACAGCCGATTTTGATTTTACATTTGCTATGGAGGCACACAGCTCTGCTTGTCATTTTGTGTCTAAAAGCATGCAAATGGTATTTTTCCACCATTTCTTTTGGCAACTTTGATTTATACGTTGCAAATACTGTTCAGTCTTAGTTTTCTGCACTTGGAAAAGTATTTTGTTATATACACATTCATCATTCTTTTTTTATTACAGAATGCAGTCCAGCAAGCCAACCACTCGTGCAACTTCTAAAGGCAGCAGTCCGAGTTCAGTTTCTCCCAGAAAACAACAGAAATTATCAGCAAAAAAGAGATCACCAAATGATACAAAAATTAACAAATCTCCTCCATCAACACAGTAAGTATGAAAGCCACTTTTATTATTTGTTCTGGAAGCAACTACATTTAGATGTAAAAATGCTAGTTCAAAATATGAACATCAGTCTTGCTTTGTTCTGTTCTTTTGTATTATATAAAAGCTTTCAAAGGATTTTCTTCTGTTTACGTTTTTTCTTCCTTTCTTTAACATTTGCAAGACTAGACTGTGTGTGTGTGTCCTTCAGAAGTTCTTAGTTTCTTTTCTGAAAATGCAGTTAAGCAGTATTTTAACTGAATTATTTTAACTTTTCTTGAAAATAGGAGGTGGGAAGAGCATCTGTAATTCGTGTTAAAGCAATATATGTTGTTATCGTAATGCTTGAAGGCATTTCTAAGATCAGGTGAAAAGAAAGGAGGAACTTTTGAATCCTTACATCAGTGTACTTCTGTTTCCTTCCTTCCTTGGTACGCTTATTAATAAGTTGAGATCACTATTTAAAATCCCAAGAGATCAATAAATGCAATGCTCAGTCGCTGTTTGTTTTGTAGTGTATAGTCAAACAGGCTATACATCAAATACATTGTTGTGATTCATAGTGAAGACAACAGTGTTTTCATACAGTGTCTGGAACTGTGGCAGATGTGCATCATGCACTGATCAGCTGCCACAGTTCACCTGACATTAATTATTCAGCATTACTATAAAGAGTTTAAGCTGTGCACCTGAAAGAGAGTAGACTTATATGGACACTTAATTGGAGGTAAGGGCACATGATGTCTGCCCTTTATTCCCTCTTGTGCATGCAGAGGTGCTTTTGCTCTTTTTCTGTCTTTGTGTGAGGGAGTAGCAGGTGGAATATAGTTAACTACACTGTTCTGATCCACAAATCATTCCAGAAGAGAGGAGGTAGGAGTACTCTAGCCCCATATTCTACATTTAAAGCACTCTCCAACGTGCAGAGCTAGTATGCAGTACCCCACTAAGATGTGATGGGAGTGTGCAAGGTCTCCCTAGGATCTATGCAGCTCTATGAAGATTTAATAGTAAGCTTTTAAATAATATATCCTCATAATTCATCAGACATGAGCACTTAAGTCCATCATCTAAACAGGATTGTGCCTGACCACCCTTCTTGTTTTCCAGCTGCTACCATTGTTAAAATGATTCATAACTTTATTTATTTGTTTGATTGTTTATTTATTTTAGGCAAAAGGTGCAGTCTACAAAGCGTAAAAGAGAAGGTAGCCCAACAGCAGTACGAAGAAAAGGCCAGCAAAAAACAGAAGAGATACCAGTGAAGAAAGCAAAGCGATAATCTTTACCAGCTGGTACTGTTTGTGGAGGAGTCAAAAGGAGAAAAAAAATCTGTGCTTCTATTTTTTTTAAAGCAAAGGGATTTGCACGTGCTTCTTTCAGAGCTCTAAGTTAATCGATGCAGTACTTTTAAGTTACATTTTAAACAGCTTTATAAACTATTGTTTATACTGAATATTATGTACATTTATTTCAGATGGAAAAATAAGTTTACTTTGTATCTGAATGAAAAACAAAGCAGTTATATATTTTATCACTGACTCGGAAAGTTGGGGATACCCAATGTGACATGCTAATGCAGATGCTTCCAACTCCTGAGACACCCCAGGCCTACTAATACACTTTGTACATAAACTTGTAAAAATAGGTTGTATTTTACTCTGTGTATGAATCTAATCAACAATGGACATCTTATTTATTATATGGAAAGCATTGGTCTGTAAACTTTAGTATATACTGTAGGCTTTTTTAATTATATATTTTACATTCTATGCAGATGTCAGTAGGAAACTTCACTCCCCCAGAGCTGTCTAAAATCTGAAGTTCTCTAAAATGCACTCAGACAGTTGGTAAAACATCTTTTTCGCATGCATCGCAGTAGGTTAGTGTAGTGAAAGCAACTGGGCTCCTTTCTCTTCATGCGTGAGAAACAAGAAATTTGAAGTATAATCTTAGTAGATTATATTTTTCATTTGTGATTTTACTACCAACCTTGAGAAGCAAGTAGCATTAGGTGAGGTTTATTTGAGTCAGCCAACTCTAGCCTGAAATGGAGCAATTTTATTTTGCAACTAAACACCCGTTCTTTCAGAATTTGTCTTTTTCAACAAAGAGGGACCCACTGAAATGAAACATCACTTCTCCTAACTGTAGAGCTTCAGCATTTTATGTTACATTTTATACACAGGTATTAAAAATTGAACCTGGTATTATTGCCAGAATCTTTTTTTAATGTATATTTACTCTGGTAAGAGCAAATGTTCAAGTGAAGTTGTATATAAAGTTCAACTTTTCTTATGATCAAATGTGTCTCTTGTAATGATGTGATGAGTTGCCAAACAATCTGAGATTATTTTAAGTGTTCTGTTCATATTCTGGTTTATAATTACAAAGAGTTCGAGGGGGGGCTGGAATTCTCTTTTTTTTTTTCCTCTCCCCCTCCCCCCCTCTGTTTTGTGGGATGGTTTAGGTTTTTTTGTTTTTGTTTGTTTTTGAGCTTGTTGTAAGGCAGATGTTTCCATCAGATATTCTGCTTGGTTTCTTACTGAAACTTTTATATAAAAATTATAAAATGTTTGCCAAACATCTGAGTTGCCATATTTTATTACTCTTTAACCATATTGCTGTGGAATTTGTTTTTACAGATACACTCTTGATTGGAGCCATTTCTGTAACTAATGCTGATTCTGATTAGTGTCTTTAATTATTCTACATATGTTTATATGTCAGGTCTATTAACAGCAGGGAAAAGACCAAACAATCCACTAAGCCTACTGTGCTATGGAAGCAGGTGAAAACAGAATTACAAGCTGAGCTTTTTGTGGTTTTTGTCTCTTCTGTCCTTCCTTACTGGGGCTTTCACAGCTTTTATTTGGAGTCCTCTACATCTCTTCTAGTTTCCTTACATCTGGATTCGGTACTGAGATTGCTCTGGCAGTTCCTAACAAACTGCCCACCACACTGTATGTGACTGTAATTTCTTCTCTCTTCCTGCTGTTAATGCTTCTCCTGCCACAGTGCAGACTGTATGTGCTTTTTTCACAGGCAGGTATTTTCTCATTGCTTTGGTGATCGGTTAAGCTCCTGCTTAAGTATCAGAGCCTCCTGGATGTCTTTTGCCTCATGAGTAGAGGAACACGACCTTGAAGATCAGTGACATCTGCGTGGTTCAGAAGTTGGGCTTGTAGTCTGACTTGAGCCTTGATATATGTAAAAAAGCAACTTTTTCAGCACAGAAGGCTCGTAAAATCGCTGTAAAATCGCAGCAGTTCCAATGGGGAGAAGTTACATTCTTTTTTTGTTACTTGGACATGGAGAAGGTAGTGTCCACTGTGCTGAAGAGCTGAGCTACAGTTGGAAAGAAGCATGGCTAAGGTGTTAGTTGCTAATGTGATTATGTTCAGTTGTGGAAGATAAATCAGGTGCTGAGTAGAAAGTAGAGGTGGCAAATGCATTCCTACCCCTGTGTAACTTCTTGAGAGCTTGAGAGTAAGGGGAGAAACTGCTTTGTGCTGTGAGAGAACAGTGGCCCTAAAGCACTTCACAGTGTGGGTCCACCCTCCTTTGCCTACTTTAGTGTGAGAACAGAGCTGCCCTGAAACCCCAATCAGTTTATACAGTGCTTGGCTTCTTTTAGTGTTATAGGGCCTGTTTTTTCTTCCAGCTCGTTCTCCTGAAACTGTTTCATTTTGCTGGATGCTGTAACACTGAATGAACCAGAGAGATCTTGGTGGAAGATGGATTTTAGCCTCCTGCTGAGTTTTACGGAAGGAGAACTTGTGTCCTGCTCACCAGCTCTCAGCTGTCTGTTAGCCAGAGGACTTGGCAAGCTGTCAGGATCTCTTCATATTTTCTGGCATGTGCTTCACTGTCTTCGACCTAAAGCTCTATGGGTTTACCCACTATATAGGTTTTAAATCACCTAAGTGGATTGAGGGAGATTGTTTTTTTAACTAACTAAAGGATCATCAGTAAAAGTTCGTTTGCAGTTGTCACTTTTTGATGAGGTCTGGCAGGCTTGTGGCTCTTGCAGCTGATGAAATTTCCATCTAGAGCCTGATCCAAAGTCAGTAGGTGCACTCAGCAGCTGAGGCAAGGCTTTTGCTGATGCTGGCAGCTCTATGAATGCCTCAGTTTTCCATTCCAACAGTGTCTCTAATAGCACATCTCTTTCTTAGGTGTTTTTAAAGCTGTGACATAGATCCCAAATACACACGTCCACTGTTTCTTGCCTAAGTCTGCTTGATGCAAGTCCAATACAGGCTTGAATGGCAGTATTAAAAATAGTCAAATTCTGATTCCTCTACAAAGTGCTGTAATGGGAAAAGAATTTTCTACCCCAGATTTCTGCCACTCCTTGCTTTTGGAAGAGGTGGTGGGACCTGTGTGGTTCAGTCGCTGCCCCAAAGCTGGGATGTGCTGAGTGACCTCTCTATTTCCTTCCAAAGCAGCGTTTGATTTCCTTGGAGCTGTACCTGTTTATATTGTAAAGAGTAAATTTAGCTGGTCCATTTTAGCTCTCTTCCCATTAAAGCCATTCCATGTGAAATGTTTTTAGTTTTAAGGTGTAATGTAGACATCCTAATGAAGTAAGCTGAGTGCACATTCCATAGTCTGTATACCTACTCCAAGCTCTTGGAGATGCTTGATATTGCATCCATGATTATCAATATTAACACTCAGCCATTTCTCATACCAGTTCAGAAGTCTCTTATCTTTGCGACTTCAACAGCCCTCCTCTTGCTGCAGCTGCATTTCAGAGGAAACTGTCCATGTCAGCCTTCTGCAGGTTTTGGCAGCCTCTTAAAGATGCTGTGCTTGCTTCTTCCAATAGGCTCCTTGTCCCAGCTGTGGATGTCATGCTCCATTACTTCCATCAGCTTCTCAAAAAATCTAGGCCTGCCTCAAGCAGGGTGTTTTTCTACTAAAGCATCGAAGTTTAAACACCAAGGAAATTCCATTTGCATTCTAGTCTTTATTTCTGGATTCTGATGTTTCACCAAATCTCTAAAGGCTGTTCCTGACTTAAATCCCTTCTTCAAGTCCCAGCTTTTTTGCTCTTCCACTTCCTCGCTTCTTAGGAAAAAAAAAAATCTCCAAAAGTAAAGCAAAATAAAAGTAAACACAGTTGACGGAGTTACTAGATAACTTTATTTAAGGCCAGGAACAAAACATTTGCCAAATAACTTGAGAAGAAAAATGTAGTTTGAAATGGTCACAGTGTAGAAGGGCGGGAAAAGGTCTCTGGAACTGAGTATGCAGTTAATTAGTTGAGGGTGTGACTTAATGGTCAGAGCAGCCAGTGCAAAGCATCTTTCACCTTCTCTCCTCTTCTGCCCCAGGACCAGTGCCAGTGCTGGGTTGTACACTCACAGCCTGCTTGGTCGAGAAGCCTGAAGACTTCTAATGTCGCATCACTATACCAGCTGTTGACAAGGCTGTGCCATATTGCCAAGATGTGGAAATCAGCCTTGTGTTGTAGCATAGATTGGGGTACGCTTTGATTGGTCATCCAGGTGCACCATTGGCTCTCACATGCACAGCTCTGTCAAATAATTATATGTTCAGAGAATCACAGAATAGCTTAGGTTGGAGGAGACCTTAAAGATCTCCTAGTTCTAACCCCTGCTGCCCGGAGCCTGTCCAACCTGGCCTTGAACATTTCCAGGGATGGGGCATCCACAGCTTCTCTGGGCTGCCTACTCCTGTGCTCCACCACACTCTAAGTAAAAAATTCTCCTAATTGGTGTGTAAATGCACAATGAGCTACGTTGTGGGTTGTACCCTTCCCTCATGACAGTGCGTTTGGGCTTCCTGTAAGCAGCACAGATTATCCAACCTAGTTAGGGATCCTTGTTATATACCACATGTCAGGAAGAGGGCATATGATAGTTGAAAGCTGAAGACAATTTTGGAATGGCTGTAATTTGCTGTGCTGATCTCAGTAGTGCAGGTCCTCCAGCAGGAATGACTTGCTGGGAAGAATTCTCCCTTAATGGAATGCTTTAAATCAGGTGCAGGTAGACCTTTTAGGGCTCTTTAGGAACTGATGCTCTGTTTCTAACTGTAGAAGCTAGGCTTCTGCCTATCAGAGCTAGCGTCAAAACATTTGAATTTAAGCCAGATGGCTCCCTAAGTAAGCAATGCAAGCAAAGCATCACAGCTTTCTGTATTAGGAAGCACAGGTGCCGCAGGTGCAATCCCCAGTGTTGAGCAGGCTGTGCTGGAAGCTGCAGCACTGACTTGTAGGAAACCTCTGGGATTAGCTCCTCAGGGACAGGCATGTAGTGCTGGGAGGTGATCACAGAATCAAAAAACCGATAACATTGAACATGATCTCTCAGATCATGAAGTCCAAACATCAGCCCGCCGCCACCGTACCACTAAACCAAGTCTCTCAGTGCCACGTCTCCATGTTTCTTGACCAACTCCGAGAAAAGGGACTCCACCATCTCCCAGCACATCCACGATACTCTACAGCTGCTTTGGTTTCACCTAGGATGGACCTTTGTTGGTCTTCCTTCCACAAATGCAAAGTAGGAAAGCTTCTTTTATACTGTGGTGAGAGTGAGTTATTAAAGATAGATAGATAGATAGATAGATAGATAGATAGATAGATAGATAGATAGATGGATGTTCCTTCCTGACCGTATTTTATTGTGACATGTCATACACACAATGCAACATTTTCTATCTGTTAACATTTCCTAAGATGACTGTGAGGAATACGTGACAATATTGAGGAATACAGGAGAAACATGCTCACTGATCCATGGTATCCCGGCATCAATTCCAGTATATAAACTTAAAGATGTTAAAATCAAATAGTTATTCCTGCTTCAGTGCCCAAAGCAAGCAGAGATCTGGCGTGTGCTTTCCCTTTCAGACACCGATAGCTTCACTATGCTTTCTGTATAAACAAGGGCCAAGATCTGTGCAGTAATACACTGCTTACTTAACTCCATTCAGCCTAACTCTATTCAGGCTAAGTAAATAGGCAATATGAACTGCTTTAAAATAATAATAATAATAATAAGCTGATGGGAAAGCATCTTCCAACTAATCGTGAGCACAGTTTGCCACTTGGCCATTACCTCAGCCTTCCTGCAGGCCCAGGGCTGTTCCCCATTCCCTTCTTCTCAGTTGGGGTTGATCAGACTCACAGCATTCCTTCTCATCCGCAATTGTCCCTCATCAAAAGTCATTCTCTGCTGTTGATGTCTCATGTGACTTCTTGCTCCACTGAAGAAAAAAAAATGAAAAAGGAGAAACAGCAGGAAAGGCCAGTTTTAGAAAGGAATATCAAGTTTTCTTATGTTTTGAATGAAACATAAAGGTCAGTGCAAGTGTTCTGCATAGGGGAAAAACAAAAGTAGGGTTCTTTATATAATAATAATAATAATAATAATAATAATAATAATAATAATAATAATATAAAATCTGTAGATTTCTGCCCTGCTGCCAGGCTTTGCAGAGACAGGGTGGTTTGCTTTAGTCTGGAGCTCACAGATCAAGCATCGTCAGGAGGAGCCAAGAACACGGGACGTGGTTTGGGGCAATATTGATGACAGGTGAACGGCTGGACTAGATGACCTTGGAGGTCTTTTCCAACCTTTATGATCCTGTGATTCTAAGAAAGGAAGAAGGCGGCCGTGCCCATCCCCGGCTTTGCTTTTCTCCCACGAAGCGCTGCCCGGAACGCGGTGCAGCTCTCGGCGATTTCCGCCCCTCCGGAGCCACCCGAGGTGCCCCGCACACACCGCCAGGTGGCGCTGCGCTGCGGCACCGGGCGGACGCGGGTACCTCGGTCCCTGCTGTGACAGCCCGGCGGGCCCCGAGGTGCCAAGGCACGGCAGCAGGCAAAGCTCCCGCGGAGCTGCAGGGATGGCTGTTTTCAACTTCACGAACACGCTCCACAGCACGCCAGGTGTAGGTTCAAATCCTGCCTGTTAATGGATGCAATGTCTGCGCGGTAAATTCCCATACGTATAGGTGCGTGTGTGTATGTGTGTGTGTGTGCCGTACGTAACACGGCTCTATGTCTACAGACACAACAAGATTTCCGAGCAACAACACATTCAATGTGTTCCCTCCAGC
The DNA here is from genome assembly GCA_035772895.1 of Perdix hodgsoniae. Lineage (NCBI taxonomy): Eukaryota > Metazoa > Chordata > Aves > Galliformes > Phasianidae > Perdix > Perdix hodgsoniae. The sequence continues at coordinate 8,423,668 of JAPSGF010000002.1, forward strand.
TCATAGGACAGGAGGGAGTGGCCTCAGGGCCACCAAGGGAAGTTCAGGTTGGGTTTTATGAACAGCTTCTCTAATGAGTGGTGATGCACTGACACAGGCTGCCCAGGTTGGTGATGCAGCCACTGTGCCTGGAGGTGTTCAAGAGCTGCAGAGATGTGGCACTGACAGACATGGACAGTGGGCATGGTGGGGATGGGCCAGTGGCTGGACCAGGTGATTTTAGTGGGCTTTTCCAGCCTTCATGATTCTGCAGAGTTGGATTTGGAGGTGTAACATCAGTGATCAACTCAAGCCACAGTTTCCTGCCCAGACCTTCACAATTCTCTCATTCTCTCATTCTGTTCTCACTGTTCACCTGAGCTCTTCTTTGCTCGGTGTACAATTTTTTTCCATATCCTATTTGTTAGCTAAATCCCAAAATGTATCTGGCTAATAAGCCATATAAGCTGGCTAACTAATAAACCATACAAGCATTTCTCCTATGGCAGCAATACCCCCATGATCCACTCGGACTACATTCCACTCAACACCATAAAAACGCTCAGCAGGAGACAAGAAGTTACCAGGAACCTCTGCACTTAGGTGAAACAGCACTAAGTAGCAAATGCAATGGGAAAATCTGAGAGCAGAGAGTGCATGTGGCAAGGATGAAGCCGCAGATGTCTCTCACTGACACGTTTAGAGCCTCTGCTCCCAGGATGAGCACAGATACTGTGGGCAATGGCTGTGCTGCCCACAGACGGCTCGTTTGCTAGTTTTCCATCAGCCAACTCCGTTTGCATGGGAACTGATCACAACGGGGTCACTGATTTAATTGTGAGGTTTGTGAAAGTATTTGTATTGTGACTGGGCAAGCCAAGAGATGCTATGGTTTAATGCAAAAGCCGTGTTTGAATGAAATGTGCAGTCCCTGTGCATACAACATCACTGCCAGTGGAAACAGCACGCACAGCAGAACGGCTGTCGCTGGAACTGCGTGACCCAGGCATTGCCTCCATGCACTCCACGGTTTAGGATTCTATTGGGCAAAAAGGATGTGAAACGAGGAAATCCCTGATCTGAAGTTCAAAAGGTTCTGAGTGATGGGCACTTTGTAAAAACGTGTATTGTTCGAGCCCCAAGCACTCTCAAATCTTAATGCTGATGGGTGATGTATAACAAAGAGAGGGGAAAAATGAATATGAAATAAGTGCTGACATCCTGAGCTGGAAAGCACTCCCAGGGATCATCAAGTCCCACCCTTTGCTCCACACAAGTATACCCACGGATTTGCTGTCCATAAAGATGGACAAAGGTCCGTAATCACATATAAATATGAGCAGTTCTGCACCATGGGAGGCAAGGGGCTGGCTTGGTGTAGGTGAGGACCAGAAGCAACAGAGTACATTTAAATGCCACCCCACTGATTTAACTGGTGAGTCGGTCCAAATTCTGTGTACAGTGAGCTGAAGTGTTTAGGAAAAAAAAAAAAAAAAA
>JAPSGF010000002.1:8438333-8549815 GCA_035772895.1 Perdix hodgsoniae
TGAGTGATGAAAACTTTCTGGTAAGGACTTCAAAACATGTCAAATTAATAATGAACAACTTGAGGAAGGTGTTGCAAATACTGTTAATTAAAAATGTCCATGTGCAGCTCCTTTGAGGGCATATGCATAAATATCTAACAGTTTCTATCAGGGTCTCAGTTTATACTGAAAACGAGGAAGTCCTTATAATTCATAACTATTAGGAGGCTTTATGAATGGTCTTTCTCATATTTCCCACTGGAAACTATTAGATAATCTGTTTTTATTGTACAGAGCCAAGCATTTGGCTTAATATTTTTGTTTTAGATCAGACCACAGAATCATGAGGATATTAGCCATCTCATAATTTTTAGGGGTGCCTAAAACCGTGTACATTTATTTTCGTCTTGAGAGTTTCTTAAAGTTACGATCTTTGATCCTTGTTCTCCTAAGAATGTTACCCAAGACACATATAAAACAGGCATTAAAGGAGTTTCCTACCCTATGTTTCTTCATTAGCCATCTACCTTACCACCCACCAATATTCTGGATTTAAGAGTCTACATAATTGAGTCCGTAAATTAATAAAAGCTCCAGACAGCTGCAGCAACCAAGCAGTAGATGGTACATTGGCCTTAATGTTCTCATATTAGCACATTAAACAAGAAGAAAGGGAGTTTTTAATTGTGCCTTTTTAATTTTTAATGACAAGACATATTTCTTCATGCAAAGTTAGTTAATTTGGGGGGGAGTGGGGGGGAAGAGGAGGGAACACAAATCCAAATTAACAGAGATATAAGAAAAGGACATCTCCTGGACTGAAAGATTATTTTCTGAGTATCTGAGAAACATTGTAAATAGTAAGCAGTGTACCTCAGGCACAATCTGAACTGGTGCTCAGCATTCCAAACTCTGAGTTATTCAGTATTTCAAAATGACAGCTTGTAAATTTATATTTTATTAAATGCAAAGCAATAAATTTTTTAAAGTTTCTGTCATTTTGAATTTTAGTGCTCACATTGAGGCCTCCAGCCTTTTAAATCACAACTTGCATGAACACAGCTCGACACCAGCCACCATCATTAAATGCATGCTTTTAAAAGCTTCCTTATTGCATTTGCTCACAAAATATCGTTGTCAGAACCCAGGTATGCATGTCTCATGTCAACGATAGGCTGACAGACTCGTGCCTTCTGTTATGTTTACACTGTATATTGTATAAAGCTTTCTTCTCTTCGTTCTCACTAGGCAGAAAATAAACCAGACTTAGAAGTGATATCATTCTTCAGACCAGCCAGATTTTCTCCTTTGATCTCAAAAAATTCTTTACATGCTCATGGCAAGAGTCTGGCATAAAGATCCTTGGATTACACTTGAGAGTCGTCGAATGATTCAGGACAAATGAAAACATACCAACACACACCAATTAACGCTAAAATCTAGCAGGGAATATTTTGGAAAAGCTCTTAGATGACAAAGTGAGATCAGTGGAGATCTTTGGTAACACTTTAATGCATTAACAGAGCTTCAGGACAAGGCAGTTTTGCGTAGGCGAAGGATCTCAGGAACTTGGCCAAAGAGTTCAGACATTTCTAAGAGCAATTATTTTTTTTTTCTTTTTCTTTTCAGGAGATTACAGCTGCCACTGAAGCACCACAGCGAAGTGTCAGAGTTGCACAGCATCCAACAGGTTTATGATTGCCAGTGAGAGTCTAGTATTGAGCCACTTCACTTGATGTGCTCCAGTTGTCACATACACAGGAGTCTGTGTGTACAGCAGCTGTATGTGCACACGTGTTTATCCATTGAAGGGAACACTATCAAGACCAATATCACATTTTCTTACAAAAATGTTTACTCTAGTTCCAAATAACCAAAGTAAAAGACACCAAACATTTCAAATGGTATCTCATGGTGAGAAAAACATATCTAATTGTATGCTTGCATCTTGTTTCTCTTAGCACTCTAGGCTTGCATTTTTCATAGTACTTAATTTTCATAGTATTTCATAGTATTTCACAGCCAATGCAGTGTGCAAGTGCTGAAATTATTTAACACGTTGCCAAGTGAAAACAAATCTCTTCATTTTGTTATTAACTAGCAGGCATTCTCCCTGAAGAATAATTTAGTAAAATCAATAGGGTTGGAACCACTATTAGATGTTACAAGGGTGTGTGGTGGAAGCCTCAAGACGCTGAAAAGAACACCCAGTGTCCTGTTAGTAACACTTGCATAGTCTCAAAACTTTAATTACATGGTCTACTTCAGTACAAAATTAGTTATGTGAATTCCGTCATAGACATTGTTTAACTTTTTTGTGGGGTTCTTCCCATTAATCTCTTCCTTACTGACCACTTTCTGTATTCCTCTGTCTGCTAATAGTTTAGCTAAACCCAGATCTGAGATAATCATACCAGAAAGCTAATCCAGTTCTGTCTGGAACACCTATAGTTTTGGTACTGGTAAACTAAGCAGCCTCAAAGATAAAGCATTTTCTAGGAGGAAATTAAGTTGGGAGCACACTGACTGTTGCTGAATGAAAGTGTTTTGAGTGAGTCATGGGTTTTGATAACACACCAGCAGAAAATCAATACTAAGTAGAGTTTTGAAAATCAGCTATCTCAGACGTTATTTTGATGGTCAGACTCACAGATTGTCAGCAATCTTCTCTCATTTTACTTTTAGTTATGTGCAGTAAGAAAGATGGACAGGAAAGGTCTCTGAAACTACAGCCTTTTGCCATTTCAGCTGAGCTACATTATCACAAAGCTGCACTATATTAAATGATACCAACAATATCCAAGAGAATATGTTTATTAAAGCTCCCCCAGGCCAGATGCTGAATCTGACTGAGATTCCCCACTGCCCAGCTGGGACATCAGCTGGTTTGCTGCATAACCAAAATGGCAGAAGGAACACTTGCCCAGGCTTGCTGCTCAGGGCATCGTTGAGTCCATAGTGAAGACGAGTTCATACGAAGGAAGGCAGGAGGCTGTGGGGTGGGGAGGTGTGGGTGCACATTTGTTCCTTCCAAACTTCTTGCTGTGGTGGTAACCGCGGGCAGAGGTGTGGAATAAAATAACGAGGGAGTGAGGATGATAACATCTTGGACTGCTGCAGCTGTTTACCCTCTGTGAGTCAGAGCCCTCTGTCACTCTGGTTAGTGACAAGAATGCCTGCTAGGCACAATAGATGTTTCAAAATTAATTAAGACATTATGTTTAGTTATTCAGATGGGGATAATTTTTCTGTCAAAGCACAGCGTAGTTAATGGTGCAGTCATCCTTGTCTTACACTGCCGACGTGTTGCACTGACATAGCACACAGTTCATGGAGGTAGCATCAGGCCTGATCATCTCCTGCCCTGCATCTTATGTAGACACCAGAAGCACAACAGAGCATGAGTAGGAGCTACTAATCAGTGCTTTACGGATACGTCAAGCTCATTTTTTTGACTGGAATAATTATCTATTCAAGAAAATCAAGCTCAGGTATCTGCAAACTTAACCCTCCATGGTGGTTTCAAAAGAAAGTGTGTATCCATCTGAGTAATTCCATACCAAGGTACACAACTTATGACTTATGACACTGCTCATAAAATTAAGGCAGCTAAAATCCCTAGTCATAGATTAGAATCTCAGTTCACTTAAGCAATTTACACAACTATAGCCATTGGATCATATTTGCCCCCTGAAAATTGCAACTTTGCAAGTTAGGCACAAAGGAATAATGAGGAATTTACCACAGTCATAGAGGAGAAGAAGGAAATAATGAGGTGACTTTATTCACTATGACAGGCAACTGTACTGGGTCACCAGTACCTTCCAGTTAAGATACTTATAGAAAAGCAGGTGGAACTGTGAAGGAGTGGAGGAACAGGCTCTCACCTCTTCACATCTTCATCTTGGTGTAACTGGACTGGTAACAGACTTTTGCCATGTAGTATGGGGGCTCCTTAAAGACCTATGCAGATGCATAACCATGAGTATAGCCAAAACAGATCTCTTTCTGGGAGAAAAGCTGCTGGAACAGAAGTTCAAGTTTTGCCAAGCAGATCACAACTTAGAATATTTTTCCATGCTATAGAGAGACTAGTAAAAGAAAGGCTAGGAGTCTAGGGAACTAATTAAGTGAGATCACATGGAAAGCATGGTTGGCATGTGCTGCAGTAAACACAGAATTGTGTGTTTAGGTATAGCAGTCAAAACTATAATGCTTGCAATTTAGTGGTGGAGATAAATGTATTTCTGGAGAGGTCAAGGTAAGGAGCCCTCTCTTCTAATCTTGCCTTTGAGGCTGACATTATATATGACTTTGAGCAGGTCTGTCAGACTTGGCAGAAAAGGGATTGTAGTGAATTTCCCATGCCAAGATTCATTCAGTTCATGTATGTCCAGTTCTTTGGATAGAGATCAATAAAGAGTGATGATAGAAAGACTGACCACAAAAATAACTGAAGGGATACATTAGTGGATATTTAGAAAATCATTTGCAATCATTTATTTACCCAGTAAACAGAGTTTATCTTATTGTGAATTGTTCACAAGGAGATTGTATCTTCATAGATTGATAGATTATATAAAAGCATTTACTGATGTACTGATTTCTCTTGGCGCAAGGTTCAGGGTGATAACAGAATAAGTGACAAAACCCTTGGGTAAGTGGAAAATACTGTGTTGCAACACAGGTTTACTTCAGGTAGATTGTGTCAGATTGATGTGACAGTTTTCTTTGCTGAAAGATTTTTTAGACAAGAAAGATATCATCTAGGTATGTATAGTCTATGTAGACTGACAAAGATAGGGTATCTACTCATCAAGTGAGAAAGGTGAAAATCAGTAGATAAACTAAAATAGGTGAACTAGCTGAAGGGAAAATTATTATGGCATTACTGATAGATGTATCATGTCAGTAGGGATGGGCTACCTCAAGGATAAGGTTCACCTGCAACCTTGAGGAATGCATTTCTTGATATGCTCACCACAAAAAGCAGGATTAGTCTAATTGACCAATAAAAGGATGTTTGAAAGCTATAGCAGCGGCTATAGCTATACTGGGCCAAAAGAACTCGATAACTGTGGACTGGAATACTTGATGAGGGATAAGACTCAGATGTATAAATCAACTGCTTTTGGAAACTAGCAACCTAATCTTCAGGTGTGTACTGAGTCTGTCTGCAATGGAGTTAATTTTCTTCATGGCAGCCAGTACAGTGCTATGTCTTGAACTGGTAAAACAGCATTGATAACACACTGATGTTTCACTGTTGTTAAGCAATGTTTGTACAACATCGAAGTATCTTCACTTTCTCCCAGTGAGGAAGCTGGAGGCAAGAAACAAGCTGGGAGAGCTGACTCCAACTGACCATAGGGATATCCCAGACCACATTGCGTTGTGCTCTGAAACAGATGCTGGGGGAAAGGAAGAAGAAGTGAGAATGCACGATTGTGGCATTTCTCTTCCCAAGTAACCATTGATTTGCTGAGGCCTTGCCTTCCAGGATGCAACTAGACATCTGCCTGCTGATGGGAAGTAGTGGATGAATACCTGCCTCATTTTGTGTTGCTTGTGTGTGCAGCTTTGCTGTCTTTATTTCTATCTAGTTCTTCTTGGTTTAATTCTTCCAATTCTTTAGATTCTACAAGAAGACACTGATAATTCAGACACTTCCTTCTGATACTACCTTCCTAGATTCTATAAAGTGCTTCTAGAATTGTTTTCCACAGTCATCATAAAAGGAAGAAAAATGTTATGACCTTACTTTTCACCAGACTTGTACCAGGTCAATACTGTGAGAAAGACACAGTTCTCTATTATTCTAATGAGATGGGAAATTTCAAACTTGCACTGACTTTTTCAGTAGAATTTAGACTCACTTTGTGTGAATTTAAGTTGCCTCTCCTATAGATGAGATCTTGTTCTCTAGATCTTTTTGACCTTTTTTGTTTCTCTTGCTGTTGTTATTTAGCCTGGCTGTAGCTGGATTTTCTACTGAGTTAGCTAACATGCTTTCCTTCAACAGTGAGAAAAAAATGTTTACCACACTGCAAATGTGGTGTGGCTTTACTAGCAAATTCGGCTAATGGAAAGACCAGAGAACTTGTTTGTGAATTCACACAACCAGAGAGCAAATTTCCAATGTGGGTTTTTCATGTTAGCTGTGGCCAAAATTTCTGTTAGTGTCTTAAATACTGGCCAGGTGATATTTAGCTATTTTCCTTTTCACAATGTAGGGAAAATTTAGCACCTTACACAAACAAAAGAAAAAAAGAAAGAAAGAAAAAAAGCTACTATTTACTTCACTCTTCTTTCCCTGACACAGACGAGGCAGAAGAAGATGTGTTATTTAGTACCAAATGTCTTAGCCACTTTTGTGGGAGGGTGGATGAGGTTAGCCATCTCTTAAACATTTAGCTTGGCCTCCATAGTCCCATGCTTGGTGAACCTCACTGGTCCCATTTTAGTGGGTAGTTTGTGGAGAACAGCTGGCTAGCGGTTCTTCCCCGTTTTATTATGCAATGTAGTTCATAAAAGTGGCGGCCTTCGGTTTAACCATATTCCTCTGTGGAAAGTCTTGTTCACTGCAGTGTCTGGGCCAGAGACATTTACATCACTGCAATCATCAAGCACTTAAGACAATTATTCCTTAAATGACCATGGGTTAGCAAGAAGCAAAATGGAAGAAATCTGTTCCAAAAGCAAGTATTTCTAACTCGAGTAGGAACTGGTTTTTACCTGTATTAAAAACAAAAGATTATTTACCATTTCCATTCAGTTGCCAGTCTAGTCAGCTGCAATAATCATTCAGTCTGACTCAAGGCACAGTAATCAAACAGCACAGAAGATGACCTGGCAAAGACATTAGAGATGACATCAATGAAGAAGAAACTTAATAAAAAATATCTTCTAATCTCTACTACAATGAAAAGTAATAGCTATTTTCTATTCTGCTCCAGAGCATGGTAGCAAGATCAACATAATAGATTTGCTATTGTTATTTTTTACTGATGCACACTCCACCTTTCGCTACAACACTTTTTCTTTTCAAGGACACCCTCCTTATTCAATTAGATATAATAGCAATTTCCATCTTGAAGATTAGGAGAGTCTATGGATCTCAACTGCAAGGATTTGAAACAGAAAACCTTACATGAACAAAATACAGTAAGAAATTTGTGTGTGAGTGTGTGTAAGCACAAGGAGAAACAGCAGAACAAAAAGGAGTGGCTTGTATTGATAACAGAGGACATGGCTCCCAGACAATCAAACAGAGAAATGTGTTGTTCCCTCAAGTGTTGAAGACACAGTGCAGATGAGAATGGCAGAAAGGTTGCAGGATCTCACACATGCTGTTCGTTTTTCCATCAGTCTATATTTCTACCTCATTCAGGCTGATCCACACCTAATGCCAGTATTTGGGAGGAGTAAACCCAGCTCTGACACAGGGAAGGATTACACAATTAATTATTTTTTACTATAACTATTCCCCATGGATGTAGTGATTTTAGTTTATTTTGCAGCAGAAAATAAATAACCAGATCAAATGAAGATTTTTTTTTTTTTAATGTCACTGTGTGCTGGTAAAGGTGGGAGATAAAGTAGCAGCCTCCAGCAGCAGCAGCAATCAGACTTAACTTACAGACACCTGAAAGTCTCAGCCGAAAGTGAAATCCTACCTTGACTACATGTAAACCTTCTGACACCTGGCTTGTTTTTCTCAGTAACCTCTCAGGGACTCCTGCAAGGTGTTTCACATACCCAAGAGTTCACTGGTTGAGAACTATCAGGTAAGGGAATTGAAATTCTCTCTCTTTATCTGAAGTATAGACATAGGAAACTCTCCATACAGTTTGGTTTCATATATAGAAATTAATTTAGTTCAATAGAAAATGCTCAGTCTGACTAATAGGCCAAAATGAGACTGAGAATGGGATTACAATTTGCTTCATATTTAGAAATTAAATTTAATTTGGAGATTTTAAAATTACTACCATCTCACTTTATCACTGGAAGTATGATCAGGACTATTAGCAACGTTTCTTCATAAAGGAATAAGATAATAAAATGCAGAGAGTATAATTAATATCAAAAGAGAAAGTATCTAAATAGTGATTATCTATTAAATACCATACATTTAATTTCCATGTTGTTGGGTGATTAAGGTACTCTTACAAGTAAGTTTTATTGCAAAGCAATGCTCGAGGATTCTTAGCATCCAAAAAAATGCTGAAGAAAAAATTCAAATTATGAGCATACTTCTATCATGAATAAAAAGGTCTGCAGTGTGTTCAGTTTGCTAATCCCAGGACTTCTCAACCATTGCTCATATGTTTCCTTAGGTTTAGAGTATCAGGTAGCCCAAGACCAGCTTCCTTTCAGCTATAAAGAGCTGTTGAGGCTTAGAAAATAATTAGTTAAGAATGCAATTTCAGAAATATGTAATTTAGTCTCGTACACAGATTTTTAACATAGTGAAAAGGGAGTTCAGTCGACCACTTACCAATTTCAATACAAGTAACCCATACACTTAACAGATGCAAGGAGGCTTTTGGGCTCAGATATCTGATTGTGCTTTTACCTGTGTCATTTTTTCATTTTTATTTACAAAATTATTCTTTAATATCTAAGCACTCATTTAAGTAGATAAACAATGCAGCCTCATGACAAATAAGCTCATGAATGCTACAACAGAGATGAAATAGCTCCTCCTGTACTGTTCACTCACCTAGATGACGAAGCCAAAAAAAATCAGTTTTTCTAGAGGAAAAATGAACATGTACTGGGAAGAAACATAACTCTGGGGACACGTATCACAACACAGACATTTCTTTGTTATATTGCAAAGGAGAATACACTGAGCATGGGACACATTCCTCTGACTGTCCCACTTTTGCACACTCAGCCCCAAACCTCTCTAAAACTGCCTCACACAAAAGCACAGGGCAAATCTTATTTCTCTTGTATTTCAGCGTGACGCCAGCTTCCTCCTGCCTTCCCCTCTGCCCTCCATCCTGAGATGAACTGCACCTGCCCAAAGTGGCTGTAACACCCTCATGCCTCCTGACATGTGCCCTAAAGGCGCCGTGTGCTCTGTCAGTGCAGGGTGGCCGTTTTGGTACGCAGCCCAGCTCTTCCCTCTGGGCTGGAGCCTTGGCTTACCCAGCAAAAGTTCTGTAAGGGCTGAGGCAGCATCAAGGCTGTGGCACCTGTGTGCAAAGGTGTTCCATGACCGAACTGCGGTCCTCAATGTGGGAAAACATAAAGTTCAGCTCCTGGTGGAAAAACTGTAATAAAAGTGAGGAGCCTGGCATGTGTTTTACTTGCTAACCTATGCTATGAGAGCAAGGGAATTAACATATCTTCTGGAGAAAGGAGAGAAAAAAGCCCTTTTTCTTCAGGAGTTGCAGATAGCTTAATTGAGAATCCTTAAATTCATATTTTTCTGTTCACTTTCAAGGAGGCTGTAGCAGAATCAGCTGGAGTGGGGATGGTTCCACCAATATTCTTAGTGGCTTATAAGTGGTCTGCCCTGATAAGAGTGTAGAGCTTTTAAAAGCTTCGTGGTAAAAGCACAACAGTCCTGTATGTGAGGAGTCTTCAAGGAAAATTCCACATTCATCCCCAGTGCCCTTCCTCCTGATAGATGTCACTTGGCTGTACCCTGATGCTGATCCTGTGACATTCCTACTTAGGACAACTTGCAGTAAAATTACGCTAAAAATGATTCAAAGTGGAAAATACTTGATGAGTAACATGCCTAATTTGTTTTTTTAAGCATGAGAAGGTGACACAGATGTGTGTCTGTCTGGTTTTCCATTAGAAATTTGGGCCTTTTCTCCACTTTTTTAAACAATGTCACTGGGAAAGCTTTTGGCCTCAATTCTGCATACAGATGAACCCATGAGTAATTTTATTTGCATAAGGAATCGTGATCCCACTGAGGAGTCAGTAAGACTGTGTACTTGTAAGATTGGAAACTTCTGACAAATATTCCAAGCAGAAAACCTGAGAAAGACTGAAACAGGAATGATTTTCATCCAGGTGTTATACAGCGTTGTTTTAAATACTCTTAGCTTGGAATTTTATCAGGTAAATATAATTTACATGGTTTATGCTGTCACCTTTGTTCAAGTTGTTCAAAGCATACACAAATAATTGTTATTGGCATATTGGGAGGATGTGTCATATATGGGTGTGCAGTGATCTGGCATTACTGCATGCATAAAGAGTCTGAAATAAAGAACGTGATTCTTAAGGTGGCAGATATAACCAAGCTGGGAGGGATAGAATGTATTTTGGAGGACAAGTTTATGAATAAAGTTATAACGACAAATTGCTCGAGCAGCCTGAAATATAGGATGACATTCCATGGGGACATGTAGAAAGCACTCCATTTAAATACTTCAATAATTCAAACCTTAAAGTGAATGACATTTTTATAACAGGAGGGGATTCAGAACTTCTTTTTTTTTGTTTTTTAGTAAATCAGAAACAGTACAAGTATGAGTCAGTAATGTCATACTGTGAAGAAAGCAAACCTCATACTGGGATATGTAAACAGGAGTCTGGTATACAAGACACATGAAGTAACACTTCCACTCAGCACTCACAGGGCCTCAACCAAAGTACTGTATGCAGGTTTTGGCACAACACTTCAAGTGGAGAGGAGCCAAAGGAAAGCAACGTGAATAATCAGAAGTCCAGTAAAGACAACCCAGAGAACGATGGGAAGAAGGGGAGTTGTTTAGTCTACAAAAAACAAGGCTGAAGACAATTTTCAAATACGTGAAAGGCTGCTGCTGTCAGGTGGAGGTTATAAACTGCTGGTCATCGTGCATAACAACACAGTGGTTTAAAATTTGGTTGGGGGTAAAGTTTTATTACTGTTTATCTATATGGATAGCAAAGTTTTGAGTAGATAGAGACATCACAGTTCTTGAAGACTATCTGGAGGCTCTTGGAAGTTAGACAAACAGCTGTCAAAGATGGCTGAACTGCAGCTTGGAGAAAATAGGCCTGACAAGGTGTGATGCTTGCTGTTTATGCCAGGACAATATTTCTTTATAAATATTGACATATCAATCTGTGAAAACCCAACCCAACAACTTAATGGACCTTAGCAATGCAAGCACATTCAGCCAGTTCTGTTAAAACCTGCTACATTTCCTAGACCTGTTAAGATGGGTCACAGACCACAGCTTTGATGCATCCAAAGGCAATCTCCCAGGGACTTGCTTATTTGTTATCGTCCTTTCCTAGATCTGAAGGTGGCTGGTCCAGAGCTGCTCTTCTCTGGAGGTTAACGGTTAATGGAGGGCAGCAGGATGAAGGGTGGGCAACCCCCCAGCACAAGGAGCACGGGCTAACATGGTCGGTGATGGCATACCGGTGGAGCTTCTGTCTGCCTGCCGTGTTTTGATCTGCAAAGGGAGAGCAATGCTCTGAGTTAGCCTTAGTCCAGTGCTTTTCACATAACTTTCTTGGACATCTGTTGCTCCTTACAAATACAACAAGAAGCTAGCCATAATTTTTCAAGGCTGTGCCTAAAACTGGGCAGGAATTACGGCTGCGAGAAAGGAGCACGGCGCTGTTAACTCGGAGTTCCGTGACACCTGACGCACCGTCGGACCGGGCGCCGGCAGCTCTGACCTCCAGCAAACCCGGGGGAGCAGCTGGGAGCCGAAGCCGACCCCAGCCCCACTCCGCCCCTCCGCGCCGCTTCCGTCCCGCCGCCCTCGACCCCGCAGGCGGGGCCGCGAGGGCCCCCTCCCCGCCGGCCCAGGCGGCCCTGGCTCCGCCCCGCGCCCTCCGACCCGCGCTCCTTAGTTACCGCGCGGGGCGTCGCTCGGGGCCGAACCACTGCCGTTCTGAGCGCGGCGCCGGGCTGCGCCACTCGCCCTCCTGCTGGGGTGTGTGTGTGTGTGTGTGTGTGTGTGAAAGCGAAGGCGTTCGCGGCTGCCCCTCGCGAGCGCACGCAGCGGCTGCCGGTCTCGCCGCTCCAGCTCCCGTCCACTCCCCTTCCCTCCGCTCTCTCGTTGGTTTCGTCCGGCGCGGCCCATAGCGACGGCGGCCGCGCTGGGGGAAGATGGCGGCTCCGGCCTGGGCGCCGCGGCCGGCTCCGTGATCGTCCCGCGCTCCTTCTTCCCCCCGCGGCGAGCATGTCTGACTCGGAGGAGGAGGAGAGCCCGGACCGCCAGCTGAAGCTTGTGGTGCTGGGGGACGGCACCGCAGGGAAGGTCAGTGCCGCGCCTGCCTCCCCGCCTCCCGCCCCCCGGTCGCCCCCTGCTCGGGCCGCTCTCCGGGCGCAGCTCCGCTTCCGCTCCGCGCTCGGCGGCGAAGCGCTTTCGGTACCGTCGGCTGTCCTGGCGACGCTCGGCAACGAGCGGGCGTGCGCGGCTGTAATCCTCTTGAGCTTTAATGAACAGAGCGGCTCAGAGCTGCTTTCCCGCTTACGGGGAGCTGCGCGCAGGGAGCGCTCGGTTCGGCACGGAGCTCCGTGCTTACGGGGCGCCCTGCGTCACTCTGAGATGCAGCTCCAGGGTTTGGAAAGAGCCGGCTGCAGATTTCGGTTCTTTTTTCTTTTCTTTTTTTTTTCCTTCTGTAGCCCACATAAGCGTTATTTCGGAGCGGTCTGTGAATGAAAGCTATGTGCTGGTGTTTAAGCGACGACGTGATCAGTTGTGATTGCAGTTGTTGTCATAGGGAGTCTGAGGCCTCTTGCGAGGTGCGCCCACAAATACTTGTTTGGTTGTGTATTTGAAGAACACAGGGTTATCTGTGCCGTTGATTTTTTGATGAGGAAGGGAGGCGGGAAGTTTGCCTCGTGTGCAGTTTTGATGGAAAGCGGGATTACTCGAAGTGGTTTAAATGAGCTGCACGTCCTTAACAGAAATAAGCTCTTCATGAGAGCGTGATCATCGTCTTACTCACTTCAGCAGAGCTTTATGAAGCAATAAAAACTTTTTTTTTTTCTTTAGTCGTTTGAAATGCAGTTTGAATTAGTGTTGTGTTTGTATGATGCAGGAGATGGACTGTGTGATGAGAGAATAATAAATGCACAGGAGTGATGGCTGGAGTGCTGTTTCATGAGTGCCTCTCCCCAGGACTTTTCCATCCAAATGGAAGAATCCTTTCACTATTCCCACTCAGCACACCATGGCATGACCTCTTGCCAAACAGGGATTTTCCTCTATTCTTGAGTTTTGATGCAGATTCACGCTGGTTCACTTTGAAGCTGCCACTCACTGGATCTCTGCTGGCTCCAGGAATCCTGCACGTCAAGTGCAACTTATTTTCTGTGAGCAGCAGCTGTGTTGTGGTGGGCTGCTTTTCCTCCTGTCCCCCCTAGATGATGCTGTAATAGAGGCTTCTTCCAGTCATCTTTATGGCCTAGCAGCAAACATGTGCAATAATGGATTCATTGTAAGATCTTGTAAAATAAAGGAGTGATTGGGTTTTGAAGTGGAAGGATAAAACATGCCTAGTGGTGTTTCAGGCACCTTGGAAGACTAAATTGTTGAGGTTCCTTTCCTTTGTTGGCTACTCGTTTGGCTGAAATGTTGAAACATGCATATGTCTATATGTTTTCAACCCGCCTGCTTCTCACATCTGTTTTACAGCTGGTCCTTGCACACATACATACCTAGCCTCTCATTTGCTATGCAAGACATCGCTTTTTCTCTTCTGTCACTGGGATCATTGGAGAAGTGTAGGAAATAATGGAATACATCTTTGAGATATCACACATTGTGTGTTTAGCATGAGATTTTTCAGATTTGACTTCTTTCCGTTGCTTGCTTCCCCTCTGCCTCTTTTAAAAAATATTTTATTTCCTCCCTCTTGACCATCTGGGGCTGTCTGGGCTTCAGTTCTCCAGGGAAAAAAATAGAAAGACGTCTTTGTGCATCAGCAAGCTGAAGGTGAAAAACTTTTCTTCTTCACATCAATTAGAAGCAGTATGATTGAAGTTCTGCAGAAGTGTTGGTGGCAGTTTTAAAGCAAATCAGAATCAGTCCTGAGCTAAGGGTAATATTTATGTTTGCTCTAGCTAGGAATAAGGTGAGGGAAGGATGCTGTGCTTCTGCTTGTTAATTTTGTGGTGGCTCAATGAATTATAGAACGCTTAAAGCTTTAAAACAAGGAGTAAGCACTGCTGGAGCAAGCTTGAAGGAGGCAGGGTTAGAAAGAGAGGGAGAAATGAAAGAAGTGTGAGACAGGAAAACCTGAAAAAGCATTACAATAAAATGAAGATAGTAAGAAAATGCTGAGTTGTTGAAAAGAAAAACTGAAGAAGGTAATGATTGGTTTGTGAGATAGTAATAAGAGAACACTTTTTGTATGTGTATGAAACAGCCAGACTAGGAAAACAAACTTAAAAGAAATCTGTTATCAGAAGCAGAGGTAATGTGCCAAAGAATCCAAGAATTGTCAATAGCAATTGGTTCCTTGCTTCTGATGGTGAGAAGGATCATAGATGCCTAAAATTGTGTATAGGGGTCCTTAGTCAACTCACTCTCCCCAAGCCAAAGTGATTTTTCCATTAAAATAAACCAGTTCTTGTATGGATTAGAGGGGAAAAGAGAATCACTCTATCACTCACGTGTTCCTACTCTTGCTATGCACAGGTTGGCTTTTATTGGAATGGGTAACATTTTTGGTTCCTACTGTTGAAAAAAGTGTTGGGCCTCTGGAATGAAATCTGGGAGCTATTCATGGGCAGGGAGGTCCTGAAACCAGGGCTGTGGGTGGAGGGAAGAGACTGAGATTCCATCTTCTTGCTGTCCTTTGGAAATGGAGGCTGAAACACCTTATGTCTTCCATTAGTGGATGGTGAAAATGAAGGAGATAACTTTCAACCTGCTGTAGGTATTCACATGTGGTGAAACGTAGGCTGGAATATGGAGTGATGTCCTAATCACTTTAGGATTTGTTAGGATACCTTCTGGAAGTGTTGTGCTAATTCTGGATCTTGTCATTCTTGGGCTCAACATGTTTGTAAACGCTGACTAAAAATTTTCACTGTTCCATTTTGAAAATGGAAAACTTCATCAAGTGTCCTGTGTGGATGGAGCTGTCTTTGTAGATAAATGCCTGACTTTAGAAGTCCTGGTAGTCTTCTCTATGACGGTGAACAAAGGTTCATCAGTATTTAGGAGTGGAAAGACTTTACCTTCAGATGACAGAACTGCTTCCTGTGCTTGTAAAAGGCTTTTTGTGCCCCAACCCACAGAGCTAGACCATTCTCAGTCAGAAATTCTGTGTGGGACAATCACTTGTTTTTGTATTAGTTCAAACATTTTTCCATTTAGCCTAAGATTTTCATTTTGTCTATCTTAAGATTCTTGCCAGCAGGGATGGTACATGAATGTTACTGTGCTTGGAGAACTACAGTGTGATCTTTGAAAAGGGAGGGGTGGGAAGGGATGGATAAATGTTGCTTTTTGGTTCTCGACTGATTGGTGAAGTTGTTATGTGAATGGGAGATTTGTGGCTCCAGCACTACGTGCTTGCATCCCATTCAGTTTTGGCTTCGGTTTTAATTACTTACGACAGTGATACAGTCCTTTGGCTTCACTTTCTGAAAGCATTCCTCTATCGTATTTCATTCAAAGGATTGCATTTGTCGGGCTGATAGTAAGTGTCAGAGCTGCCTATCACTGCTTGTTCTCTTCCACTGCTCTGCTGCTATTTCGTTAATACTTGTCTTTTCTCTTTCTGAGTGGGAGGGTATTTAGGAATGACATGTCAGCACAGTTCCTGGAGTCTGTTGATGACATAGAAAAATATAAACAAGAAATTCTCATCTCACCTGCACCTTCCTTGCGTCTTTATTTCCAAAACAACTCAACTCCTGTTGTATTTCACCCTCAGAATGGTGTAATTTTTCATGTGTATATATTTACTGTTGTCTTGGTTACTATATGTGAGAACTCAAAGAACTTAAGTATTCAATGCTGCATTGCTATTCAGAACAGCATATGAAGATTCTTTTTTTTTTTTTTTTTTTTTTTTTTTTTTTTTTTTAATACTTCAGACAAATGTGTGAATGTACCAAAGTGGGCTAAAGTCAGGTTGGCTGGGAGAGGTGATGGCTTGCTTGGCTTAGTAGTGATGTAGTGGACCAAGGCCTTCTTGGTATCATGTTATCTTCTGATCTCTGGATTAATGGCTTGTTCCTGTATTGAACCTAACCTTATTAAAAAAAAGTTTTCTAACCATCTCATTTATTTATAGAGCTGCAGTTCTGCTGAACCATTATTTGTTTTACCCAGATGATACCAATTCTATCTTTGCAGGCAAAACTGTTATGCAGTCTTTCATGAGAAGCGTGGTAAAAAACAATTTTAGGACTAATGGGATTATTTGCATTGCATTACATATTAATTGTACCTGAATGTGCAGTGAGATGATTTGCTGTTTGCTGTTGTGAAGGAGTTGGAGCTGTTTCTTGCAGTGTTTTGTGGATAAATGGTTGTTCTGTGAATAGAGAGCTCCAGTCTGGTAACCCAGCACTAACATGTATTAGAAAAAAATGAAAAAGGAGTTACTCAATGAACTTCTGCTATAAATTCCTTTGCATTCAAGAGCACGGTGGAAGAAAACCATTTAGGGGAGCTTTGCTATGCTGTCGATAACTTGCTGCTCTTATTGGTTGACTGTTAATTGAACGTATGTTGTTTATTTTTACTAACACCCTTAGAAGCTCACAGGGGATATTGAGTGTCACAGAGTGATAAAGCTAATATTTACTGAGCCCTTAAAACAAGAAGGGAGTGGCTGCTTATTAAATGGGGATCCAAATTAGCATCTTGGAGAAAATGGAACACTGATACAGCCAGATGTTATTTTAATCTGCACTCTGGATATTGGTATTCCTTTATGGGAAGGAAGAATGTGCAGTGGATGTAGTGTATTTATTTTTCTGTGATGTTCTTATTTTTCTTGATGTTCTTCTTTAAGGTCCTGACAGATAAAAATAATGTCTTTATAATACTGCAGTACTAATCGTTGACATTAAAAAAATATCTAAAAATAAACACTACTAATTTTACTTAATATTACAGAATAAATTTGTCTTGAACTTTTTTTTTTGTCTGTAATGTCAGTATTACTGTCACATAGCTGTAGGCAGAACAGTCTTCTCATGATTCATCCTCTGTTGTTGTCTTCCTTTTCAGGGTGATATAAATATACAACCATAGCCATGCAAGTTCATGTTTACTTCTCCCCACTCCCATTTACTTACTTTAATTCTCTTTGGGCTTTAATTCAATGAAGTAAATAAAATGCTGACATAATCTTTATTTTTATTTTTTTTTATTACTTCCTAAATGTATTTTCTCATCTCAAAATACCATTTATTGTATGTGGACAGTGATAGTAATGTCAATGTGATTGAAAACAATCTATCTTTTGTTATTTACTTCACAGGTATAGTTGAATATGTTTGCCTCTTAATACTTGAGCTTTAATGGTTGGCTCTTCTGGTCATGTTTTCATGCCAAAAAGAGTCAGTTATCTTTTCTCCCTGTGTGTGTTTGACACATTACTAGCATAATTCGGATCTCTGTTACAAGAGGTTCATTAACAGAACTCACCTATTCTCGCTTTTTTAGAACTGTTGGTGCTATTTTACTGTTGCATTCTTAGCTAAATGTACTCCAACAGCAATCTCTAACAACAGCTGACGTGACTCCCATCTTCAGGTCTTGATTGACTGAAATCTGGCAGAAGTTCCTTTTTTTTTTTTTCAGGCAGCACAAGGATTTTTGCAAAGCTCTCAAGTTTCTCTGTATGTGCAAATACATAAAATATCTTTTTCTGCAGTTGCTTTTTTTTTTGTATTTTGAATGTCAAGTCAACAAGAAATTTCAAAGTATGTGTCATTAACGAGATGTTGATTATGTTACCTACCTGATATTCATATTTAATCTAATATATTTTTCCATGTACAAACTTTTCATTTTCTGTGTAACTGCATTTCTCTAGTTTCTTAATGCTAGATCGTGTTGCTTTTATATTTTTATACAGAGATCTTAAATTGCCATTGAAAGAATGGAAATGCTATGCTTTGTTAATTCATGAAAGTTGTGTATCCTTTTAGCAGTATGCAGTAAAAACCGATTCTTTACTATGCCTTCAGGGCATTAGTCTACTTTTGTAAATCCACGCAATATAAATTGAAGGCATAAGTTTCCAAAGTTCTGTCTAGAGGAATGATTCTGCAAATGTGCATTTTTAGCATGGGTTTAGTCTTCTCTTTGTTGAAGTGTTTGCAGTCTCCCCTCCTGTCTTAGCCATCATGTAGTAGCTGATCCTGAGGCTTCAATGTGCAGTGGCAGGAATCCTGCCCTGCTTTGGAGCCCACTGTGCAGATATCTACTTTCCCCACAGCCTCCCCTCCAGAAAATAACTGGTCAGGGTTTGGGGAGTTTTGCATCAGAATGGACCCTTGTTTGAGAAATGGCCATTCATCAAAAGCCAACTGTTCAAGTATGGGTAATGTCACTTAGATTTGTTTCAAGTTGAGTGTACTGATGACATCTCATTCAAATCTGTGTAATATTTTGTGATATGAAAATTGCAGCGTCTTTAAATGCCAAGGAAATATGTGTCTGCTAATTTCTGTACAATTTGGTGGCTACTGCTACCTTCGCTTGTGTTGAATCCATCTGGAACACGTAACCATACAAATCCTTGAACACTGTCAGCATGCATTGATTTAGCAAGTGCTTAACTATATTTCATACTTCTTGGTTTAACTTCAAGCTTTATACTGTTTGAAAAGACATCTTAATTTCATATTGTTCTATTTTAGACATCCTTAGCCATGCGTTTTGCCCAAGAAACATTTGGAAAACAATACAAACAAACCATAGGACTGGATTTCTACTTGAAAAGGATCATACTGCCAGGTAAGAGAATGAAGATTCTATCACTGAAAGATTGGGACACAATAATGCCTGCAGAAACAGTATACGAAGTAATGTATACTAAATAAGCCCAGTGCAGTGCTTCTTACTGTAAAATAATAATAAAGAAAGGTTGCTAAGTAAATTTTCTCAAAATATATTCTTGCCAGGTGGCAAATGGTTATGTATTTGCAACGTATCTTGAAGATTTGAAGTTAAACACTGCTTGCAAGTAGGAGGAATGCTATGCTACCTGTACTCGTGATTTTTGCTATCTCTACTAGAGCACACTCTCAAGCATAAAACAATGAAGTGGAAATTTAAGCACAGTCATTGGAAAAAAGTATCTGTGTTTTGAAATAAATAGTTTTAGTTTTTTTAAATGAAACGCACAGCGTGTTTGGGTTGTGTGTGAGAAGCATAATGCAGCTATGGAATCGCAGTGCTCTAATATGTGAATACTGTTTTATGCAAGGCAGCATGAAATTGCTGGCATTTAATAGACCACTAAAATTTAGGGTCCCTTGGCACTCATAAAAATACAGTTTGAGCATTCAAGATGTTTCACTTCACGACGGCAAAGAAACTATTTAGATGCCAATTGCAGCACGCAGCATGGAAAATGCAAAGAAATAACTCAAAAAGAATAGTTACTGCTAGAAGCTCGTTTCTGAACAATTGGGGTTTAAAATAAGTTTTTTCACTGACTGGTGGTTGCTCAGTTTCCAAGCCTGAAAGTTTTTCATTAAAAGCAATTTCTTCTGTTTTCAGAAATCAAAGTTAGAAAAATGTTAGATGATGAGAGTTGTAGTGAGAGTTGATAAATCTGATGGAAGTGCTGTGTTTTTTCCTTGGGAAATGGAGGGAGAAGCCAACTCAGATAGTTAATATTTTACCTGCAACTTAAAGTTGTAAGAAAATGCAAGATTCCTGAACTTAGTTTCTTAAAAATTACATCACCAATAATATATCTTGATTATGTATTTTTCTAAAGTGAAACAGAATGGTCTTTTCAGATATTTTTATGATCACTGATTTGCTTTGGTGATTTTGATGCTTATAGTGGTACTTGCAAGTGGAATATGTCCACAATTCATGCTGTTTGCATGCTGAGAACTTGTATTTTGCAAGTTTTTTTTTTTTTTTTTTTTTTTTTCAGTTGTTAAGCATGCAGAAGCTATTAGTAAATTGCTGGGATTCTAAATGTTCTTTTTAAGTAGAAAATGTAGAAAATATCATCTATTGATCCATTCATACTTCTAGTTTATCTTTTAATAAAATCAGAAAGTAGATAAAAATAGCACCAAAACAACTACAAAGTCTTTGCATCTATTTTATTTGTTTATTGTTAACAAAATATTAACAGACATGGAATGTATTCATATTTGGAAAAGGCATTTTTTCAGTAGGTTGTCTTTCAGTTTTTGCCCATGCCTGAATATGTATTTAGGGAGATGTACATCTGTATTTTTTTTAATAGGTAAGGTGGGCTGGTGAGGGGAGTGAGAGTGTGGGGGGTAACATTTCTAAATACCAGCGTGGAAAGCATTACTTAAGTAAATGAGTTTTTCTGATTTCTTGATTAGTTCTGGGTTTGCAGAGCCGTTCTACTTACATGAAACATTAATTCATGTTGCTACACAAGAATTATAATGCGTACGTCAGTAGGAAAAAGAGCCGTGATTTCTCTGTGGGAGGGCTGGCAGTTGACTATTTTACAGTGTTTGAAATTTGCTCTTCTCCTTTAAGAAATGTTTCAGAAATTGAAATTGATGATTACTACAATTTCACAGAAGTTTATATTGTGGTGTATTCAAAATCCATTTTAACTTCTTTAATAAAATATTGGTATTATTATTTTTAATAAGAGGTCTGTTTTTCACCATTTCTTTTAGTAACTAATGCAGTCTTAAAGGCAAATATTTTACTTGCTAAAACAACACGGCTTGATGCAAATACTAATCTCTTGACTGTTTGCCGTTTATTTCATTGATGACTTAAATTAATCTTTGATTAATTGTGAACAATGTCTTCTGCTATTCATCTGCTGAAAAAAATCATGCAGTTTGTTTGAATTTTTTGCATTTTTTTTCAAATGCAAATCAATTTCAGTGTATTTTGTGATGCGGTACTTTGTATAGTCTGGATTCAACTGCAGTGTAGACTTTACGGCTTAAATAGCTTATATGTTAGTCAGGGGTTCTGCTGATAGAAATTCTGAAGTGCCACAGTCAAATGCCTTTAGGAAGGTTGTGGGTGCAGTCCAGTAAACAAGATTCTTCTGTGAAAAGGATTTTTTAAGTCTTCAGTGCAAGAAGTGGGCAGACTCGTGTTTTTAGTTCCATCCTGACTGCGCAGCACTTTAAGTAAGGTTAACCAGTGCACCAAGTGTACCTCTGCAGGGTCAGTGTTCAATCAACCCAGTGGTTTCAGTTCTTACCAGAAATGGCCTGGATACCTGCACTGTGCTGCCTTAGCTGTTTTAGTTTTGTACTTGCATGCTTTTTCTCCAAACTTAAGAAGTGCTAGCATTTTTCTGTTCTGGGATTCTTCATTTACTTTTATTGTATGTTAACTTGTGTTCCTAAGAACTGTCTTATTTTATACACAGGTTCTTCTTGTTTTGTTCCTGTTCTCCAATGTGTTCCTATTTAATATATTAAAAAAGCAAAACAGCAAATAGATTTCAAACTTCTTTGAAGAAAACTTTTCTGTTGCTCTCATAGTCACTTACGGGTTATTTGCTGGGCAAATAGTCTGCATTCTTCCTGCTGTCAGAATAATCTTAACACTTTTTTTTTCCTCCCCTAGAATCAGTCTGAACATAAAGCAAATGTTACAGAACCCTGATACATATATATATTAAAAAAAAAAAAAAAGTATTTTTTCTTTAAGCGGAAAATTAAACATTGCATAGGTATTGATCAACATGAATTTCAGTGAGGCCTTAATTGAGAACCATTCCAACTTAAATGAACATCCCAACTTTTTTTTTTAACTCTTCAGTTTCTTTCTTCTGTTGTTGGTAAAGAGAATTTAACAATTCACAATGAATTTTTTAAGGTGAGGAGTAGAATGCATACAACCAGTACAATACTTCAGAATGTTGGACTTTAGAGAATGTTTCTTGATTTACCTACTGAGAATGCACAGTTATTTCAGACTTCCTGTTCACAGTTCATCCCATCCAGGTGATGGAAGTTTTACCTGTATTGCTTGCAGTAACTTCTGTTATATAATTTAAAAAGAATCAATTAATAAATAGTAGATGCATGGTCAAAACAAATAAACTTCTTATTTTATGAAAGGTTTCCTTTACTCAACTGGCGTTTTGTAATGTATTTACCAAACTCCATTTGGAGTTTCTGTATCTTACTGTTGATAGAACTGTATGTACCTTAGAAGTAGTCTGAACAGATAATTTCTCTGCATATTTGACCATAATAACAGTTCAGAATATTTGTGCTTTTAACCAGATTAAATCAAAATGCATCATAAAAGTGTAACGTGGAATATTTAGTAGCATATATTCAGCTATGTAGTTCTAATTTGTTGTTTATAGTCATGGAATACCGGGATATATTTCCGTGGAGCATACTTGCGTAACTAACATGTAAGGCAGATTGGTTTGAATTGAAGGCTGAACAGATCATGTTGTGTGAAATAAGGTTGTTAATAACTTGGAAGTAGCTGAACTGAAAGTATGTGTTAGCAGCCCAAAATTTTTCTCTCAACTCAAATGTTGTGATGGAGAATTTGTCACAATATGTATACTTCTTGGAATAAAACTCATAGGTGGTTATGATTGTTTGTGAGCATGTAGAATTGTTGTTAACAATTATGTGGAGATGGGCTTACTTATTACTTTAGTGCTTCTTAGAACTGCTTAGTACAGTTCTTACTGCAAAACAAGACAAATTGTATTATAATATCTGTAAGCATGTTGTAACATAAGCTACTGTGTGCACATGCATAGAGTGCGGATTTGAGTTTTTTGGCCTCCAGAATATGTATGAGTTGCAGGGAATTAAATATTCTGCTTTTTTTTTTTTTTTTTTTTTTTTTTGTAACCGTGTTTTGAAAGCCTGTTAACAGTTTCAACAGTCTTCAGAACTGATATTAAAACTGTTTAGAGTAGAAAGGCAGATCTGTTCTTGGTGCGGATTCTTGGAAGATGAAATTATGTAAATCATATTTAACTTGGTTGTCTGCTTTGGGGTGGTGGATAGAGGAAATTTAGTTGGCATTGGCAGTGTAGACTTGTATCTGCATTTCTGAGTTAATGTCAACCACATAATTCTTTATAGTAATACGAAGAGCATCACTACCAAAATATATTTACTCTGCACATTTTCCATTGTGAATTTTCGTTACAAATGTGGAAGTGGAAGGCAAACGGGGCACAAAACATGAAACAGTATGGTTAGGTTGACATTGTTACCTTCCACTTTCAAGTGCTGCGCTGTAGAACTTTCCCTGTGAAGTTTTATACATTCCTTGAGTAAAGTATGTTGTATAACTTCTAGTCAGGAATGATATACTTTGTGTACAATTTTGTGAAATAACTATGTTGGAATGTGAATATTTAGCTATGGTTTTATAACATTGTAATGAGTTACCTGGACACAAGTGACTTTTTTTTTCCTCTCAAATGATGATTGTCTTTGTCTTTAAATTTGGTTACTGTTTGTGTTATACTTGTAAAAAAGCTATTGCTGTTGATATGCTAAGAGAGATTACCTGCCATAATAATATAAATTAATTGTATCTAAGATTTCCAGATTACACAGTAATCTGTATAATTTTCTTTTCCAGGAAATTTGAATGTTACTCTTCAAGTGTGGGATGTAGGGGGACAAACGATAGGAGGCAAGATGCTGGATAAATATATTTATGGAGCTCAGGTACGGTATGCATTGTGATAATTGATTCTGTAGTAATTATATAGAATTAATTGAAACTGTGTTCTCAATTATAAATATCTTGCAGTGTGTTGCTTTGTCTTGAATTTCTGCTTAATCTCAAAGTAATTGATATTAACATACTATTGTAGTTTTTTTTTTTTTTTAAGCTGATTTAAAAAGCAAAGGAAGAGTGCATTTGTAGATCAGAATAGCTCAGGAACAGATGTATGTTTCTATGCTTTTTGTCTTGAGTTAAGAAAAGCAATCATAGTAAATAGTAAAGGTGATTTGGATATCCACATGGTTGATACAGGGACTGCTTTTAGAGCAGATGCCTCCTGGGGAGAAGAAGTAGAAGGAGGAAATTAAGAGCAATCCTACACCATTAAACTCATACCTACAACTGAGGTTATAAGAGAGCAAACAGAAGGAGACAACCAGGTAGCTAAGTGTTTTCACAGAACTCCAATCCATGAATATTTGTTTTATTTTTATTTTGTTTTTAAATCAAGTAAGCAATATAAAGTGAGTGATAGGTTTAGGTAAGAGCTATATATTATAACAGTATCTTGAGTTATGAGCTGATTTAGAGGAGGTACTATATGCCAGAATTTCTAACATGACTGATCCTAAAATGTACTCTCTTAAACTTGGAGTTATATAGGCATCACGTGTTTTAATGTTACATTTATCAGAAAACAAATTTCTTCTTTTTTTTTTTTTAAATCAACAATAATTTAAGCAGAAAGAATATGGAATTCTAAAACTTCTATTGGATAGAAGTACTGATAAAGACAACACAGGAATGATTAAGGAGAGTAGATATTATTGTTAAATTCATAAGTTTGCCTTTATCTAATCATTTTGTCACTTTCAAAAAAGACCTAAATGCTTTCAGCTGTTGCATCTGTTTTATAGATGTTTTTTTCCTTATTTCTTTAATAAAAAAAATTTGCTGCCTGTGAAAGATACACCAAGCAACAGACTTCCATGACAGGCAGAATTTGATTAATCACAAATTGATGCCATATGCCCCAAGTAAACTCAGTGAAAGAAATAAAAGGCAATTAACCTTTTTCCTATATTGAATTTGGTGATAAACCTTAGGAGTTCCTTATGAATGATGGTACATCATAAAGTTAATAATGTCAGTGCCCCAAAGTAGGTGAAAAAGTTATCGGTAAGTTTAAAGGCACAGTAATTTGTTTTTATAACGATTCATTAACAATAACAA
This sequence comes from Perdix hodgsoniae, assembly GCA_035772895.1. Classification (NCBI taxonomy): domain Eukaryota; kingdom Metazoa; phylum Chordata; class Aves; order Galliformes; family Phasianidae; genus Perdix; species Perdix hodgsoniae. The sequence continues at coordinate 8,463,362 of JAPSGF010000002.1, forward strand.
AGAAACCTAAATTCAGTCTTCTTTTCATTTTGTTCCTACCCAACTCTTCAATGTAAGCCTATTTTTTTTTTTTTTTTCCAATATCAACTTCTTTATCAGATTTCTTATCACTGGAGCTGATTTTTCAACACGCTTTTTTTCTATTAGGTTTGTAACATCATCTTTTGAAGATTGATAAAGCTATCTTTATTTTCATATATGTGCAAAATACCAAGAATAATTCTGAAAAGCACCACTTTCAGCTTGCTTTTGGGCAAAAGCCTATTTAATGTTGAGCGTCTGTATATTTGTAAAAGGAGAAAGGGGAAAGATGAAGAAGAGGAAGTAGGAGTAATTTGAAGGAAAAATATTTTGTAAACAGACAGCAAAGCAGCAAGTAACTAACTGGGAGGAGCTAGCATGGAATTAGCAAGGTTCAATTAGGCCAATCAGCTCAGTTGCCTTCTGTGGCACTCTGCAAATAGGGGAGCAGTGGATGTTGTTTAGCTTGACTTCAGCAAGATCGTTGAAGTAATTTCTCCTGGTATTAATACACATAAAAAAAAACCCACCAACAACAGATGTAGGTTGAATGGACAGACCAAAAGGTGACTTGTGAAGTGTACCAGCTGGAAGTGTTCCATAGCTTGATACCTTTCTGGTATCTGTTTATAAATTGATTTCCTTAGAGATTGATACTATTTCATGTATTTTATTAATCCTGTGAACAGTGGAGCAAAACACTGTAAGTTTCTTCCCAAACTGGTGAGAAAGGGTCAATATGATGATGGTGAGATCTGATCCTGTGAGAGACCATGACAAATAGTAGGAATGGGTCTGCTGAAACGTGGTTCAGAGAAGGCAAAGTCCTCCACCTGGAGAGTGACCAATGAAGAGCCACCGGGCTGTTTCATGGATTGGAGTATCTCACATATGAGGAAAGGTTAAGAGAGCTGGGACTATGTATTCAGTCTGGAGAAGAAAAGGCTTGCCAATGTATATAAATATCTGGAGTGAGTGGGCTAAGAAGGCAAAGCTAGACTCCTTTTATTGATGCCCAGTGATAGGCAATGTCACAAACTGAAGAACAGTAATGTCTGAACATTGAGGAACGCTATTTTTGCTATGAGATTAATCAAGATCTGGCGCAGGCTGCTCAAAAGAGATTGTGGAGTCTCCCTCTGTGGAGATGCTCAAAAGTCATCTGGACACAGTTCTGCACAGGTGATGTTGTATTGGACTAGATGAGCTCCAGATGTCCCCTCCATCCTCATCATTCTGTGAGAAGTCTTTGGAAGTGGAGTTCTTGGAGGGGGATGGGTGTTGGGGGGGTGGGGGGGGTGGGGGAGAGGTCAGGAGGAAGCAAGTCAAACAAAGTGATTATCCTGTTCTTTGACATTTTTGTGGCTGCATTGGAGCACTTTGTTCAGTTTTGGATTCCCCAGTACAAGCAAACTTTTTAAATGTTGGAGAAATTCTGGCAAAGACATCTATAAAAGAAGCATGTGTACCCACAATGTGTTATACTTGAGCGGCTTTTGTGGTGTGACTGGGATTTTCAACATCTTGTTTTTGAAATACAAACAGTATACATAAACATAAAGCAGACAGATTGGATGTACTCTAAAAATTGTGTTCATCTGCGTGTATTTTGTAAGTCTGAATCATTCCAACTTGAAGTCTGTATGTAGAACAGCATGTGACATGCCTCCAGTGTGCATCATGCTTTGGTACAGTATTTGCAGAAGGCTGTAGCATGATTAATGTTGTTGCTCATCTGGATGATGAGACTCACAAATCACAAATGGCTGAATTTTTTGGTTTTTTTTTTTTTTGCTCAGAAATTCAACTATGTGGTAGACTTACCTAAAAAATAACAGACTAGCTGTAGGTGGAACTTTTGAGAATCTACACCAGATGAAATCATTCACTTCATCTCAGTTGAAACATGATCAGGACGTGAGGTGGAGTATGCAGGGGATCCGTGTATACTTTTTCCAGAAGTTACTGGAAGTTTTCTGACTAGAACCAAATCAATTTTATGGGATAGATTGTATAGCTAAATCATAGTTCCATTTTTTTAAAGATGTCGCTCATCTCCTTGTCATCTTTTAAAGTAAGAATGCCAGATTTGATGATGAGCATCTACTTAATCTTCTTGCATGGACGATGCTGGAAAAATTGCAATTTACTTGCTGTCTTACAACACTTGCTTTTTCCTTTCTTTTTCTTCTTTTTTTCTTCCCATGGATCTAAAACAATACAGTTTCTGCATCCTGTTGTGATAGTTGAATTTTGCTATTGAATTGGAAGAGTTCTACAAGCTGGAGAGAAGACTTTGATCTTTATAAATGAAAGTTGCTAACAAACAACTTTTTGTTAGCAACAATTAAAGCATGTTTATTTCAGAATTGAGAGAAGCCAAGAGAGGTCAGATAGTCAGTTACCACAGCTGAGCTGATAAACTGTTGTATTTCATTATATTGTGGCAACTCAGTCATATATATGTAAGTAACCATATCCTCAATATCATTGAAGACAACAGTGGTTAATTATGAGTACATTGTAAACCTTTTTTGTCCTGTAAAAATAGGAGTTCTGCAGATTTGCAAGGTATTGCTACTCTGCTAAAATTAAGTTTTACTGTAAGGGAGCACACTAAAAATTTGCTCTAATGTTTAGTAAGTATTAAAAAAAAAAAAAAAGGGAAAAAAAATCACACTGAAATCTATTGTAGAAGGAGGGTGGCTGAGGAGAAGCCTGAAGAGCAAAGCAATTTTTGTAGTTATTGTTTTCTGTTGCTTTCTTTTATTGTGACCATTCTGACATGAAGTTGACATCTTTTAAGTGTTGATTGTCTGGTATGATTTTATTGACTGGTTGAATATTGTTACAATACTTCCATAATTGCAGTTCTGTTGTGTAACAGTACTGTTGCTGTATGCATGGTAAATATTTCAGAAATGATCCCATCTCTAAGCAGAGATTGTTGTTCCTATCCACACATCCAGTTTGAAGTATCCTTAAGAGCTGGCATGTGCTAACTCATACACTGGTTTGTTAACAGAAGAAAGAGTACAGCAGACTCTACCTTATCTAGAGACAAGGAAATCATTTCTGCAATATTCTCAGTTTCCAGTGGCTTATTTTTTAAATATATCCTATAATTCTGAAACAGAAAGGACTCATATGTATTGCACTCATTAAGCAAAATGCCTCTATTTTTAAACTGCAATTGTGCAAGCAGGCTCTACTTGCACCATTGCTCCAGATGAGAGAATTTAACATACTGTTCATATAGAGAACAATATGCCATGTTTTGAACCTTTTTCATGGCAGGGAATGTGCTACTTATTTGAGTTATTAAAAAAAAAAAAAAAAAAGCCAGGGCTAACTTTCCACCTCAATTCCTCGTGCATAATAGGGAAATAGCAGGTTTTACAGTGTATAGAGTACAGAACGAGTAGACGTTGTAAGCTTGTGGAAAATATATTTCTTTTGTGAAAACAATGATGGAGTTTCTATCTTCAGCTAAAAGGAAAAGTGAGAAATTTTAGCTGTGGCGTTATGCCTGGTCCTTATTCACAACATATTAAGCTGCTTAGAGAGTGCTTTTGTGGCAGAAATTTAGGCAGGAAGTATTCTTTATGACTTGGATGGTGTGCTGCGTTTTTCCGAGTCTGAGATGTTGTATTTGCCAAGTATAACAAGTATTGACAAGGTTCAAAAAGAGAAGGTTGAGAAATGAAAATGCTTTCATGGCAGTGCTTTATTTCACAGAAAAGGGGGCAAAATAAAGGGAAGTCAGGTGAGCTCTAGTTCCAAACTTCATTCAATAATGTCTTTCATGGTAAGTCCACCATGAATGCTCTTTCTTCTGAACGTATGGGGCAAGAGCACCTGTAGCAGTGTAGCATTTTGTGAAGAATTAGTAGAAACAGAGTCAACATTAAATGCTTAATTCTTCAGTGCTGAAGATGCTGCAGACTTGACTGCTGTTGCAGGAAGTGTGCTGTGTTCACTTGCTCATTTGCAGAGAAAGGAAATGGGGACTGAGGGAATCTCAGTAAGATCTGTTGCCTTCCTCTGAAGCCATACCTGCATGAATGAAGCTTTTCCTTTTACTAGTCAGAAGCTCTCATTCAAACTTACAGCCATTGTTTCACATTCCTGCCATGTGCTACTGTGAAGAACCTATCCATTGCCTCAGTAGCTTCCTCGTGGATATGGGAAGGCTGCACAGACTTTTCTTCTTCATGCTGAACAAGTCTGGTTCCTTCAGCTTTTCATTTACCAGACACGTGCTCCAGCCTCTGATTGTCCTGGTGGACAACTGCTGAAATTAGTGTGGTATATTAATTAATGTCTTGTGGGACCTAAAACTGGATATGATCTGACAAATACTGGTTATGATCAGATTTCTTTCTTGTGTGGCTATGCTCCTGCTAATGCAGCTCAGAATCCTGCTTGCCATCCTTTCTGCCAGGGATCATTGCTGGCTGTGATTTGGCTTGCTGTTTACCAAGACCTAAAGGTTATTTTCAGTTCAGCTCCCCAGTTGGTTCCCAGCCTGTATTATCTGTTGCTCCCCAGCTGTGGGGCTTTGCTCCTTGCTGAATGTTGAAAGGTTATTGTTTGCCCATTCCTTGAACTTGCCTACGTATGGAATGCTAGCCATAAGCATATTGGCTTAATCCTCCCAGTTCAAGTGTCATCTGCAAACCGTATGAAAACACATAAAAAGGACTCATGCTATCTTCTCTTGAAACTTTTACCCTCATTGTCATGCTTGTTATCTATCGATCTAATGTTTGTTAAAGCATTCTAGGTTTTTAAGAATTTTCTGATGTAAGGATTTCTAAACCTTGGGTGCTGTTAAATTTGTCTTCTAGCCTACCCTTTTCTTGACATTGTGCCCAAAGCTGGATGCAGTACTTCACCTGGAATGTTTCATGCCAATATGATAATTGCTTTTGTGGCTACAAAATAAGATTCAACCACGATCTACTGTAACTCCTTGATCCTTTTCCATAGAACCTGTTAGAAAGCCAGGTGTTTCCTATCCCTGTGCTGTTGATTATTGCTTCCTTTGAACTTGTCATGGTACTTATTGAGCTGCATCCTATTATTTTTGGATTGTTTCTCATCTTATAATCTAAACTTTATTCAAATACTACTGTAGTCTTTGCTAGTTTGTTATAGCCTTTGAAATTAATGCTTGCACTGTATTTTGTCATCTTGTGTAGTACTGATGAAACAGTTAAGCAAAGCCTGAGCCCAGACAAACTTCAGAAAAGCTGTGCTTGGAAAATCTTTTCTGTTGACAGTGAACCATTGAACCAACTAGTTTTGTGTGGATTTCTTTTTTCTTTTAAAGAATATTAATGAACATTGAATGTGAGGTACAGTGTGCAGTTGCAGGGATTTTTTCCAGATGTGAACTCTACAAGCACAATAGAATCCAATTCTAACATTATTCTTTATGAACAAGATAGGCAACAATGCTTATTTTGAGTATTTATTACTTGCAGCCTGGTCCATAGCCTCTGAAATACTTGAGACACTCTCCTCTTCTTGACTTCTGACTACATTTTTAGTATTTCTTTGAAAGGCAAAAAGATTGCATCTTACTTGTCTACTACAGCAGTTAAGGGAGACAGCTGGCCTTTCTTCCCAAAGGACGGCAGAGATGTAGTAAGCTGGGCAGTGTGTAGGAATATTAAATTGAGCATGTTTGTTTTTTTTCCAAGGAGGGAAGAATTAAGCTACAATTAAGATTTGCAGAAATAAATCTCTCTCCTGTGTGATTTTTACCTTGCTATTCTATGATTCTATGATCTGTAAGGAGCACCTCTTTTTCATAATGTACATGCTTTTTGGCATATTTCTAGTATAACTAATTGTGCACCTTCCTGAATTGCCATTTTATTCTGCTTTTGTAGAACAGCTAGTGTCTGAATTTGGAACACTTGTAATGCAGGAGAAATACTGTGATAACGCATGTTTATTATATCAGCTTATACTGACTCTTCTTTAATTCCTTAGAAGATAAAATGTGATTAATTTTCTATTTTACTATAATAATAAATTAGACTTTACCATATTAAAAATATTTATACAACTTATAATGTTTTAAATGTATTTTTTCTTCAGGGTATTCTTTTGGTGTATGATATTACCAACTGCCAGAGCTTTGAAAATTTAGAGGACTGGTATAATGTGGTTAAAAAAGTGACTGAAGAATCAGAAATGCAGCCACTTGTGGCCTTGGTTGGAAATAAAAGTAAGTTATTCATATTTAAATATTAATTGGAACACTCTGGATATTGCTCTCCAGTGAAGAAAAGTCACAAGGCATATATCATTAGTAAATTGAAACAAGTACTGTCTTGTGCAATATTGCATACATATGACATATTTGGGTGTACCTCAAGGTTCTGGGCAGTTAGGTTGAGGGACGTGTTGCAATCTCTCTGCCTGTGTTTTCTTTTCTTGGAGAGCAGCATGCAGGAGTGGAGAGATCTCTCATCCATGTTTGAATTTGATAGGGCTTCAGGCATGCTTCTAGAATGGAGAACTGGGAAACATTCCTGGATCTGATAACAGGTATATTTCACAATAAACAGACTGGTAAATTAAGCACTGGTATCTATTAAAGTAAGCATGCTGGGCATGATATTTATAAGTCATTTATTAGACTTCTACATGCTATTTCTGATTTTGCACAAGGTTACTTACTACCTTTTGTTCTTTAGGATTATTATTATTTTTAACTTCTTTTTGATCGTGTAAGTAAGATATAATGTTCTTCTGCCCACCAAAGTATATGCCTTTATGTAACCATCACCTTCTTAGTTCTGCAGTTAGATTCCAAATTCCTTAATTTCCAAGAAGAAATCTACAAACATCCTTATTGGCATATATGAGGTCTTGATCCTCATATATCTTGATCCTCCACTATTCTAATAGAGAAAATAAAGAAAAGAGCAACATAAAATAGTTGCAGAAATGAAGTGAAGTGGTGGAAGCAGACTGGGGAAGGAGTTTTCAATTTAAGAAAACAGCAGCTGAAGGAACAGTGTACTTGCTACCTACTTCCCTTTCCATCAGAAGTTGTATATGAAGAAAGAAAGCAAACTGTTGCTTTCATGTGATCCTAAGGATGCTTCTTGTTGTTACGCACACTTTGAGCTCCGTAGTGTCATTCAAAAGAAAGCATGTGGGAGATGCTTTTTACAGAAGTCATTCCTTTGCTTTAACTTTATTTCAGTATGATAAAAAATTAAACTTTTAGAAGTGCATTGCTTTTATGACATTGCTAAGAGGAGAAGGATGTCTAGGAAGGTTTTCACTTCAATACTTTAATTGAGAGTCAGGCACTGGATGGGTACAGAAAGAGAATAAATATTATACAGAAGCATAATACTGATTCTTGCATATTACAAAAAGATGAAGCTACCAGGGAAGTTTCACCAACCATTGCCATGGCAGGGACACCATTTGCTAAATCAGGTTGCCCAAAGCTGAATCCAGTCTAGCCTTGAACACTTCCAGGGATGGTACATACAAATCTCTTTGCAACCTGTTCCAGTGCCTCGCCACTCTGAGTAAGGGATTTATTCCAAATATCTAAATCCACGTTCTTTTAGATTAAAACTGTTGTCCTATCAGTGTGCTCCCTGCCATAGAATCCCTCTCCAGCTTTCCTATAGGCCCCCTGTAGATATTGGAAAACTATAGTAAGGTGTCTTGGAGCCTTCTCTTCTCCAGGCTAACTTCTGGAGTTATTCTCCAGAATAACTGCTGCACTTTCAGCTTGATGGGAGAGGTGTCTCAGCCTTCTGATCATCTTTATAGCTTTCCTCTGGACTTGTTCTATCAGGTCCATGCCCTTCTTATGTTAAGGATTCCAGACTTAGATGCAATCCAGGATATAGTTGGCCTTCTGGGATGCAAGATCTCACTGATGACTCATGTTGAACTTGTCATCCACCAACAGTCTCAGTTCATTCTCTGTCTAACTTGTGTTTGTGCTTGGAATTGCCTTGATCTGGGTGCAGAACCTGGCGCTTGGCCTTGTTGAAATTCATCAGGTTCATCCAGGCCCACCTCTCAAGACATTAATGTCCCTATGGATGGCATCCATTCCCTCCAGGGTATTGACCACAGCAAACGACTTGTTGTCATCTGCACACCTGCTGAGAGTGAACTCAGTCCCACAATCCATTTTGCCAATAAAGATGCTAAACAGTGCCCCAAAGAAGCACCACGTATCTCGTCTCCATCTGGATATCAAACTGTTGACTGCAACTCAAGTATGCCCATCCACCCAATTCCATATCTACTGAGTGGTCCATTCCTCAAATGCGTGTACCTCTGATTTCAGGACTCTGGTGTCCTGCAGAACAGTGTCAAATGCTTTGAACAAGTCCAGATAGCTTATATCAGTTTCTCTTTCCTTATCTGCCCTGTTGTAACCCAATTGTAGATGGCCACCACATTTGTCAGACATTATTTGACCTTTTATGAGTTTCAGCTGGGTCAGAATTGTTTTTTTTAGAGTGGTATAATGCTATGTTTTGGTTCTAGGAGAACAACAACAAATTGATGTTTATAGTTGCTGCAATGAGCATACAGAGCCAAGGCCATTGTCAGTAAAGTGCCCAAGGAGCAGTCACTAGTCACATCCTGGTTTTCCATGTGCCTTAGCACAGTTTCCAGGAGGATCTGCTCTGTGATCCTCCTAGGCACTCTCCTTTTTTTTTTTCTTTTTTTTCCCCTCTTTTTTATGAATGGGGATTATTTCTGACAAGTTTCTTTCTCATAAAAGGTTTTGCTAAATTGAATGATTGAAAATAGCTGTGTGGTACTTGAAATGTTGGGCCAGCATGTAGATACCTAGATAAAAAATCTGGAAGCCTGGTTGAATCCATCCTTTTTGAAAGTGACCTAAATTAGTGCTGCTTTTCTGAGTATATGTAGCTTGGGCTTAAGCTCTCGCATGCAGTTTACCTATTTATTTCAGACAGTGTTTTTCCATTTTGAGATGAACACATCTGGGATTTCTGTTGTAGTGCTTTGGGGGGGGGGGGGGGGGGGGGGAAGGAATATAACTGAAGTTTATTAAAAAAAAAACAAAACAAAAAAACAGCTTGGAGAGAAAAAAAACAACCTTTTTTTTCCTTCCCAGTGATATATAGAAAATTGTTTACTAATTCTATCAGATGAAATAGTTTCCTTGGATAATCTTATTACTGAAAGGAGGATACTTGAAGTAGGGCAGTTTATGCTGTGTAATTGTGTACTAGCTGTTAAACTGGCTATAAATCTTAATGATTTGTTTATTTTGTTACTGTAATTTGTAGTCACTCCGTTAAGTTTGTTTGGAATTTCTTCAGTATTACACCACAGAAAATGCTCAGTTGTGATTTAAATGAATTAGTGCTAGTTTTGACTTTTCCATTTTTATTGTCCACTGCATTAGATTAAAAGAATGAATGCAGTAAGCTACTGTATGTCCACTGAAAGCATGATAATTAACATCAGTGATTAGAAAATCCTTCTGTGAGAGTAAGCGATTAAGATTTACTTATGGAACACCAGGAAAATAATTTCTACATACAAAGCTCTATTCGGTCTGCAATCTCTGATCTATCAGAACCTGATTTGAAAATCACAGAATAATATGAATTAAGATCTGATATTCCAGATCTCCAAATCTCCTTATATAGTCCTTGTTTGTTTTTTTTTTTTCCTTCCATACTAGCTAAAATGAAGGACTGTCATTGCCCAATTCTGAAAATGAGCTTCAGAGATACAGTTCTCCTTTGTGAAAGCAGTACTTTATTAAGATGACTGTCTTTCTCCTTGGTGCTTTTTTTTTTAATATGTATTTCACTCCTTCCCATATTTTTCATCAACAGTTTCTATTAGAGGGAATAGAAAGCTGATTTCAGTCAGATCTTATGAAAATTGAATCTTGCCAGATCTGCTTCATGCAGCTGTATCTGGTTGGCAGTTAATCCTCTGCCCTCTAATCCTCTATTTTGTGTATTTGGTAAATGACAAATAGATTTATAAAATTTAATGTCAAATTTCTTTTTTGTATTAATCATAAATCATGAGATCATAATCCTGAAATTTACAGTTGCTGTAGAATCTTAAATGTTATTTTCTTTGTAACACTACTGTATTTTATTTTTATTTGATATAAGGTATATTTAATCTATTCTTTTTTGTGTTGCTCTATCCCACTTAATTTGCACCAGAAATGAACATCTGAGCCTCACTGTAAAGATTAACGAATGCTTTTGAGCTTCAATGCAGTAACATTTAAGATATGCTTCTGTAAAATACTTTGATTTTATTTTGTATACTACATGTTAATCTATGGTTATTAAGTGAATAAAGTGTATTTTTTGCACTTGAAAACTTTTTTACAATTAGTATTAATTTGAAATTCAGTAATTCACAATGGATCTTCTGGTCATTAGTGTGAAGTAGAGAGGTTTCATGTTGTTACACATGGCTGCGTTTTTTTCCCTGTCTACCTTGCCTACTACTTTATGTATTTTCCTTTGCACTAATCTATAAGCAGACTCCTCAAGTGTCCTACCAACATTTTCAGTGGATATATTGTAAACAGAAATTAACCCAGGTTGCATGGGAGCTACACTCACTTTGATTTATAGTTACCTAGATGGTCTTAGGTTATCTGTAGCTTATGTAGGGGCTAGGAATTATCAGGTACCAGTGTATAGTGGATGGATGAATGATTTCTATCCCTAGAGATACTAACCAGATCCACTCCTCAATAAAGACTAATAACTCAGATTTTTAAACAGTCTTCATGACAGATGAGGGCACAGAGGAGAATGCATCAACACTAATTAAGAATGTTGACCATTTGTTCGTCTTAGCCATGATTAATTGATCTTGGAGTGATATCTCTGAACAGGAAGTGATATGCTATTACATTGTGAAGTTTAAAGGTTATGTTTTAGTGTATCCTTTAACTTTCATTTACATACAATGTAAAATCTTTTTACCTATCTTATCTGAATTCAGAAAGAAACATTCTTCAGCCCTGATACCTGTGAGTGTTTAGTACTCTGTACTAATAAGAATGTGACTTGTAACACGACATACCCAGTCTAGGTTTGGACTTGCTTAATGCCTCAGCCACTTGTTCTCCCCATTTGTACTCAGGACACTTCTTCATTAATACTCTTTATGAAATTCTGGCATATTAAAGTTTAGAATTACACATTCACTCTTGTTCCTCCCAAGCTCCCTGAGCTGTTTTCTGTTCCTGTTTTCTGTGGGCTTGCACTTGTTAGGTTCTTCACCTTTAATTAAGACAAGTGCTGAACAGCAAATGCAAAGACCCCTGTTCTTCAGAGTCTTGTACCTGATTAAACTGAAGTTCCTCTATGCCTGACAGCAGGTCCCACACATACTCATGGGATTGAAGGGTAAACTACTTACATGTAGAAACTCCCTTAAAATGAAAACCTTGTCCTGTGCTACGGTCAATTTACCAACTCATTTGAATAAATGTAGAATGCTACCCTGTTTTAAAATATGTATAGAATGTTTGTCTTGACAAACTTGTAAGATAAATAGAAAATTACAGTCATATATTTGGTTTTTTTTCAGTGGTCAGTTAATTTTTATGAAATTGTCAGTTAGCATTTATAAAATTATTTTTATCTAGAAACTTTAATGAATAAAGAAATAACAGATGAGAATGATCTTTCTTTCAAAATAATAATATATATCCAACCCAGTGTCTGAATGTGTTAGATATTACATTAAGATGGGAGCAATCCAGAAGCATTCAACATTTAGAGTGATAAAATTCTGTTGCTGAGAAAGAATCGGTCTTGGGAAATTCTAATCATAAACCATGCTTGACATAATAGTAGTGGAGCTGGCTACCATCAGTCCAAAGTAATCTATTGCTGTTCTACTGCCATGTGGACAAGTATAGTAAATTATGATGCATGTGCCATAGGTATTGGTTCTGTTGCCAAGCTCCCAGAAAATCACGTAGAAGAGAAGGAAAAGGAGTGTGTGTGTGGAAGGTTTATTGGTGTTCCATAGTACTTGAATGTATTCCATTGCCTGCGAAGGGAAAGCAGCTGATGGGATATGTCATGAGGAACTGGACGTATGTTCTGCATTCTGGCTCAGATCTGTTGTGATAAGTATGTCTGTTGCATCTGGTCACAAATCAGCCCATCTTCAAATTGTACCCTTCTTTCAGAATCCTTCACAAAGTCATCACTTAGGTGAGAAGTCACAGTGAACGCAGCAGCTGCTAAGCCAACTGTTTAAAACAAAAGACTTGCTGCTGGAGCATCTGTACGTGATTTTGATGGTGGCTCTTTAGGGATGGAGGCACATAGACAAAAATGGAGAGTAAAAAGGAGAAATCTGTTCTGTTGTGCTGCTCAAAAGGTAGTTAATGATCATTGTCATCATCTTCTACCCCGCTTGTCTTGAGATGACTTTCTGACATTCAGCAGATAGGGTTAGCAAGCAGAGAACTTGCTCAGTTTTTTGCTGCAGTGTGGGATGAGGCTAAATAACATGTACTTGTTTTAATCATAAAGATATTCTGCTGTTATACCAGTTGTCCAAATCTGAAATTTGTGTGGTTAGATGGAGTGCTGATGGAAACAGGTGTACAAAGCTCAGCAAATTTGTATTCACTTAAACCAGAGCAGATTGGATATTGTGTAAACTGCTTGCTGGAAATAACAATTTTAACATTTTAATTGAGTGGTATCATAACAAGAAAGAGGGAGTAATTATGAACTAGTCCTGGTAGTACACTGTTCTTATGCTATGCCTTCTTACTTTAGTGAATGTGGATGACTTGGTTTCTTTTCTATCCCTTACTTAATCTTGAATCTGCTCTTCCCTTGTTTTTTCTTTTTCTTTCTTTTTTTTTTTAAATACATATACACACATATGTATGTATTTGCTTACATAATTTTTGTGTACTAAGTCCAATGAAGAACTGAGACTGGTTTTGAAGACCTGCTAGATTGTTGTTAGTGTGGTTGGAACTCAAATGCTAGTGTGATAGAAGTACCAGTAAATAGTACGTTCTCATTTGCTAACAGTTATGCTTAAATTCAGAAAAAATCTTTAAAGGTGTCATTGAAAATGGAAATAGAAATAAACTGTTTAAATACAGAGGTTAGAACAGTATATGTATCCTATTTTTATAATAATACACAAACGAAATGCTGAGAGATCTCTTGCTGTTTCCATGGATCTTGTCTGCAGTTTATTTAGTGATGTAGACACACATCTAATAAAAAAGATGCTGCATAAACCATAGTCCAGGCTGAATGTGCTTCTGTTTTTGGTTTAGGTAGAAATGTTTTTTCTGGCTGCGTCCTTCATACTTAGGTCTTCTTACAACAAATGGAAAGCCCTTAATTGTACCTAGGGGAATAGTTAATCTACAGTGGACATATGGTGGACAAAAGCTGAGTCTAGTAAATGAAAAAAGTTATAAACAGAAAATGTGTGAATGTCTGCACAGTCTGAGAGTCATGGGAGATATTGTGCTCTTAGATTATAGCTTATTTTAAGTTAATTTGCTATTCTTTTTTATTATTATGTAAATGGAAATCTGCAGCATAAAATACATGGTTTTGAACAATTCAATATCTGTTTTACTGAATTGAAAACAAACAAACAAAAAACCAATGCAAAAACCACACAAAAAACCCTAACAAACCTGTTCTTAAGCCAAAACAGAACTTCTTTTCTTTGCAAGTGTTGTATCTCTGCCTTTGCCATATAATATAAATGCGATTTGATTTCACTTACGGAGTGAGGTTCTCTGAAATTTTTTTAAAAGTTATAACTTCTGATTGGGGGCAGTTAATCAGTGTTAACCCTGAACAGCTCTTGGGCTTTATGGATTCCAGCATTATGTGTGGTTGCACTGCTCCAGCAAAAGGTTAAGTATTAATGGAAAATGTTCACAGCTCTTTTACTCAAAGAAAACATGTTACTTGTAAGTTTTCTTTTGATTTTACTTTTACAGTTACATTGAATGTCTTCATTCATTTAGCCATCCATAAAGCAAATATTGTTGCACATGCAGTGGATAATAAGTCTTTTTAGGACTACTTGTGTGGTATGTCACAGATCATTAACTGCAAGTAACCACCTGACTTAAGGGAAGTCTGGAAGCATCATTACAGTGAAATAAGCTTTTATTTCTGTATCACTGCAGCACATTGATTTGTAGGAATGTCTCCATTAGCTACCGTGGAAATATATTCTCATATATTATTATTAAAGGAAGTTGATGATAGAGGATAACCAATGTTCAAGTGTGAATAGGGCATTAGTGCTAGGATTTTGGACAAAGCAGGGAGAAGAGACAAGTGCTATTGTGGCATTATTTTCTGTTTAAAACAGATAAAACTTACCTTTTTTTCAACTGCTTCACAGAGTCAGACTAGTAAAATGTAACAGTTGTACTATGTTTATGTGTATGCTGCAGCTTGAGCTGAAATGTATGCAGTAACTGAATATGTTTACTACTCTGTAAAGCAGAAAATGTGGAAGAGAAGTTTTTTCCAAACCAGCAGGGAAAATATAAGCTTTTTCTATTTGGCCAGTGAATTATAAAAAATAATTAAATAGATATATATATATATATATTTGGAAATAACCAATAATTGATTCAGATCAGGTCAGAGGATGAAGGATAGGCTGTGTTAATATGGAAGATGCTCATAACAGATAACAGATATTAATAAGATTAATACCAGTTTTTTCATATGAAAAAACGCAGTTCTGAACCAATGTCCTGAAAATATTTTAGGTACGTTGATGTTCTTGCAGACTTTAAAGTTAAGATAATAGCACAGGAGCTTCTTGTTATGTTGCTCTTTTGTAAAATAATTTGCTGTCAGATCCCATTTTATTCAGATTAATGCTTAAGTTTTTAACAGTGTGAAATGAGCCACATCCCATTTTCTGCCGCCTTCTGCATTTCTCAGTGTGGGGAATCTCAAATCTGAAGGTAAAAAATTGCAGTTGGGTATACAGATGTAGACTTTAGAGGAGTTCTAGAGGCTTCCTGTGGGCTGCTCCAAGTCTACTTTAATGTTTTCATGACAGTAATACTGATTTGGATTACCCTTATTTTTTTTTTCTTTCTTTTTTCTTGCAGATATCACATGGTCTCTTTTGCATTAAATATTGTCCAGTAGGTTTACTTATGCAATAATACTGTACTAAAAAAAAAAAAGTGCTGACAGAATTCATATTTTGAAATACATTTTTCACACCTATATATGTAGGTTGCTCTGAAAGTAACGCCTCCTATTTATTTCCATGGAAACTGCAACAGATACAAAAAGCACTGCGCCACTATTTGGTTGAGCAAATTCTCACTGCAAAATACTCAACATGGTTGCCACCATTAGCTCTGCACTTTGTTCAGTGATGAACAGGAGCCCGCGTGCTGTTCTTGTAATGATCTGTACCAGCAGAGGTGACCACTGTTGCCAGTGCTGAAAAGCACCACCCACCGCCTCGCTGTGCTCACATCCACTGCTTGGTTTCCATAAACATTCAGCAAGCGTTGATGAATGTCAGTGGATGCCATTTTATTACAAATGAAGGAATTCTGTTCTACCCCTTTGCTTCATCCGCACTTCTGTCACACGGCAACAACATGGAATGAAATACTGTCGAGAGGCTCAGCCTCTACCGCCGTGTCACCAACATCCAAAGAGCGCAAGGCACAGGAGTTGTTGGTCAGACTGCTAAGAAGATTGTTTCTAAAATTTTATGTTCTACCCTCCACACAGAAAATTGTCAATATAAAGGCTGGTTTTGTTTTCTGTTGGTTTGTTTTTCTTTTTCCTTTTATATCTTCTATGAATGATTTATCACAAAAGAAAAAAGAAAAAAAATGTAGTGGGTCTGTCTGATTCTGCACTTGTTCAGTTATGGAGTGCTGCAGAAGTTTTCACTTTTGATCCATCAGTCAATTCTAAGAATACTATTGTGGTACTTTATTTGAATAATGCTACCCTGGTGTTTGCAGGTAATGGGAGGAAAAAAAAAAAAGCCTAGTCTGACTATATTGCAATTCTGTGAGCTTAAAAATGATTCTTAGTATTGACAGTTCTTTGGGAGCAGTATTCACTCACAGTGCTGTAAAGATAGATATTTTCTAGAAAACACTGTATCAGTGTATCTAAAGAATGCAGTGGGAGTAGGATGTAGGAAAGTTCTCTGTTTCCTAAAACATATTTATTGTGTTCTTCACTCTCTTCTTTTTGTGCTGTAGTGACTACTGATACCTACTGGGAGCCATTATTGACAATGTCTGGATTTTGTGATGTTTGAACGTAGGGTTTTGTTTGTTTGTTTACCTGAAAGCGTTTAAGAAGTTGTCTTAAGCTACACAGAACAATTAAAGTAAACAATGTAATGAAATAAAGAGTGATAATTGTAGAAATCTTTGCATTGCCAGCTAATATGTTGCCAAATTGTTAATTACTAATTTTCTTGGGCTGGCTTTATAAGGAATATGCATCAAGAGGTCTTTGGCTTACACAGTAACTTCTGCAGTTTTATTTTGGGAATGGTGTATCAAAAAGGTTTTTAGAGCATAGTTACTGGTGGTGTTGCATCTTTAAGTGGCTGATCACTACAGCAATAATGCTGGTTTCTGAGCACAGCCAGTACTTTTTCCAGCTGCTTTATAGTGATATCTTGAAGCTTAAAATGTAATCTATATGGGTAAGCCACAAAAGCCACTATATATTAAAGCAGACTCTGACAGTAAATCAAAATTGAACAGCTGGCAACACTACTAAAGTCATAAACTTATTTATTAAAAAAACTAAACAGAAGAATTATATTAAAAAGAGAGGAATATGTTCTACAGACCAGTGGATATAGCTTAAAACCTGGAAAGTGCTGTAGATTAAGGGCCCAATTTATGAACATCTGTTCTGGCAGTTTCTGTGAGATTCTAATGTTCCTTACAATAAAAGTGTGAAACATGTTCCCCCCCCCCCCACTAATCATGCTTTTCTGCAGTTCATAAAACTTGCATTGGGCCTTATGTAACTGGGTCTGTCTGCTTTACACACTTGCTAGAGTAATTACTATTCATGAAAGAGTAAGTACTATACCGATGTCACAGTCCCATGGTGCGCAGTTCTCCTGGCTTGTTCCAAGCAGTCTTATTGGCTTCAGAAGCAAGGAATGAACACCAAAGTTTCCTTTGTGTATTTAGACTTAAAGCATGGCACTGAATAATGGAAGCGAGTCACTAGAGAGTAAGATGGACAGCAAAACACCTTTTATGTGGTGACAAAGTTCTCTATAATGGAAGTGCACTTAGAAATCAGTTGTTTTACTGTAATGTATTTCATATCTTTGCACACGAACTGTCACCAGAAATAACTTTAATGTTCATTATCTCTTAATTTTGAAATAAATGAGGCAAGAATATTTTAATAATATTTTGATTGTGATATTTCCACGGAATACTTTTTTTGTCCTACTGACAGCTGTCTGGCAATAAGCTTTAAGATATTTTGGATTCTGCTTTGAGCAGGAAATATAAAACAGTACATCCAAAACTGACTGTCTGGTTCCACTGTCAGTTGTGCTGTTTTGCCTTTGATATGAGTGTGACTAAGATTAATTTTAGAGATTTTAGCTATAAGCCCTTTTGTATATTCAGGTTTGACCTACACAGCACAGGTGAGGATAATATTTTGATCTCTAATTCTTGCTTCATGTCTGGTAGTTAGACTGAACTCAAACAGATCATTGTGAAATGTTGACAGTTTTATTCTCACCCGGTGCATAATCTGCTAGCATGCCAAACCCTGCTGCCAACAGCAGAGAGACAGATATTAGGAAATCAAGGTGCAAAGAAGTCACTGAGCAATAGAAACACTTTTGTCCTAAACAGATTATGTTCCCTTACTGATGATGAAAATGATTACGCTTTCTTTCCATTTGAACCTGATTAGTTTCACCACATTAGCCTTTGATATTAGGTTGCATATATGCTATTACGGTTGTTTAATCTGAGGAGAGCATTTCCAGTTTACAGAAGGAAAAAGAGTACTTCTGGTATTCTTTGGACAAAGAAATACTGTATGGGAATGAGGCATTTTCTGTCTATGTGCCATCTACTTTTGAACACTTACAGAGTAGGTACGTCTTATGATCCTGTGTGTTGGACATATCCAATTCTCAGAAATTTTGGCCAATTTTTTTTTTTTTTTAAAGTTGTAAAATATTAAGGAACCGTATTTCTGCCAAATCTTTATTGGTCATTGATAGTTCCTTTTGCCTCTTTATTAAGTGATGGTTTAGTATTTGATTTATGCATATTTGTAGGGCTGAGGGCAGCGCTACTAGTCAGCTAAACAAAAAGTTGCTTATGTGACCACTTCATACTTACAGAACTTGAGTTTGCTTTTTGCTCTGTCTAATATGAAACATGTTTTGTTAATTGGTTCACTATGAATCATTTTATCTGTAGTGGTGTATAGTATATTAATCACAGTTTTTGGAGCATGGCTTCATTCACAGAAGGTTCAAGCAGCATAAATGATCTATTTGCTTTATATTTATGTTTCCCTGCGGAACTTTTGTTTGTTAGGTTTGCTATGTTTAAGTGCACAAATGTAATTTATATGCACCTGCATAAAATATTTCACAAGTGACCTGGGTTTCATTTTCAAATTGTCTTGGTTTCTGCAAGGAACTAACCCAATAGAAATTAGGGATTTGCATCATCAAAGACAGTATCAAGTTACGTCCCAGGGGAACATTAAGCAGGGATCCAATTTGTGGTGGTTTATTGTGACCTGATTAGATCCTTCTAGATTCCTGGTTCTGATTAGCTCAGATTTTCGTATTTGT
This sequence comes from Perdix hodgsoniae, assembly GCA_035772895.1. Classification (NCBI taxonomy): domain Eukaryota; kingdom Metazoa; phylum Chordata; class Aves; order Galliformes; family Phasianidae; genus Perdix; species Perdix hodgsoniae. Next base: position 8,482,286 of record JAPSGF010000002.1, read on the forward strand.
TGTAAATGATTTGTTTTATTTCTTGTCCTTGAGTTTCTTGTATGTGGGTGGACAAGGGAGGGGAACAGAAATCACTGTATCACCAACATTTTATGCTTGCCTCCCTCTACTTGCTCCTGCTGTCCTGCCTGGATTATATCTCACTCTTCTGCACTTCTTCATTCTCTCCATTCTCTCTACACCTTGTGCTTGGTGCAAGGGAAGTGCTTTTCATAGTGTTGGTTTTTCATTCACAGATCATCTGCACATGCTTCTTACACAGCCAGATGTGGACAGTGGGTTTTTATTCTTTGTGATGGTATCCTGGTTTTGAGGAGTATGAGTTACAATGCGTACTTCTTTAGTATAGTAGACATCTTATAAAAATTCTAGCAGCTTCTCTGGCTGAGTAAACTTGATGGATGAACTATTAAGGTCTTCTGGTTTATATAGTATATGTACTACTGCACTGGAAAAGATTTCATCTGGAGTTGCTGCAGTCAGGAGGGTGTATAAATCCATGAGAATTAATGTGGCATTTCCTTCATAATCCTATGAATTTTCTGCCTTAAACGTATGTTTATACTTTTCATAAGTGTTTGAGTAGGAAAGACCCTTTAAATACTGTGATGATATCTAGAATTATTATATTGTCATTGTGTGCTTTTTTATTTAACATGCACATGTAGAAATAAAACTTGACATTTTTATTCTCCTTTAAAAATGTATGTAGTGCCATTTATTAAGTAATTAGGCTATAAGGGCAGAATTTTCATGACTTTGCCAATGCTCAAAAATGTAGATGGCTGTCTGATGGGATTTTCAAATGTGGTTTAACCATTGTCTAGTTGTCCAGTGCTTAAAATTGTCCCGTTAGGCATGCTTGCATCTTTCCATATCTGAATACATTTTCAAATCTGATTTGAAAGGTTTAATTATTCTATGAAGAGACCTAAATGCAGGGGAAGACAAAATCATTGGCAAACCAAACCAGTAAACATATGGCAATGCTAGTGAGCCTAGTTCTGCTAGTGTGTTACATAAGATGTATTTGGGAATGAAATTGCAACCTGTGAACTCATTTGTTCTGGAATTAATTTTAGAATTGTTCTGAGGCAAGAACAGAGCATGTGGCCAAATTCTGTTATATTGGAGAAATGTAACTTAATTTTGGACGACGTTTCTGAAGAAACATAGGGTTAACTTGCCATTAGCTAATAAAATCTCTTAAGTGCAGTGTGCACTTAGTTTTGTGAAAGTTGCTTTGTATGTTTACTCTACCTCACTTCTTGTTCTGGAATTCTTTTCCCTAGCATCAGCACAGCTGCATCATCCATTTCCATGGTCCTTTTAACCTCCGCTTTAATTAAAAAAAAAATAAATCAGATGCTGTTTAAAGCTTCCCGTTTAGTTTTGTGAAAATAAAAGTTCACATCTAGCTTAGGAGTGTGTGAACAGCTGTTAAAAGCCACAAGCAAAACGATACTTATAAAAGTGGTGGGGGGAATTTTAAGAGCAAGCTGCCAGTCGGACTGTAGCTTTCAATAGTTCTTCACTTTCGGCCAAATGGTTTTAACAATAATTTTCTTTGGGGGAAAAAAAAAAAAAGCAAAACCAACCCTGTGTTTTATAGAAGCGGCAGCCCAAGCAGTTAGGTTGGTGGTAGTAGGAGGCAACTTGCCATTTCTCTTTAACTTTTTATGAAATTTTTCTTTGAATCTGGGGAAATTGCTCATTAGAGAGATTGGAAGGGCTGATGTCCACCAGCGCCCACCCACCATGCAGGTATATCTGTCTCCATCTGATTCTAATGAGGGACCTTGCTCACTGAAATTCCCAGAGTTCCAAGTCTAAGCATAAGAGGACAGTCGTTCACTGGCACTGCGTTTCACAGGTATTAGAGTCCTGTGCCTGGCTGCAGTATTCTAAAGTAATAGAATGTCTTTTATGAGTTATCAAATTTCATTCTCCTGTTGGATGAAAACATGTAGGGAACTTATCTGATGTTCAGTATTTGAAAGAAAGAGGGAAGACTTAGAATGTTCCTTTCCTAGTCCTTATAGTTTGCTGCAAAGAGCTTTCAGAGGGGAAAAAAAGAGTTCCTTCAGAAACATTTTGTCTTTACTATTGTTGGGAGGCTACAGTGTGCAATGCTCTGTGGCCTGATAATGGTGTAAGTGCATCTCAGGAATTAGATTGGGCAGTTTTCTTAGGGCCTGCTTAAGGCCTTAGTTGGTCTGCTCCTGAGTGAGATCATAGAATCACCGAGGTTGGAAAAGACCTCCAAGGTCATTCAGTCCAACCATCAGGGCCATCAATACAACACCTTCCAAGACTTAGGACAGCAGTCGGTTTGGGCAGGCATGCCCAGTGCTGCCAGAATACAGTGCAGAGAGAAAATAAGTTCCTGTAGCTCAAGCTTTTTATGTCCTTGTGTACTTTGTAATCATTCAGAGCACGAGCCTGAGTGTGAGAGGTTTTCATCCAGACTGAAAAACCCAGCAGATTTTTTGACTTTTAAACTGGCCTGGGTTGTGAGTGTAGAGAATGTGAGTCCAACAGAGCAGACTTTGTGCTGATCCACTGAGGTGAGAAGTCCGAACCACGCTTTCTAATCAAATCTCTTGACTTTCACTTGAGGCAGCAGAAGTCTCTGCAAAGCTGTGTTTTTTGTTGTTGTTGGTTTTTTTTTTTTTTAATTTTTAATTGTATTTTATTTTATTTTTTAATCGAGGTGTCTGTTTTCTTTTAACCTCAGCAGATTATGACCTGTGCTAAGCAGTGCTGTCACTAAGCTGGCTAGGTATTTTGCTTTGTTATGTTGTTAGCTCTTATGTTGGGATTTCCAGACTTGTACTGTGCCTTCAGTATTCAGGTTGAAAGTTCAGTGTGGCTGTGATTTGACATGGTTGTCTAACCACTAGCTAAAGCCAAAGCTGTAGGAATTGTGTGTGCCAAACCCCCATCCTCTCTTAGCATACTTTTAAAAGTGAAGAAGTGTGTTAAGTCACAAAGAAACTAAGAAATCATCAGGGCTATACTAAAATTTTAATAGATTATATCTTGGGATTACTTAACTCCAAGATGTTAACTTCTTGACTCATATTCTCCTTTTCCTTTTCACACCTAACAAGGGAAGTGGTTTGTCCTTGAGAGTTCCTAAATATAATAAGTAGATTGGGTGTAAGCAAAGAATGATTTGATGTTGTGATTAACCAAATAATATGGAAGAACACGCTTTCAGCATCTAAATTCCCCGGTAAGTCAGATGTAGCTGACTGCTTTTCCCTAACTTCAGTAAAAATTGAATGAAGTAGAAACTCTTAAAATCCTTTCATTTTAGGAGGGGGGGGGGGGGAAGAAAACTTGCAAAAAGAAGTCTCAGTTGAACCTTAACTTGCTTGCTTAATATTTTCAAATTTAAGTAATTATTGGTTTAAAAAAAAAAAAGAAGTTGAGTGTATACATGTGTCCAAATTCAAGCACTCTGAGTGTCTCCCAACACTCACACTCTGAGAAAGTGGTTTCACAATTGATCTAACCCAGTTCTGCTTTTGCCAAAACTAGTACTTCACAGAGGGTTCAGTTCACTGATCCTACTTCAACTGAATGAAGCAAAGGGAACAGTCCTTATTTGAATGAATTCATGGTATTATTTTATACTGTGGTGTTGCTGTCACAAGAGAAGGTTTGCAAGTGCTCAGCCAGCAGCTGAGAGAAAACCAGGACCATTCATTTGACTTGCAATTAAACCGCTGAAGAAATGATTACTTCTCCTAATCCTAATATCAGGCCATCCTCTTCCACTGAACCTTTCTTTAAGTGAGATTTTTGCCGAGGAGTAGAAGAGTCTGAAGGAATTGGACTGCTTTGCACAGCCAAGTGGCCAGAGCAGCTCTGAGGGTGTAGGCGCTAATTTGTTAGATCTGTAATAATAGGAGTATTCTTCTTATATCTTTGGGTTGCTTATGTATTACATAGTTTTTTAAGAGTTGAACAGAGGTTCTTTCAGTCCTTTGTAGATACCTTTAATGAGTTGGTTCCACTTGCTCAGATGAAACTGGTTAATACTGTAAAATGACAATATTAGTGTATTCTGTTTCAGTTTATCAACTTATTTGATGTCTTTAGTTTTATGGAGAAAAAGCAGATCCAAATATCATAGAACAGCTTTTATATCTTTCATTAATATCTAAGTCAGTTCTAGTTTTTGTTTATGTTAATGAACTTCTGGACCAAAGAGTTCACGCCATGATATAAATTTGTCAAGAAGAAACAAGTTATGTGCTTGTTCCACTTGAGATAAGAACAGATTTCATGTAACCTGATGAATCTCTTATTGAGAAATATATTGAAAGAAATTCTTTTTTTTAACCTGATTGACTGATTAGTGATATTAAAATATGTGAGGTGGCAAGTGGGAAAGATTTGTATAGTCTACTTTTACTGTTTGGTTTGAATTTACCGTATTGTTGAAATATAGTTTGAATTCAGTTCTTAGTTTAAGAAATAACTAATGAAATCATTACTGATAGTAAACTTATTTTCTCTGTTTGTTGTAATCAAAGTATGCTATATTTCTTTGCTAAGCAGTCTTTTTTCTTATAAAATCTAATTTACGACAAAATTGAGTTGTACTATTAATTTTTTAACTGCCAGTTGAAAACTGTTTGGCTTGGTAATAATTACTTACAAAAGCTTCCAAATGGAAGAAAAGCTGGGCTGCTGTCAAAGAGGATTTGATACACATGGAACAGTTAAGCAGTAATAAATTGCCTAGTAACTGAGTAATTTCACTCAAATATGTGCCAATCTTGCATCTACACTGGAAAAAGTTTGGAAGAAGAACTGAAGTGATGTCTGAAATTGCTTAATGCTGGAGTTTTATTATAATAACAATAATACTGACTTGGCCTGATCTTTGAACATTTAAGGCTTGTTTTTATATCCCGGTGAATGACTTCATGTTCACTTATAATTTTTGTTGTGGGAGAGCTCCCAAAGGGGTCTGTCTGTAGGAGAAACCCAAAGTGTCTCCAATCGATTATTGCATCTTCTAGAATCAGCAATGAAGTCAGGTGTGGAAGGGACCTGGAAGTGACCTGGGTTGGCTGTGTTAGGAGAAGGTAATTGAGAGGATCGGATAAAAGTGTCACACCTAAGAGGGGAGTCAGCTTTATAGCATGGCTGTTTGATGTGAAATCAACAGAAGTATTCCAGCAGAAATGGTGTGTATAGACTGATTGAGAATGTTGGAGTGGATCCTGTGAGGAGGTATTATTTATTAGGTAAATGCTTTTTATAGGAACAAGATTTTTGTCTCATTTCCATGGCTTTGTGAATTATATTACTTTGAGATATGTTCCTATGCATTCTTTAGAGATAACTGTTTCAGGAACTGCTATATGAAGGATAAAGCTCTTTGCTTGGTGTTGTAGTATGTCAGGATTTCCTATTTTTGGAAGAAATGTCCAACTATACCTAGTTTACAAGATGCTGTAGCATGATTAAGCACAGACACAACTACAAATGTATCAGACACTTCAATGTAATAGAAGAAAACCGAACCATATAATTATAAACTGTATCTAATCTCCTTAATAAGAAGAACATGCATCTTCAATAACACAATTTACTTTTCCATATTCAGTAGTGAGACTGACTCTAATTTGCCTGCCCTTTTGACAGGGATTCAGCCTCCCGGTGCTCCCAGAAGCTGTAGTTTCATGATGGTCGGTTTTGTGATGAAGCTGGTTTACAGCTTGAAGTTACCACTCTTGCCCTGTGGAAAATCAGATTGGTGGCTTGAGCTGGGTTAAAAAGAATGTAGCAAAAAGGAAGCTGCTATTTTTGTCGTGGATCAGCTTACTGAGCTTTGTAATCTCATATGAGCTGCATGGCCTCCTAAGCAGGTGAGGAGCAAATTGTGCCTTGTGGCGTGAAGGTGGGAATGAACGACCAGGAATGAGATAGGGTAGCAATAGTTTTTGAGCTTTGGTGCTGGCATCGGTACGCCTTGAAGCTATGGCAAGAAGCTCTTGTTGCTGCTTGTAAAAGACAAATGAAAATGACTGCAGCTGGGATTTAAGCAACGCATGAGTCTTCTTAAAATCTTCCATTTATGAAATCACAAAAAAGTTTATTTTTTGTTCGTCAATCCACTAAATCTTTTGAATTTTATACTGATGAAGTGATTTGATAGTGATCTTAGCATTTAAGTAAAGGTGCCTATACCTTTTCCTGGCATGGATAAATTCTGTGATGAGGTGGTAGGTGCATCAGAATTCGTTAAAATATTTAAGAGATGAAGAGAGACTGATCCATCTGTGGCTTGCAGATATATTGGACTAGCACCATCTTCTGAATGTTTGCTACATTACAACTTCATGTCTTCGTTCAGGTATTGAAGAACATGTAAAAAGAGATCACTCAGATTTGAATTTCAGTAATCATAGTGCAGTGATATATTTTCTACATTCTGTTGAGTTAATGAAACTGTTAAATTGAACCAGGATGTACAACATCTCTAGCTGAACTAATGAAAAAATCAGATTTTTAAAATACTTTCATATTTATATTACAAGAAAGGAAAATAATTAATGGAAAAAAAAATTGAAATCCATTAATTTCTCACAAGTAAATCCAGCTCTGTCAAAATGAGCATTTATTTATGTTGTTTCAGTAATTGTGAATCAAAAATTTTCACTTGGAATTAGAAGAAAGGTCTGTTATTATTTTTCTGCCAGTAACTTGTTTCATAATGCTTGGGTCAGTTTTTAAAGTTCAGTATAGGAAGGTTTGGAAACTACTACAAAATGTTATCTGAAGAGCAACACGCTTTCTTGACACAACACAATGAAATTAATTTGCTCAGAGTTCAAATGAACATTTAAATAATGCATACTGCGGTTGTCATAATGTTAACATTTTCTTACAGGACTATGATCAACGAATGTACTTACTGTATGTTGCTCTGTAAAGGGCAATATTATGTTTGTGAGAGAAAATACAGATTCTAAATGGCATAACCTTTTCTTCATCATATTGCTGAAACACTTAGAAAAATGAAGTATCATTTGCAGCTTGATTTTTGAGTGTTTACCCCTAGTTACTGTTATTATGAAGGATGCTGGTACAATACAAATGGAATGTATTTATTACTTGTAGGAACTTCCTGAGAAGGTAATGAGAAGTGAGAAGAAATGCTTTAGTTGAGTTTCACAAATACAAGATTATTATTACGTATTTTTCTGTGTTTTAGTTGAGTTTCAGTGCTGCCACATTTCTGAGATGGTCTCCATAATGCGATTACTGTATCACTGCTAATTCTATTTGCTATTTCATTGTCTAGTGCCAGTATGTCAGGGTGGGCCGGAGGGAAATTGCACATCAAGTGTTGTTGCTGGGCATCCTCAGTTGTGGTATGTTTGGCTATAAATTGATTCATTTTGCTTTCTCAGCTTTATTTGGTAAATAGGTCATTCCCAGCTGCGTTTTGAGTATAATGCTGATCATTGTGACTGCCCAGTGATTGTATAACCAGGTTGATATGGTAAGGAAAATCAGTTAGAGGTGTTCTCCTGGTGTGGCTCCTCTCTTATCTTAAGGAAATAGCAATTTGTAATGAAATTTGAGTCAAAATTAAGAGCTTTAACTTAAAAAGGAAGAAAACCTGATTGCTGCTACAGTCCTCATTGGCACAAGCGTTAAAGAAGATGAAAGTCAATTTAGTGTATAAAGCAGTAAAATTGCTTCTGTGAAGTAAAATGCTTCAGTGAAACTTCATGTGATCTTAGACAAGGCTTTATGTTTATTTGTTCATTCATGTTTCATTTTTTGTTTGTAAAAATAAGAATAGCGTTTGCCTAATTTACTCAGAAAAGAATTAGGCAGCAAACTATCTGTAATTGCAAAGTAGTTATAAATGATAAGGGCTGTGCCAGAATCTGACTGGCTAGATAAAAAGCAATAGTGAGCAAACACTTCAGGAGTAATTTTTAACCTCAGCACATGTTTCTTTGCAGAGGGTAAAATCTTGATTAACCCAAAGTGTGAAATCAAACAGCATTAAAGCCCTGTGAGATGATGCTTTTGAGAGAGAAAGGCATTCATCTGCTCATGCCAGGCTGATCAAACTTCGTAACGCTGTGCAGGAGAAGCATTTCATCTTCTTGCATTCACGTTCCTACTTGAAGTGTGAAAGTTACCCTAAAGGCATGTTTGTATAGATATGTATACTGCAGACAGTAAACAGGGATACATGGTAAGTTAATCTGCTCAGAGGTCTGTGCTGCAACATGTGCATGCAACATTCCTTGTGCCTGGATTAATGCATTTAAAGTTAATTGGTTCCTCTCTGTGTGATGGCTCTCTCTGCAGTATAGATGTATCTTCAGGGTACCTAGTCACTTGAGTTGCAGGGTAAGCAGATGACTTCAAAACCTCTCCACCTCCTCTCTTGCTTTCTATGCTGCAGCGGTACCCTTTCATAAAGAAAGGAAAATAAAACAAAAAAAAGAGTTGTTATAAGTATGTTTTAATTGCAAGATAAATTAAGTTACCTTATAGTATTGTTTGTTTGTTTCATAGTATACTTTTTTACTATTTTCCTTGTTTCCAAAAGCATATACATTAGGGGTAAGGATGAGGATAAGTGCTTAACAGAGGGGATCACATAGTGGCTATCAGTGCAATCTTACTCTGTTCAGTCAAATGAGAAATGGTGGCAAAAATTTCTGCCAAGAATTTATTGAAAAATGAAAATGGGAAATGTCTAGCTGAGAAAAAAATATTATTTTATTCTATTTAACTGTCCCTTCAAGCTGTGTAAATCATTCATCTGTCATCTTAGCTTTGAAAAGAAACTTGGGTGTGTGATTTTTTTTTTTTAATTTTTTTTCTTCCCCCTCTCCTTCAAAAAAAATTTTTACTTTGGTATGAAAAGATGCCTGCTGTTTGCATTTGCAAAGGTTAACATATCTTCTTTAAAAATGACCTGTCATCTACCAAATGTTATACATGCTTATTGTTAAGTGAAGATCCTGTCCCATTGTTTCAGTGTGCTGAAATCTGTTTTAGATCTTGGAGATGTTAATCCAATTAACCTTTTTGAGCCTTAGAAAAAATGCTGTTGTCTTTCACTGATTACCAGTGTTTTAAAGTCTCAACTAATATAGCATATTTTTATGAAGGAATCTTAATGAAAAGAAAGAGCTTCTACTTTAAATATAAATCAAAGAGAACTTATAATGCTAAATGCATTTTTTCCTATTACTTACTAATTAGAAAAGATGTTAGAATTGTTGACCTGATTTTACTGTGTGATTTGCCCTTATGCTAAGAAGCTCATTTCAGACTTTTAGTCTTTGTTCTTCTTTGAAAGGAAAGAGAATTCCAAATGGGTTCTGTAGAAATAAATTGAGGCCCCTAGGAGGTATATGTGGAAACAGGCAAACCTCACTTCAAGGGCAAGATGCTGTTGTGCTTTTAACTGAGGAGACTTGGAAATTGTCCACTTTATTTTCTCCATATTGAGCATACATTCTTTATCTTGTCTCTGTGGAAATTTATGTTTTGGTTTTGCAAGAGCTCTGGACATGTATTTGGCACTTATAAGGTTATATTTTTCTTCTGTAATAGACAAACATATTTGTTGATAATTTTAGTTTTTTAGAGGAGGAAGTGTTAAGATGCTTTGTGTAAATCACAAGAGTTTTTAAGCTTATTTTTCTGCTTTCTGGAACTGGCGATTTCCTGTTATAGCTGGAAATGTTAAGTATAGTGTTTTAAGTATTAAAGTGCAGCACCAGCTATTATTATTCTCCCTTAGCAAGTCTTCTAATATAACATGTGATTTGTTACTACATCCTCATAGAGAAGCATCAGCAGCAGAGTGTACATGACAGTGAGAAAGTAAACACATGCTTGCAATCAAATTAATGTATTTCATCTGTCTTCAACTAATAACAATCTGTCATGCTATCTATCTGAGAAGGGGCATAAACAGTTTATTTTGTGTTTGGAATAACTTCCTGGAGGTAGTTAATGTGACATGTAGTTTGTCTGACATGAGTATAACCAGATCAACACTCTAGATGTTTTCTTGATAACCTAAAAAAATTACTGAGAAAATCTGTACTTGGAACTATATTTATATTTCGTTGAGCTTCCTTAAATCAGAGTTGTGGTATAGTTTTCAGGACTTCCATGAAAGTTTTCTTTTTTTGGCAACTATAAAATTTTAATGTGAGAGAAAGATTGAAAGTACCAAAAAATATTTAGCTACAAAAAGTTGCAGTTTGCACTCTGGCATTTATGCTTGAATTTCTTGAAAACTGCAAAATTAATTGGAAAGTAGCAAGTCAAAACTGATTTTTAATAAAACTAGATCTTAAACTGTTTATGTTTGATAGTACTGCAGACTCATTGCAATTTGTCAGATGAACTGAATTTATTATAATTTCTCCATAATTGTAGTTCTTATAGTATTGTATCAACTATAAATTAGTCATTATTAGTAATAAGATCAGAAATATTATATCAGATAATTTTATTATTTATACAGAGAGAGCTTTTGTGTCTAATTAGAAAATGAAAGTGCCCTTGCTTGAAGTTCTAAGTAGTCCATTCAAATATTCATGGAAAATGAAGGCTCAGTTAACTAGCTCCATCCTTCAGTGGGAAAGCAGTAGGTTACTGGTAAGCTGTGCAATAAAAAGCTGGAGAGGGTTTTTGTTGCTTTTTTCCCTATTTTCTTTGGAATGATGGCAGAACTAGAAGAGAAGCTGGGTAGTATTGCTTATGGCAGAGGAGGCCTGAGAGGGGCTCTTCATCGTTAGAGCTGCTCGCAGTTTGAATCAGGATTTCTGTTTTATTCTTTGGAATAAAATCTTACAGAAATCTCCTTTCTATTCCCCTATTCAGACACTTCTGCTTTTGCACAGGTAAAGCAGTCTTCACACTGCAGTTGAACTGACCGCTTGTCAAACAGTGATGCTGCATGGAGACAATAAATGTTGTCTTCATGGCTCTGTTAGGTTTTCAGGTACTCAAACTAGGTTTGTTCTTAAGAAGTGAGGCTGAAATTATAACAAAAATAGGATGAAAAATTCCCTTTTTTATGACCCTGGAGTATTTTCAGAAGGGAAAGTATGTACATAATTTTAAGCACATGTAAATCAAATTAATAAATTATTAAAGCATTTTACTTGTCATGTCTGTGTGGGCTAATCGTGATAGCTCATTATTTAAACATTATGTAATTGTATACCTTGTGTGAACAGCTGCAAATACTTTGCAGAAAGATTTGTATTTCGTTTTTCACAGCATACTGTAAAAGAATATATTTTTGTGCACTACCATAGATTAGTATAGATGTTTACTCATAACTTTCAAACTACCCTTAATTGTCTTAAAATATGAAAGTTATAATATGTGTGATAATTATGAAGCAAGGCAGTTGTGAATTCATTTATGTTAATACAGAGTTTAGTATAAATGCAGTAAATATCAATCAATAATTTCAGCCTAAAGGAAGAACTGGCCCTTTAGAACACATTGCCTTGTAGTTGTTACACTTAGAAGCTTTGAAAGACTCAGTTTTGGGTGGAGAGGCATCCGTTTACTGAAACACTCTGAGCTATATCTTCAAAGTTTCTTTTCATACAGATGCTTTAGCAAATGGCTAGATTAGTTATCACTGGAATAATAAAGTAACCTTATAGTGCATTACAGTTTGTAAATGTAATCTCACAATCCAGTAGAAAAGTCAGCAAACTGCTGCATTCAGACTTGCTTAACATGCATTATGCATGCCACTCAGTTGTTTATAACATTCTGAACAAATGCTGTCACTATTTTTTCAGTGTCTTGTTAGTATCTGTTCTAGTTATGTATTTGTGTTCCTTCCAGAATTACCTGAAAGAAAGATTATTGCAAAAATCAATGCTTTGATTTAAAAACACTGTATTTACATGTAACTATTCTCTAATGATATTATGAAGGAAGACAGTGGCAATCCTGTGGGAAAGGCGCATACATAGCACAAGTAGCAGCCTTTACATTCTGCATAAATGATGTTCTGGTGTCTTTTAGAGCATGTGCTGTTACTTGTTTAGATAACAACATTTAAATCAAAGTGAACGACTGTTAGATTTCTGCCATTTTGAAAGGTGATGAAACCAGAACATTTCATCATTTCACTGATTAATGATACTTTAAAGTACTTACTTCTTGTCTGTCCCAGTTGAGTTATAGCTATTATTATACATATTTATTCTTACCATAATTTAAAGGCAAAACAGCTCTGGGATTTGATATCACGCTTTATACATGAAGTCATTCTAGTGAGTTAATTGTATTTGTGGTAGTTCACTTACTGGAAAAGATGAAATAAACCACTGCTTACATTGCCTGGCTACTGGTTTTTCACCTGTGTGTTGTACTGAAATGGAAATAATGGAAGCATAGTATGCCAAAGTACTATGGATCCACCGGCAGAGACTTTTTGCAAGCCTTTGTTATCTTAGAGGAATGATACATACAGTTAAACAGCATAAGATAAATAAATTTGGTGTTAATTTATTTAGCATTAATAGTTTGAGAATCTCAAGACAAAAATAGCAGAACATTTCAACTGAGTCTGAACTGCTGTTGAATGGCTATGTGTAGTGGAGACTGTAAATCACCCACTTCCTAGCGTCCTTGCATTCCCTCACTTCTAACCAAAAGCTAAAATGTCTGTGGCTTACTCTTAATTTCTCATGTAAAATTATACAGGAATGTGACTTACACTTGATTACTTATACTGTCTCAAGAGCTTGCTCAGAATTTTTACCAGTCAGATCATTCCTAGCCTTGCAGACAATTGTTTAAAATATTCATCTGCTGTTTTCTTTCCTCTTTAATGTAGCATTATCTGTCAGATTTTCACTGCAATTAAGCGATGTATATCAGCAGTTTGAAGAACGATGAAAAACAGTTTCTCAGTCACCTGAAGATGTGAACCAGTCCAATCTCCCTAGTCCCGGTTTAAGCCCACAATTTTGTCCTTGTCATCTTTGAACTCTCACTTGCTCCACAATGGTGACTGTGATATTCTTTGACTTTCTTATTTATCTAGATTCTGCAGTTTTCTTCTTACCTCCTTCTTTTCATGCCTTCAGCAATGCTTTGGATAGAGCATTTTGGACTTCTATGAGAGGGAAATCCAGACTCTTCTTTTTTCACCTATCTCAATCTATGCTTAGTCTCCTACAGATCAAGATGGAACTCTCCAGAACTTGTGAAAAGCAAGTCTTATAGCAAGCCTCATCTCTTGCTGCAGTAGACACGGGTCTGTTCTAGTTTCTTCTTGAGGGGAGAGTTTCATTTGCATCTCCCAGGCTAGGTGGAAGTATTTCATGAATTTTTGTTGTGCTGGTATATTTATGTGGTATCTGTACATATTACACATGTAGATCTGTTACTTGAGAAGCCACAATTATTTTGCTAGCCTCAGTTGAAGTGATTCTTCCCACCCAACAAGCTTGAAGACCAAATAAATATTCTTGTTATATACTGTAAAACTTATCCATTTGGGTTTTGCTTTAGCTTTTAATGAGCAGAAAAACATTATTTATTAAGGATAGCACAATTTGTAGGCAAGCACTTGAACCAAAGTAACAATTTGTAATGTTTGTGTATTTTAGGATCTATTTGTGAATAGTTCAAGTTATTTTTCCTTTGCAAACAAAATCCTTGTGTCTCCCTTTGACGTCTCCTTGTGGTTTCTAGCCATCAACTTAAATTATCCTTGGTAAAAACAGAGCTATTAATTTCCTCCTGCTATTGTCATTTTCCTAATTTGCTTCAGATGAATGGGGTGATTGAACAGTCTGTGTGGAAATGTCCGTCTCTTCTGGTCTTTCTCTAAATGTTTGTGTTTGATATAGGTCCAAATCTTTTTTCATGACCTTCATTAGGTATGGCCTGTCATAATCATTACCATGGTTAAAATGTTCATCTTTTGCATCGTAATTGCTGAAATTCCTTTTTATTGGCAAGCACAATGTTATCTAGTCATTTAGACTATTCAGCAAAATCATTTTCCTGGTTTGTAAAATCATACTGTATTTATGTATCATTCTCTTCTTTCTAGCCAAAAGTTATTTGTCTTTGCCTTTAAGCTTTTCATGGCTTAAGTACATCCTTGTATCATCCTTCATCCCAAAGACACCTATTCCTACTGCTGATTGGTTCATCGTACCAGCCCACATCAGCCAGCTATGAGGTTTTCTGTTTTGTTTTTTTTTTTAATTCCTTACAGTTCTTATAAACATCTATTTAGACAACAAGTTTTCTCCTCGAGATCCCTCCTAAAGTCTTTTCTCTAACATCTCTAAATAAAAACTGGACAAGAGTTTTGTCCTGTTAGCTATGAGTTCTCATATTCTACTGACCAACATCAGATGGTCAAAGAAATAAAATAATTGAAAAAACCTAGAGGGTAATTGTTTGCTGCATTTTAGCTGATCTGCAGTAACTGTTTATGATTGCACCCCACAACTTTTTGTGATTAAATATTTATTAGCACTTGAAATCTTTTTTTTGTACTAAAACTGTGCCTTCTTTCATTGAGGGCTAATGCTTGTAACATGAATTGCCTTGTGTTTACTGTGAGCTGAGTGCATGCATATGGACATTTACCTGGCAGTTATCTTCTCTAACAGTAACTGCACAGTTTGCAGCAGACTGCCCAGAATTCAGAAGCCATGGGATGAAATACTCCTAAATGGGAAGAGGAACTAAGAGTTGCACAACTTTCGGAAACACAGTTTTACCCTGATTTTTACTTCTGGTCTGTTAGATTCTGGGATCTTGCATGCTTTTCATTTCTGTACTATAGCAAAATATATGCTCCACTGACCATATTTTATTCTTAATATTTCCTCAAATGGAAAATAAGAAGATTTCTTACAAGGCAGAATGTTTTCTGCTTGTAAATTCATTTAACTTTTGTATGCTTGTGTGTTCTTGTGGCCTTTGTTCTGTTCTTGGGAAAGTGAGATTGAGAGAAATTGTTACTTGTGAGCTTGTATTTAGAGGCTTACGTAAGTATGCTGTGGTCTTAAGAGATATGGTGTAAATATGATCAGTGGTTGACTGTGTAATTGTGTGGTTGACTTTTGAAGTTTCAATACAGAGGTGAGGTTAAGGTTCCTCTAAAACACTGTTAAATAGAAATAAAGGAAATATATTGATTCCCCCTGCCTCCCCCCCCCCGAAGAGTAATCACAGTTTTGTGTTTTCTAGGCTGCACTTAAAAGCTAATATGTGAAGAGTAAAATTAATAGCTAATAGTTATATCGTTTAGAGAGTGTGCTGTATTTTTTTTTTCTTAAGAGCATTTCGACAGAGGCTCTCTCCTAGTAGTTATTTTTAAGAAAAGGAAGTTAAACAACTGTTGTATAGACTGTACGAGGCTTTTTATCGACTTTGGGATTTATCCTAATAAATGCATTTGTTCTTCCTATTTTTGTAAAACTGTATATTCTACATTTAATATGATGAAATACTGTACTGCAAACTTTAGTGTTAATAGCTTAGTATTTTAGTCCTTCACAAATTAATGCCTGTGGTAACTGGATGATTTTAGGCCTGTTCTTATAAACAAGGCCTTACTGATGTGTGAGGAACAGTAATATGTGGCAAAAACTCCACATTAACCAAAGTAAGCAGTATAAATGGGGTGTAGGAATCCCCTGTTAGACTAAAAATCTCCAAGAGAAAATCTCCAGAGCCTACAAATTAAAGACCTCCAATATCATTTTAAAATAAAGCCTTTTATGTAGTATGAGAGCTTTTTTTTCAGCTGATAATCAAATGACACTATTATACAGGCTTACTAGATTTGCAAATTTACAAGTTTTTACAAGTCAGTTGGGTCCCTTCCTCAGGAAATCAGTTTAAGTTTTTTTTTCCTGTATTGACTCAAAGAGCCTGGTTGTCCTTAAATCCTTCTGAATATATTTGCCTTATAATTTGACGGCAGAGAGTCAACACCCTTATAGGAACTGTAATGCAATAAAAAGAGAAACTTTTCAATATAGTTTCTAGTTACCTTAGGATCAGATTTGGAAAAACTGGAATGTGCACAATAAAACCTGTGCAAGACTTGAGCTCCATGTTCTGTTGTAGGCAACGAGTGCTTTTTAACATAAAATACCATTTGAAAGCTTTACTTTGCTTCCAATGGTTATAAAATGCTAAAAACGAAAATGCGCTGGCATGTGGGATTGAAGACTTCCTATAAAATAACTAACCATCAATGTTTTTATTCAGTTCATTTTTTTTATTATAGCGAATGTTTTTGCTCTACTGTGTTCTGCAATAAAGTTATTTCCAACTCATTTCAGATGTACTTTGTGAACTCTGTGTCTCTAGTTTATGCTGGACTATCATTATACATCATATTTGTAAAACAAAACAAAAAACAAAAATGAAAACAAACAAACAAAAACACAAGATGTAATTGTCACAGATTTTTTTTCTGCATGTAGTTAGTGGGAAAGTTGTTACCAATTGCTTGTGTGAGTGCAGAAATGTGCACAATGTTCATGGCGATTTCTTTTTCACATACGATTATTAAAAAAAAACAACCTGGCATTTGCATGCCTGTGCAAAGAATAAGATGACATCTGATGTATTTCCATGAATGAGTTTTCTAAGACAGATAACTACATAAGGATACTCTATACTCTCTCTGTTACTCTGTAGTAATCTTTATTTTTTCCCACTTGTTTCTAGTTGACTTGGAGCATATGCGCACAGTGAAAGTTGACAAGCATCAGCGATTTTGTCAGGAAAACAATTTCAGTAGCCATTTTGTGTCAGCCAAGACAGGAGATTCTGTAAGTAAGAAAAATAAACTCTGTATTGATCTTTCTGTGAATGTATATGTTCTTTATTAATTACAGTGTCTTCTCATTTGGTTTGTGGGTTGAGGTATAGATCTTAGAGTGGAAATGCTCTGGTTTATACATCATGAGAAATGAGGCCTGTTGGATCTCAGCTGTCACCCTTTGTTCCAGGTGAAGTCTCATCTATAGGGCATCAGCACAGAAACTTTTAACAGTTGATAAATTCACAAGGTCCTGTTACAATCAAAATTTTTAATATGGTTCTGAGCCAGAAGACGTTCTCTCTGCAGGTCCATTTAAACTTGAACTTTCTGGTATTTGTAGTGCTTTGCTGAGCATATTTTAGAATGATCATTTATTTCAGACCTAATTTAGATACTTGTTTTAGTTGGAAGTGTATGGAAGAAAAGGTTCTCTTCTAGTTGACTGTATCAGATGAAATCACACTGTATTGTTTTTCTTGATTTCTATCACATGCCTAATGACTGTGTGATTCCAGTTAAAAACATAAGTCTGTCTTTGTCTTACACAGGAAACATAGCTTACTTTATTTGAGTATTACTGAACAGTAAGACCATGTCCAATTATATGGAAGCATAATTCTGTAACACAAATGGCATCACTGGTTGTTTAAAGATATTTGATGAAAGCTCAATTACTTCTACAGTGGACTGCCAGATTTTATAATCTGTGTAATTATTGTGTCATACTGCTGATACAAATGCAATGAATCCTGATCCTCTTTAGAGTTTGTGTTAAATCTTTGGCAGGAATTTTTGTTTAAAGTCTGAAAATGTTTTTCTCATGTTAGAAAGAGAGGACAAATTTTATAATACTTCATGCAGTGAAGTTTGCATGTGATGAAATGTGTTCCTTTCTCAAGGAGACAAACATTTTGTGGTAAAGTAGTAGTTTTTATAAGATGGCTATAGTTAACATTACAAATTAAGAAGGAATCTTTATTATGTCTTTTTAATTGATGATGTAATTCATGAATTACAGCAGCATCCCACTGTATATGGTAATTGTACTTTTTTTAACTTACTGTTTAAAAACAAAAGTAAATCTGAACGTACCTAAAAGCATTAACCAGAACTTTCTGTTTAAATCTCTACTGACAAAAGAAGGTATGAAGAATAGTTTACAGTAGTTCATTTTTAGTTTCGGTATAGGTTTGAATTAACTCTTTCCACTGTTACTGCAGTTCATATATTTGGGTAGTTGTGCAGGGAAGACAGGGTGTTTATTCTGGACAGTGATTTAGGGAGAGGCCTTCCATGGCTGCTGTGGGTATAGATTAGAGGAGTCTTACATGCTCAATTAAGGTAGATGAAGTGATTTGTTTTGTTTACCTCAGATCTTTCCAACAGACTCATTTGCAAAAGATAATTTTATATACATAGAAAAATGTGAATGTCTCCTTAGAGGAGAATTAAACTTCATGAAAGATTTACTGTAGCGTAACTGTCGTACTCTCCACTGAACTGCATAACTAGAGCACTGAGCTCCCACCTGGTGCTTTGTGCACAGAACTTCAATGCAGCACGTGATCGATTCATTACACTGCAGAGCTTTGTTGGGCAGGTCTCTGAAAAAGGTCTGCCCATTTCCATTGCTGTGTGGGTGTTAGTACAGTAGGCTGATAGTAGACCAAGTAGATCAGAGAAAGTAAAGTGATTTTGGAAGTGACAGTGGCTTGTGGGTTTTGCCACTCACTCATTTTCAGCTTCCATCTGAGCTGTAAGAAAAAAATATGTGAATGTTTCTATTTATTTTTTTTTAATTTTTCCTTGAAAATGACTGATGCTTCCACAGGCCTTACCTTCTGGAGTGGCAGCTGTATGGTGAAAAGCACTGTAGGCTGGCAGGTTAGGCTTTGTGCTCAGTTGCATAGCCACGCAGACAGAACATAAGATGCAGCTTGACAGTATGCTGCATTCAGCAGCAGTAGAGTCTTAAACTGTTCCTGTTTAACATCATTTGTGTTCCTTCATCAGATTTAAAATGTAGCTCCCTAAACAGTAACATTGGTGTACTGTACTGAAATGAAGTAAAGGAGTTATTTTAGATAGCCTTCCCAATCAGTGTTATCTGTTAAACCACATCTGAAGTTTAATGGCTAGGCTGCTCCATGCCATGCCACATTTTGCTTACTTAGATATTTCTATTCAATAACAGAACACATACAATCATGTATAAGACTCCTGAACAAATATGTAACTGCTTGGATTTGATGTTCATAATGTTTTTGAAGCATACGCAGCAGAGATTTTGGTGCTTCTGATGCACAATTCAGTTGTTCTGAATTTCAGAAATTTATGTCTTCATTGCACAATACACTGGTAAAATATTTTTCTGCTAAACATTAGTGAATACCCTTATTCATATTTTATAGCACTGAGAGCAGTATTTGAGAGGTGGGTTGTGTAAAAGCTTGTTTAAACTTAAGCCTCTGGAGGCATAGTGAAAGTGTTGCCTAACAATCCAGCGTACTGTTCATTCCTCATAGCATTGTTGAGCATTTTCCCCAATTTTTAAACAAAATTGAATATACCAGATGAGATTGTTCTCAGATCTGTTTTGCACAGGTCACAGTTCTCTATATCTTGTTGTTTACAGTTCAAGAATGGCTTGATATATTTGAAAGAACTTTTAGGATGTCTGTTTTTAATCATTCAAATATGATGTATTTTTTTTTTCCCATAGGTCTTCCTGTGTTTTCAGAGAATTGCTGCTGATATCCTTGGCATCAAATTAAACAAAGCAGAAATGGAACAATCACAGGTGATTTTCCACAAATACATGGTTTGCTTGAAATTTTATTTAGGTTTTAGAAAAAAACCCACAGATAATGTTGTAAATTAATATCTATCCTTTTAAGTGAACCGCACCCATTCTACTAGAGACAGTTACTATCACAACAGCATCTTAAAAATATAATCTTTATCCATCCTAATAAACTTGCTGAAGCAATAAAAATGCATGTTCAAAAAAACTAAAGAAAATAATAGCGTGAGAGCTGTTTGTAGTATTTAAAAATTTTCTTAGAAATTAGTCTCTTTCTATTTTTGCATTTGCAGGTAGCATGAAAGATGCTCTTATCTATACATAAATTACTGTACACTGATATCATAGTCAATGTTTATGATAACTGCTTTAAAATTCTTTACATACTAAAGCAAAATCATTTTATAACACTAAAAGCTTAAGAGATAGAAGGCATAAGTTTCTGCAAGTGTAACTGTTCTAAATTAATGTTCAGGATAGACATATACTGAACTGAATAGTAAAAAAGTACTGTTTCATAGAATCATAGAATGGCCTGCATTGAAAAGGACCACAATGATCATGTATTTTCAACCCCCCTGCTGTGTGCAGGGTCGACAGCCACTAGACCAGGCTGCCCTGTTTGTGAGTTAAAGTCAAGAATTAACTATGTGATGTCCTTTGGTTGGTTAATCTCAGTGTTTAGTTTTCATTATGTGTCTTTATAATGCAGGATGATGATGCTTTCCTCAGTAAGGTCTGTTTGCCTCAGTGTAAGAGCACTGTTTCCTAATTGTACATTATCACGTACAAATGCGAAACAAATCTTTTTCTGATTGAGTATACCCATTCTTGACAGATCTGTGGTATCAGGTGTTTGGATAGCTAATATTGCTTCCTGCCATCTGAAATTATTTTTCTTACTGTGCCCATCCCAAATAATCTCTTAAAGGAACTGCTTAGTCTTTTGCTTTTGGACTTTGTTTTTTTTTTTTCTTTGTGTTGAGTTGGAGGATTTCCTGTCATCTCCTCTGCAGCAAGAAAGGACTGAGAGGACAGTGTTTCCCAGCAATAGGTGGGGAGTCATCAAGAAGCGTATCACCCATCCTCTTATATTGGCTAATAGTGAATTAGAGGTGTGAATGCAGAAAATGCACGTCAAAACCTTGTTGCATATCTTCCATTGAACTGTAACAGAGCTTTTTACTGTTTCTGAAAAGAATATTTCATGTAATCATTGCATGCAAAATAGTTCTAGTGAGAACAGTTTTATGACATTTTTAATTAATGGGAAAAAAATATTTTCATTTTTTCTTTAATTTAAACTGTAATTTGTTTAACTGTAGTTACTAGAGTTGGAAGTTATTTATTTAAATCAGTGGATGTTAGGTGATCTAAAATGTATTAATTGTTCAAATAAGCAAACAAGCAAGAGCTTTTCCAGTATAGCCCCTTTGCTGCCTTCTCCTGCCAGGTTCCTGCTTCTAAATATAATTTTCCTGCCAGGAAGACTGTGAGCACATAGGTTTAACCCAAAGGATTTTACACAAAACTGTTTCAGAAACCTCAAAAGCAAAGATTATACTACTGAGGCAACCTTTACTATGTAATGATATTTAAGATTACAATTATTAAACCAGAAAGTGGCTGCGATGGTGACATGGTATCCTAGAATTGCTAGATGCTGTTAACATTAAATGAGTAACCCCAATATAAGTCAAAGCTTAATAAAAGTAACCAAACTAATGACACAAAACGCATCTTATGTACAGGTTGGTCGCCTGCTTTTTGAAATATATAATAAATATGTAATTTCTGAAAGTGTTACACCACTTCAGTGTTTACAATCTCTGTTGAAGTGGTCAACTACAAAACTGTATTGCAAATAGTAAAATGGCAAAATATACTTAAGAGTGAATACCTAACAAGCAAAGGAGAAGAGTTTCAAAAAGCTATGATTTATAGGTAAATAAATATTGAGTGTTTTTTCAAAATTTGTTTACCACTGAGTAAACATTCACCTATTGTTCTGAACTGTATAACGATTTGTATGTGAATAATTAATCCCATAAAGAGCTCCTTAATTTTTCTTGAACTGTTTTGCTTGCATTGAAGCAGTGGTCTTAGATCTGTGTTGTTGCATCCTGCGAACTCAGATATAAACTTGTAGGCAGGTATGCAAATACCTTCAATTAAAATAAGAATATGAGAAAAGAAATTACATAGAGTATTGTAGCACTGTAAAGGAAGTGTCTGTTTTTAAAGTAAGAACCTCTGTGTAGGCTTGTCTGAAGAATGTACTACTTTCTAGCTTGAACTGGTGCTGGCTTTAAGTGGGCTTTTTCCTACCTTATAAATAATCACTGTTTTTAATGGTGTTGAACATATCAATGGAATGTGCAATATGTGGATAGGACAGAGTTGATATGCAAATTACGGTAGCAATAGCTAAGTTAATATGCACAGTCTAAATACTCCCTATGGCCCATGTGTTACTGTTAATGTGAATCTAAGCTGTAGTGATTTAAAGAAAACAATCCAAATTTAAAGAAAGAAAAAAGAAAAAAAGGAAATAAATCCTGACACAAACAACACAAGCAACAACAAAATAAGAAGCAAAACCTGTCAGTGGAGGTGGTTAGAAATTTTGTTGTCTCCTCATTCAGGTGCAGCAGGAGTCTCTCCATTGTGTGTGTAGCTAAACAGAG
The DNA here is from genome assembly GCA_035772895.1 of Perdix hodgsoniae. Taxonomy (NCBI): domain Eukaryota; kingdom Metazoa; phylum Chordata; class Aves; order Galliformes; family Phasianidae; genus Perdix; species Perdix hodgsoniae. Next base: position 8,504,637 of record JAPSGF010000002.1, read on the forward strand.
AAACAGCCTGACTTTGCAAGATTATTCTAATGAAGCACAATTATAATTTGTTCTGCAATAATAAAGCAATAATATTTTGCTAACAGTATAAGGCTTGCTTTGAGCAAACTTTGAGCACTTTGAGAGAGCTATTTTGAGCAGGCAGTAGGAATTGTTCAAAATTAAGTCAGTGGGAAACCAAACAGAATTGTATTTAAGTGTGTGTTTTGTTAGCTGTAGCTTAAGGTTCATTGTATTTGGTTCCATACCTTGGTTAGTTCTTAAGATTGGAAACAGAAAGTATGCATAAAATTGGAGGAAGAAAATTTTAACCTTTGTAGCCTCAGAGAAGCAAACAGAAGGACATTTCTTGATAGAAATTTATTAGTCTGCAGTGGAAAAGCTCTACTGAAGTAATGTGTAGCTGCTGTTGCTCAAAAGCATGGAAGTGGGTCTTTTGAATGAATGGAGGTGGTTTGAGATGATTCCTGGTATACTACAGATAGTTTGTGTGATAGATTCCCATGTGTGTACATGGGGAAAGGGAAGACGTTTGTTTTTCAAATTTCTCTCCAATTAGTGTTAAATTTCCTTAAATTATAGAATGGCTATGTGAGCACGCTCCTTAACATTTCTAGGTGTTTAATACTCTACCAACTGGACTACAAAAATAGATAAATAGGTGCTGTAAAAGGAACAAAACAAAACACAAGAATAAGTACAGCTTAACTCAGTTAATTTGCAAGCATTGTATTCGATTTCTTCTTTGAACACAGAGCGAAACACACTTTTGTTTTACAAATGTGCATTGTTTTCTTCCAGGATCTTCTCTTTGACTTTTCAGTATTCTGTGTAATGCGAGGTTTCTTCGTTTTGAAAAATGAGATGGTTTATACTTGAGTATATTTTAGTGTAATGGCATGAAGCTGCATCAGGGGTGGGTCAAGTTGGGTGTTAGGAAAAGGTTTTTCACCAGAGGGTGGTGGACATGGAACGGGCTCCTCAGGGCAGTGGTCACCTCTCTGAGCTGCCAAAGTTCAAGGAGCACTTGGACAGTGCTCTCAGACATATGGTCTGATTTTTGGGTGGTCTTTGTGGAGTCAGGAGATGATCCTTATGATCCTTTCCAGCTTGAGATATTCTATGATTTTATGTTTGTTGGAGAACATCAAGTGTCTTCATTTAGTTTAGGTGATAACAAAGAATAACATGAAATACTGAATTTGTGCAAGGCACCAACAGTGAAATGATTTATCAGTTATGATTTATTGTATATTTCTTCATGGTTACTGATTGTCTAATGCTGAGAATACTCTTCATAAGTTATTTCTAGCACTTGTGATTTTATGGCTGAAGATCATATTTCTTTCCTTAAAGAACGATTCTAATTGTCACAGTCGGTAGGAGAATCATAGTAGTCACTGTTGCTCACCTGTGGTTAGTAATAAGAATCCTAAGCACAATACTTCAACTTATATGAATTTGTGGGGCTTGACTTGTGTCTTCTGTGTTTTGATGACTGTCAGAGCTACAGAAGTCATTGTGAAAAGTAGATGGAGTCTTGGTCCCCCTTCAAATTGACTGTTAAACTGCTAAACTGTTAATTAAGTGCAAGAACAAGCCTTAGAAATTCAATTATTTGCCATGCATTGTGTTAGAAAACAGCTGCAGCAGTTTAAGATGTTAATGCAACCCAAGATATTTGTTACTGCCCTTTTGGTGGAATTTATCGCTCCCCCAGCATGATCAGAAAATAGAAGGTGATCGTGTGCTTTGGCTGCATCAGGGTGAAGTTCAACATCTTAGCTCAAACTGCTGATGAAAGTTGTTTTTAAGTGAAGTTGCCAAACTTTGTGCTGAAGCGAATGAGGTGCAAGTACATGTTGCATTCCACCAGCTCTCCTTTGGCAGCAGTGATCTCCAGCAGAGGAATAGAACAGGCATTTGGGGGTGGTAAGTTTTTAAAATATCTCAGCAAGAGCTACTAAATCTTGTCTGTTAACATGCTGAGATGACTGTTAATCAAACCTTTATTTAGTCAAAACTGTGGTGAAACAAAGGAATAGATTACTGTTTGTGTGTGACTGGAACGTGTTTTTGAAATGGAACCGTTCCAAAGTCAGAAAAATTGCAGATTCTGACTTATTTTCAGTCCTCAAATTCCTCTCCTTTAAATCACAAGGGTCTGATGAAATTTGAGGAAATAGCTCCTCTACTAATCAAATGTTTTTCTTTCTGTATTTTTTACTTTCAACCATAGTATAAAAGCCGCATGGGGTGCAGCTTTGTTCCTTGGCATTGGCAAGAGGTAGCGTTTTTGTAAGTGATTTGTAGTTTTTTCTTTAGCTATATGCCAGCTCAAGACATGAGGGTGTGCATGTGCCAGTTTTGTATAATGAAATGTTTGGCAGATAAGTCAGATTGGGAATTCAGAGCACCTGCACCAACTAAGTTTTTTTTGTCATTACTAACAGTGGTTTGAACCTTGGCAATTATAGATATGTCTTGTATAGATACAAAGAAGCTCAAAGTTTTTAATCACCTTAAAGTTCATAAGATAAATACTGCAATGTATTTTTTAAAAACATGTGAAATTCCTTTAGAAAATCCTTGTCATTTATGTTAGTCAACTTTTTGCTACAGTGTGCCTAAACACAGATCACTAACCTAGCCTTGTTTACATGATGGGATTTGGACCAGTGTTTTGACGACCTACGGATTGCCTACTGATTGCAAGATTTTTTTTTCCTTTGGCTTTAGTCAGAAGATTGGTATGACGAAACTAGGTCCTGTGAGGTCAGATAACACTGTTTAATCTAAAACCCCTACTACTCCTTCACATGGATTTAGCAACCTTTCCCTTGATAACATCAGGCTAGGAGTCTAGTAAATCACAGATGTTGTCTACTAGATAAGATAATACAAATGTGATCAATTAAACTCAAGAGGAGTACATCAGCAGCTAATAAATTCAGATCCTTTACCAGTCAATTCAATTACTAGTATTTGTTTGACATAAAGGTTTTATTTACAGAGGTAACATGTACTGCTTATACATTCACATAATCCAGTTTACATATTGTTTCCTTCAAAATAGTGGCATACATTCATTGAGCAATTCATTTTAACTTTAAAAATGCATTGCATAAAAGTTGGAGTTTTAAAGAAAAATATTATTTTTTCTTTCATAGCAGACCTTCTCTGCAATTTTTGTGCTTAAGTTATATAATTTTTTTCCCCTTTACATAAGCATTTTGTTAATAGAAAGCTTTTAAGAGATTTTTTTTGACTTTAGGGGGAAAAAAAAGGACTGCTTCTTTCTTTTCTATGAAGTACAATCAGAGCTGGCAGTGCTTTGATGTGAGGTTTTAATTTGACACTTGTTTTTGGTTAATATCTAGCTGTAATGTAGGAGCTATGTAATGGAAAAGATACACATCACTAATGCACTCGTTACAGTTGCTGATAGGAAAGCTGACTACTGTAAAATTTATTTACCTCAGGCTTAAAGGAAGAGGCTGTTGTCACCTTCCACTGAATTATCTTCCTTTTTCTTTCCCTTCTATTTCTGTCCCTTCTCCTCCTCTAATAAGTTTTTGTTGATTGCATGCATGAATATTTCACTTTGATGCTTTGAAAGTGCATGTCCTTGAAGAAGCCTGAGAATGAAAACAGATGCTGATCATGATGCTTTCTGCTAGATAAGTTCCTGTTCTGCATAGGGCTTGAAAAGAAATGCACTTTGTTTTAGCTTCTGCGCTGTCATTTTGTATCATTCATTCTTCCTTTTACTGATCAATCTTTCTGTTTTTTCTTCCCTTTCCTTTTCTTTTTTTTCATTCTTCTCCTTCATCTCTATTCATTGTGTTGATACATGATTGAACAGCATGTTGTCAGGGCAGAAATAGTGAACTACCCTGAAGAAGATAACCAACATCACAACACTTCCAGCTGCCAGAGCAAAGTCTGCTCAATGCAGTAGTTCAGGTATTGATGTAGAAGTTTCTTCTTAAGCTGCATTGCTTTTACATGAAGTAACATCTGTAGTAGATTCTCTTAGAAATGATGTATTTTATATCGGTAAGCAGAAATAATATGTAGTATATTAATTTGAAGTTTTGTGTGCAATTATGAGGCATTTCTAATAACCCCTTAGTTCATAGAAACTTGGTAATACTTCATGTTATAGTATTAAGAGGGGCTGTAAAATTCAAAATGTTACATTGCTGCCTCAAATGAAAATGGACAGAAAACCAGTATGTCTTATTTCTCTCCCCACGTGGGAGAGACCAACACTTCCTTTAAATGCTTTGTAAATAGAACGGGTAATATCTGTTAGATTTTTACACAGAAAATGAATATTTATAGTGCACAGAAGTTCTTTTTATGTTAATTCAGTCTTTGTCTGGATGCATCAAGGATGTTAGTATTTGAAGTTTGCTTTGAATTCTGTCTGTATTTTCCTTTGAATTGCTTGAAGAGGCAAAGATGAGCTACCTGCAATTTCTGGTTAAGATAGGCAGTTATTCTGAAAGAATGCATACCACAGTCTTTGTAAAATTCTGTTCTATAATTTACATGCAAAACAGTTCTTGAGGAGAAAAAAAATACATTCACTGATTTTTTTGCGTTGCTGCTTTTTATTAGCTCTGAAAAATTGTGAAGATAACTTACCAAGGCACTTCCTTCTGCTTAGTATGAATCAACTTACTTAGACTGAGAAAATAACACCTGATCAGACTTACTGTAAGATGCTGAAGAAAACTGAACTGTGTCTGTTTTGCACAATTTCTTTGTTATTCCCTCTTTGTTTCATAGTAAAATATCTGTTGAGTTGTATGTCAGCATCAATTTGGTATTTTGATTCTGATTATTGCTGTGTTTTTTCTTTTATGACAGAGAGTGGTGAAAGCAGATATTGTCAACTACAGTCAGGAGCCTGTGACAAGAAGCGTTAATCCTCCTAGAAGCTCAATGTGTGCAGTTCAGTGACTGTATTATTCTTCTCTGTTTTGATACTTTTGGCTGTCCTCCTACTTTGACACAGGCTCTAGGATTGCAAGGAGCTTTTAACAGTCACCATCGGTACAATGCAATTACAAGTTTCAAAAGCGTGGTGCACCATTTTACATTGAGAAGCAGCAAGCAGTTTTTTTTGACTGGTTGAAAATGAAATGTTAAGACCACACACTTTGAAAAATAAAAATCTATGTTCTATTATATTTCAGTAAAGCAGTAGAACTGTGTTTATTCCTATGTATTTGACTAATACTGGAATGAAAATGAATGAAGAAGTATGATTATGGAAGTTTTGCCAAAGCATTTCTTTTTCCTTTTTTTTTTGTTTTTTTTTTTTTCCTTTTCTTTTTCTTTTTTTCCTCCTGTGATCTAAACTAGCATTCAACAAAACATAACTTGGGGAAACTATTGCTGGAATACTTTTAGACAACTAATATATTTTACTTAGGGATAACTTGAAAAGTATTCCATAAATGTATATACATAATGCAAAATGTATAAATTGTATCCAGGGAGAATCAGTGCTTGAAATAAAGCTGTAATATAAAAGTAATTACTTTTCTGAAGTCTTAAGTGTCTTCATAGAAGCTCTGAAAAGAAGCTAATGTTTTGTGTATTTTTATTCCCACATCAATATTACTTCTTGCAGTACTAGATACGCTCATAGCTCTACATGAATATGGATGAACCTCATTTGGCTGTTTGGGCTGTAAATGTTGAGTGATGTATTCAATGTGCATTAGAAACTGTTGATAGATCAATTAGGATCAGTAATTTTTATTGACAGAGTGACTTATTTTTGGGCTGATACTATCTTATTTCTATTTAAGAGTTAAAAAAAAAACAACAACAAAAACAAATACAAAAGCAGTGTCCTCTATGATCATATTTCTCCTCTGTTCCTTTTCTAGCAGTCTCAGACATACAGTTCTCTCCTGCCACATCTAAGGTAAGGTGAGGTGAGGAAAAAATTAAGCCAACCTAATTCCAATTTAGAAAGCTTTTCGTTTTTTAACTCTAGAATACATTTTCTTATTAAGTGTGACAAAACATTTAAAAAATTTATCAGGTTGGGCAAAGGAAGCTTGTATTTTTCAAGTGGAAAAAGTGACAAGGTCTTTCAATTAAGTATTCCTATAGAGCTGCTCAAGAAAGAGTTTAAAATTTAAAACAAATATTCAAGAAATTCCAAGTGGCAAGAATCATGGAATGGTTTGGGTTGGAAGGGACCTTTAAGATCATCTGGGTCCATGCTATAGGCAGGGACATCTGCCTTTAGACCAAGTTGCTCAAAGCCCCATCCAGCCTGGCCTTGAATACCTTCAGGGAGGTACATTCCACAACCTCTTTAGATTAGATATCAGGAGGAAGTTTTTCACACAGAGGGTAGTGACGCACTGGAACAGGTTGCCCAAGGAGGTTGTGGATGCCCATCGCTGGAGGCATTCAAGGCCAGGCTGAATGTGGCTCTGGGCAGCCTGGGCTGGTGGTTGGTGACCCTGCACATAGCAGGTGGGTCACTGCAGGGCGGGAAACTAAGTGATCATTGTGGTCCTTTTCAACCTAGGCTATTCTATGATTCTGTGTCAACCTGTTCCATTGTTTCACCACTCTCACTGTAAATAATTTATTTCTAATATCTAGTCTAAATCCACCCTCTTCTATTGTAGAGCCATTTCCCCTCGTTCTGTTGCTACATGCCTTTATAAAAAGTCTCTTGCCAGCTTTCCTGTAGGCCCCTTCAAGTAATGAAAGGCCACTATAAGATCCGCCCCCACCTGTGTACTGGTTGATATTATTTTGGTATATTCAAAGTTAATTGGAAAGTTATTAACATTTTTAAACTGTTCTATATGCAATTTGATGTGTAGTTTTATAACAATGATAATGATGTAGCGTTGTGTAACAAGAAATAATGAAAGAATATAGGTCTGTGGAAGATTTTTGCAGTGTAAACTGAGACATTCAAACTTTGAGATGCAGAAAATGAACATGACAAACCCTCAGCAGTTTTGATTTAAAAAAAAAAAAAAAGTGTGCTTCTCTTAAAAACTTTTCATAGTTCAACTTATCAGAAGAGAATGCTTTCTTATGACTTGTTAGGGAAAGCTCATTATTACCTGAACAATCAAAAACTTCTGCTTTTATGTACATTTGGAGTAACCTGCCTTGTGAGAGCTATGATGCGTCCTAGTCCAAGCTGTTTTACCAGTGGATTTTTCTGTCCATTTGTGAGCTTTTATTCTCAGTGTATTTTTCTAGGTGTCTTTGACTTGCACATCCGTCTGTGTTTTCTTCCCATTGATCTCTTCACCATTTTTTATATTTCAGTCCTACCTCCTCTGAATGTGCTTGTTTACATTTACGAGACTTTCTCATTCTTCCTCCCTAACATCCATGTATATTATTTAGGCTAACCACGACTCTTGTGTCTTCTCTGCCCCCAACCCCTCCTTTTGCTGCCCCTCTTAACCTCTTCTAAATTTCTGTTTTGTATACTGACTTCCACTCTCCCTGCCTTTTCCCTACCTTAGCCATCCCATTTAGATCCATTACCTGTCCACATTTTAATCCTTACAAATGAGCTTTGCTCTTTTTGTTCAGCCCTTGGGACCCCACCCAAGCCGTTGGATTCCAGCTGCAGTGTAAATCCCGGGGCTGTGGTAGCTGCCTTTGAAGTGTTGCAGCAGCTGTTGGTAGAGATTCGGGGTGCCTTTGCCATCTGTATGGTCTGTGTTCCACTGGGCTGAGCAGAAAGGTCAGAGATAATTCCGGAGGATTAAGCAGTGTGGAGAGAGGGAGTCGCCTGTTCGGCAGAGAAGGCAAGGGCTATCTGTAGGCTGATAGGGAGGAACAGACTGAATGGGAAAGGTGTGCAGCAGGGAAGCAGGCAACCAGCACCCTATATCCAGTCTCTTGCAAGCAACACTGCACTGCTGGCCCCCAAAGTGCCCACGCACCTGGCTTAAGTGTGTACCGTATTAATTAGCTTAAACATTTCTTGGAAGGTGAGAATTGGTTGAGAGTAATTCAACAAGCAGCAACAAGGTTAAATAATGTAGCACTCTCCCCAGGCGAGGTGACATGTGCTTAATGTCCGCTGACATACGGGGGGTGGGGGGCAAGCATGTTCTCTCCTGGAGCTGAGGCCAGACAAAGGGAAGAAACTTGTTCAGGCCCTGATCTTACACAGATGCACACTGATGAAGTGATCTGCCTGCTCAGAGCTGTTGTAAGGAATTGGTGCAGTAACAGCTGTATAGCTAAAAGCTGTGTTTGAGTTGAACTCACTGCTGTGGTCAGCGTCATCTTTTGTGTGATTGTGCACTCGATTATCAGCACTTTCAAAATATGCATTTGAAATGTTGTTTGTATGCAACTTCTTTCTTTTGTGGTTCTAAAATTTGGTGGGGCCAACTCTAGTCTTTTTCATAAAGAGCAGCACGATGCTTTTTTCCCTCACCACTGACTTGTGATTGTCAGAACCTGAGATGAGTCCATGAGCTCCTCCCAGTGTATAGTTCTTTTGACTGTTCATACAAGAAAACACATGAGTTTCTTCGTAATTAAACTTTCTTTTTTAAAGTCTTCAAGAACAAATACAAGTTCAAAATTACATGAAATGTGTTCTTTTGAGCAATTTGAAAATTGTTGGTGCTATGAAGTATATAAAATCATGTTTCTTCCTTTTAATGTCTACCTTATGTTAGAAAAATGGTTGCTTTTCCACAAATGAGCTTTGTAACCTTTGTTTTAAGATGACTGTGACCTTTTCATAGAAGTTGTAGTACAGAGTACTGGTCAGAAGGTGCCCCTATTGCATGTGTTGATCTGAGACCCAAGACAGGGTTGCTGAACAAGAGGAACAAGTGGCATTGACTGAGTCACTGTGTATTTAGTCTTGGGCAGATCGCTGCTCTGAGCTGGCGCAGCAGCTGTAGCTGACTGGAAAAAGAACAAAATCTCCCATAATCTGGTATCTTTAACTCTTTGGAAGCGCATCTTGGTATATCTGACTGGAATTGTGCTGTTCTATTTATCTTTTGTCATTGACAAGGGACTAAATTGCTGTTAATTTACAGTTATATAGTAATGGGAGATTTTCTGCGAGGGGAATTTAATTTCTTAGAGTACTTGTATTTTTTTTTGATTGTAGATGAAGAATTTGTATGATGGTCAGGATGGAGAAGTACTTAAAGCAGCAATGACTTTCATAGAAATGGTGTTTACAGTGCTGACATCTGGAATTTTAGCATTATTTCCCAAGCAAAGATGTTATTCTACAGTGCTATACTTGCATTCTTTCTCTTAGTTCAAGTACTGCTGCTTAACATATCCATCTGATTTCTTTAGGCCGCCTTTATTTAAAAACAACTCATAACCACTTAAAATGTCAAAGTAGCTGAATGCTGCTGAAAAGAAGCAGCCAAAACTTATCTGTGTTTGTGTAGGGGTAATGGCATACATCTGAGATTAAAACACCACTCCAGATAATTATCTGTAGGAAACAAATTTATTCTCTGATTTCAGTTACTATGAATAGAATATGATTAGAATTTAATATGCTGCAGTTTTATTTGCAAAATACACAAGTCCTGTATAAAACCTCTTTTTATAATGTACTCTCCAGAAGCCTTGGGGATCCCTGTTTAACTTGCAAATGCAGAAGTTTGATCTTCCCCAAATAGAAGATAGTGAAGCTCCTGAGTTCCACGAACTGATTTCTATTTTCAGCTCCCCATAGAGAGCTGACTGTTCAGCCAATTTAAACTTTTTTCTACTCCACTTCATCTTCGTTCATTTTGGCACTGATGGAGCTTTTTAACTGGAAAATTTCCAGTTAGCTAATTGGCCTTTTGCCTTGTTTTATGTGGGGGTGATGTCAAGTGCTGAAATAACCAATTGACTGAAAGCAATCTTGTTTCAAAGGTTGGTCAGAACCAAACCTAAGAAGGTACCAATTTCAGGTTTGTTTTGTATCTAACCACTACACTGAGTTCCTTATTCTGGTGGACAGGCCTCTGAGAAGAATATAGATTTGAGGTCAAGAGCTGGTGTTTGCTCAGAGACCACATTTAGAGCACTGCATTCTAGGGGAAATAGTTTAGGAAGCCAGATCTTTTTTTAATTTCACTTTCAAGACTTTTCTCTGTATCTGTGCTCTGCTATCATGTTGACAGCCAGCATTTCTGTAAGGATAGGATTTTAGTCCCTGCTTAAAATACAAATTGTGTTAATTGTACATTTTTCAGGATTTTTTCTTCTTTTGAAGCCGATTTGACTGAACAGCTTATATTGTGTGAGGTATCACTGGCATAGATGAAGGTGTCTGGTGCTTACTAATGATCAACTTTGTTAGTTACAATCTGCTGAATATCCTATACTCAGTTTCCTACTTTCTTTTTTAAAAAAAAGAATGATTATAAATAACAGATAAGATCTCAGATGGATTTTAACTAGTTTCTCCCTCAGAAAAATGGATCATGCAAACTGCTTTAGGCAAACATTTTTTCTTTGCCAGCTAAACTCCATTTCTGTCTGTTCCTGGGCTGATCCATGCCAGGTAGCTTGCAAGATCATGACCTACTAATCCTTTTTGATTTCTGGTGAGCTTTTAAAAACAAAGTAGACCAAGAAACATCAAAGGAGGATTTGAAAGACACACAATGTGCCCTGAGAAGTAAATGTTGCTTTAGAAAGCATTCTCTCCTTCGCAGAGAGCTGAAGGCTGTGGTTCAGTACTATTCACCAAAAGCACTTAAGCATATGCTCAAAATTAAGCACATATTTAAGTTCCCTTGAAGTCTACAAGATTTAAGTACACACTTGAAGTTAAATACATTCTGGCATACTTTGCTGACACAGAAATTCTGGCTCCATTGAAGTGACTGCCTTTGAAACTAAAGTTCATTCAGGAATTTCAGTGTTGTTTCTGAAATTTGCTATCCATTATGAAGAGTGCAAACTAAAGCCACTCCCAAGTTCAAAAGAAAACAAAAATTAAAAAAAAGGTATTTTTAGGTACTCATTTGCCTCTCTGATGCTTCCTCCTATCATGAATGGTAAAGAATGTTGAGAGGGGGAAAGAGGAAAAAATATGAGTTGAGATGTAGTTCAGCTGTATAATCAGTGTTTACTTGTTACTGGATGAGTTGCCATTTTTGGAACAATCATTCTTCAGATCCATAATGAATCAGAATGAGAGAAAAGAATCTCTGGTTTAGGCATGTCCCACTAAAATTGGAGTACTGGACCTATAGTACAGCAAAACTTATCAGGCTCCCCTTTGTAACATCTGATGTGGAAATAAACAAGAGCTCTTACTTCTTGCTCAGATTTGGGGGGGTATTTGATCCTCTTGGAAAAAATGAAGTGTGATTTCTGGATATATTCCAGAATTTGTCGGAGAATGGTGAGGCAATGTTTAACTGCATAATGGAAACTAGAGAGAAATTTTGACATCCCACTTATCAATCCAATTGCTTTTTTATCTCCCCACTGTCTTGGAAAGACAGCAAAGTGTAAACCAACATTTGGCACAAATGGGCTGCCTGTGCCATTTAGCAGCAATTTGCATGTAATTGGTAACAATTATACAGACAACTCATTTATAACAGCAAGTGAGCTCACAACCTAGCATAAACTGCAAGAAAATGAATCATATCCCACCAGTAATCACACACTGATGTAAGAAAGGAAATGGAAGTCCTTCGGTTTACCCTCTTTCCTGATTTTATCATACAAAAATGGACAAGAAAGCCATAGCAATTCTGATTTGATAACTACTGACTTTGGCTGGTTCTGGAGATGTGGAAACTCCAGGTGAATGTTCTCATTTGCAGTGCAAGTCCAGTTCCTTGAAGCAATTATATATACTTATATGATACCTCTGATGTTATATAATTCACAACATTATCTGCTTTTTGCTGCTATCTGTGCATGTACTGCAAAAGAATGCATTTGAGTTCATACAGTTTGGCCCCATTGGAAGAGTTTGGTTAAAATAGAACAAGGGGAAAAAGTCAAAGTGATGGATCCAAGGAAAATGCAACATTTTCAAAATGAAGGTGTTTTTGTGCACGTTTGCTCATTTCTGTACTAGCACAAATCATACAAATGAAAGAATGTTGAGTTCAGGGTCTGTGCAGGGCCTTTGGCATCATCCACATCCTACATATATGTGGGGAGAGGCCATGAGGAAAGGCAGAAAGATGTGACAGGATCTGCACAAGAACTGGGCTGTTGGCTCTGCCTTTCTTTATGGGATAAAGTCCCATAACTGGTTTTGTACACATTTTCTGATGCATCAGAGTGGTAAATCGTTATGCACATGAGCCTCCATTTTTCAGTAGATATTTTTTGTGCCAGATTTTATCGCTTAACTGAATGAAAGTTTGGGTCTTATAAGTCAGATGTAGTAAAACTGTCTCCTGTGTATTTATCAAATTCAGTCATCCTAAACAGCAACCATGCTTCTGCATCGATCTATTGAAGGTATGTAATTGCAGAAGAGTTGTTAGCAATGACTTATATTCATGGAGTCATTTTTGCTTGTTTGTTTTTGTTTTCTTAAAGCAAGTGTTTAGTCTGAAATCTTTAGCTTTATTTTGAACAATGGTCATCTCAGCTACTTTTTTTTTTTTTTTTGATGAACAGAAGTGAGATTAATTTTCTTTTAAGTCTGATTTTTCTACTCAGTTCTATTAAGCAGGTAAGGTATAACTGAGTATTTTTGCATCCTTATCTTCCACTTAACTGTGAAAGCTCTAGTATGCACCTCTTAGTGGAAAGATTAGTCTCAGGTCTGACACATCCCTATTTTGACTTACACTTGCAAGTTCATGAATACATTTCAAAGTTCCTTCTAAGCATGACTGACTTTTCTTGCTGTGGCTTCTAGTGGGACATTATGTTGCTTACACACATCCACATGGCTATGTATATAAGTATACATACAAACATGCATCCCTTTGTACACATACCGGTGCCTTGGTCTTAGCAGAGTTTTAGATGGATGTGTTTTAACCCCAATATTTCAGTACTGCTAAAAGCGTGTATTAGATAATGAGGCTAAAACTTGGAAATACCTACAACTATTACTCAATAATAATAGTAATAGTCCTCAAGCTCCTACAGTTCTGGATGCTGTGTTAGTATGTAAGTGGTGATATCACAGAATCACAGAATTGTAGGGGATAGAAGGGACCTCTAGAGATCATGTAGACTAACTCCCCCACCAATGTAGCTCCCTAGACCAGGCTGCGCAGGTAAATGTCCAGGCAGGTCTTCAAGGTCTCCAGAGAAGGAGACTCCACAACCTCACTGGGCAGCCTCTTCCAGTGCTCCTTCACCCTTACTGTGAAGAAGTTCTTACACACATTTGTGCATAACTTCCTATGCTTCACTTTGTGGCTGTTTCCCCTTGTCCTATTGCCAAGCACTCTAAGAAGAGTCTGGCCTCATTCTTTTGCTTCCCGCACCTTAGATATTTATAGACATTGATCAGATCCCCTCTGAGTCTTCTTTTCTCAAGGCTGAACTGACCCAAGTTGCTCAACCTTTCTTCACGGGAGAGGTTCTTTAGGCTCTTTCTCATCTTTGTGGACCTCCACTGGACTCTTTCCAGGAAATCCCTGTCCTTTTTTGTACCGGGGGACCCAGAACTGGACGCAGTACTCCAGCTGAGGCCTCAACATCAGATATTCACCATTAACATCAGATGTCCATTGTGAAGGTAATCATGACTGCCCAACACCAAAAAGCTAAGTGGTAGTGTTACAAACGTCTTCCATGTAGGGGCCCAGAGCTGGGTCGCATGGCTTACTGTTTTGTTGGCATTGCCTGGGCCATCCCTGCTGAATGCAGAGAATGTGTTAGCTACACAGGTCTACCTGTGCCCCTGATGAGAAAATGTCCCTTCCTGTGATTGACAATGGCATCTAGTCAGGTACTGTATCTATTGTGTGTTGAGATTATAAGTCTTCTTTTCCTTCAAACCTAGATTAATACTTCACGATTCAAGGAGATTACTGGAAATATAATGAAGCGGGTTTGCATTATTCACCAGGAGAGTGCCCATTTAAGAAAGCATTAAGACTATGAGCAGTACAATGAATTATGACAGAAGGGGGAGGCTCCTTGACTCAAGGGTGTTTCCACTCTAAGGCTTCAGAAGATTTGGTAAATTTTAATAAAAAATAGATTCATAAAAGACTGACGGTTTATCCACACAGCTATGCAGTACTCAGTATGCTACCCAAATGGAGTCAGGAGATGGGTTCCATATAGTTGGACTCTCGCCCTTGGTGACTAATTGGTTACCATTTACACTCATAGGGTCATTGACCTTTCAATTTGTAATTTATGAGAGAGTCTTACATCTGATGATACTTCAAAATATTTTAGATCTTATTCTTTATCCAGAACAGCTGAATAAATGTTGTAAAAAGTCACTGGGATTTGATAAAGCTGAAATAAACCCCAGCACGTTATTTTTGTCATCGTGCTGCCGATTTTAATTTTCATTTAACTTCAGACATTTTACTTGGTCTTAAAGTTGCAAGTAGGAAAAATGTATCCAGATTGGAAAGGTATCTGCACTGCCTTATGCAGAGATGTTTGGTTGATGAGAATCTGCAGAGGGAGATGTAGAGATGCCCAAATCTTGAAAGAAGCATCTGTCATTCTACTTGTGACTAACTACTCCATCAAAACCAGTTGTTCCTCAGCGTACAGGTTTGTGCTGATTTGACTACCAAATGTCAGTGTATGGAAAGTTCCAATAGCTTTTTTTCAGTTGCTGCCCTGAGTGCATTGCCCCTTCCTCTTGCTGCTGCTGCTTGCTGCTGCCCTTATGCAGGGGAGTTGGACAAAGTGGACTTTATTGGTGTCTTCCAACTCAAATGATTCCATTATTCTATGAAATTTAATTTTAAGCTTGTTTAAACCTAAGTTCAATCTGTAAGTGTAATTTCTTATTACTGTTATTTTTACAAAAGCTCACATTCATAAAGACAGCAAGAATAAACTCGGAGTGGGTAATGTATTTTGCTTTTGTTTCTTGCATCTCAGCAAATATTGCTGGGAAATGGACCTTTAGTGGTGCAGAGTGAGTGCCCCTGACACTGTAGGTGGACTTTGCAAGTGAGTTTTTCTTGTTCCTCCAGGTGACAATTTTAACTCCATGTAAGAGTGTGTGTGTATATGTATATATGTAGAATATAAGAATATATGTATATATATTTAATGAGTTCCCTACAATTTTTTTTGTTTTTTTGGTTTTTTTTTTGTGAAAACTATCAGCAGAGCTGCTGCAATTTCTCCAGTGATTTTTCGTGTTATATTACCCCTTCCAGTTCCCTACTTTCAGTTCAAAAAAGCTTTGCAGGAACATGAGAGGAATTTTGTCAGCAGGAGTTCAAGGCAGTTGGGAGAAAAATTTGAAGTTCTTGTCTGGCCAGAGTTACGTCTTGGATGGAAACCTTGCTGTCTAGGTGTGGCTCCAACCAAAAGTAGATGAGGAATTGGGTGGCTGAGGGCGTGAGAAATGGGAAGGCAGCCGCCAGCCAAAGGGATGGGGACCAAGAAGAGGATAGAGATGGGATGCAGTGAGGGTGTGTGTGGTGAGCACTTGGTTACCAGAGCAATGTACAACACCAAACAGCCCGCCAGGAAATGAGTTCTGCCCTCACAGTAAGGTTTTCATTTGGGTGTAGTAAATAGAGGAATGTGCCGCGCCTTTCTCAGAGCAATATCTGAGGGAGGGTATCATATGTGTCTGCAAGCAGACAGCACTATGGGGAGCAGGAGGCCCTGGCATTTTGCTGACTCCTTGGTGTTTTCCTTTGGAGCCTTAATGTTCTTCCATATGGCTTTTTTGAATATAATATATATGGAATATAATATACATGTATAAATAATTATACTGGGGAGGATCCAAGGCTGCAAGGCAACATTTAGTAAAATTTAAAGCCAATTGTCTTGCATCTTAATTAAGTTTTCAGATAGATTGAACCAGCAACGTTGTAAAAAGGGACATTTTCAGCTTCTTAAGTATATCATAGAATCACATCCCTCAAGATTATTCCAAGTTACCACAAATAGATTCTGTTGAGGATTTGTTCATGTTCTTAATGTTCAATCAGTAATCTGTGAAAATTCATTTTAGACTGTGGGATTTTTCTTATACTGGTTGCTACAAATTATCCATGTTATATGATCATTCTTTGGTTTTGCACATTATTCTTTTTGTTTCCTTATGGAAAGCTTAAGATTGAAAAATGTGCTATCTTGTTCTCTGCTTCCAAGTTGCTTAAGGAATTGTAACAGTTATTTCTATATTATGAAATAAGGCTTTATTTTTCCTGTAAATGCAAAACTTGTATCCGTGCTGTGCAAGGGATGGCTCTCAATCCTTCTGTAGTCCCACTGGCTGGCTCCTTGAGAGCAAGTCTGAGCTCAAGTGTGATCCAAGGCGTAAGGAGCAAGCAGGGCACAAATACCAGTGCAGTGAATCACCAGAAGACATAATCCACGTGGGAACAGTATTTGCAAGTAAAGTTTGGTGTGTGAGACTAGGACTATGAAATAAAAGATGTGGAAATGTTCTGTGATTATTTGATGAGTGAGTAAAATTGCCAATAGTCACTACCAGTTAAGCTTGGAATTAGTTAGTCATAGCAGGCTGAAGGATAAAAAAAAACACAACACTCGAGTACCAATACGAAATGCCAAAAATAACTGCAGATAAAACAGAATGTTTCTTTTTTTTTTTTTTCTTTTCTTTTTTTTTAGTCTCTCTGGCCTCCTTGTCCCTTCCCATCTGGTACTAATTTTGATTTTATTTTATTTTAAATAATCTTTAAGACATCAAGAGCATTAGGACTTTGCAGCTTTGGAGCTCTGCTTTTCACATTTAAGTGAAAAGAGCCAAAAGAGCATACCTCTGGAGTATGTTCATGGTTCAGTAAGGAAGGGTTTTAGAAAAGTGTGAACCTTAGAATGTTTTCAATATTGGCTTGATAAATTAAGTTGGAAAATGTTTGGGGGCAGTTTTGTTCCCTCTTGAGTTTATCAGCCTTGAGGGTGATACTGCTGCCTCTGAGATGGATGGAGAGATGCATTTAGCAAGCGAAGAATTCTCATATTGATGGAGAGATGCAAGTTTTATGCTTTCCTATTGCTGAAGTGACATCAGTTTGTCAATGGAAAGATGTCATTAGTGAGCAGCAGCATCTCTCTGTACCAGGAAGAAGCTCTGGCTACCCCTACATATCGTTCAAGAACTCAGCTGGGGCAGGAGCTCCTTCTGTGTGAGACCAATGATTTGTCAGGTGCCTGCTGTCTGGGAGAGGATGGCAGGGGTTCCTCAGCATGTAGTGCTGCTGGGAACAAGGAGGTGGTCACATTCAGACCTGCTGTAGACTGCATTCTGTAGACATCATTCTGATGCTCAGAGGAAGGAAGAAAGTTTACCTGTTCTTTCTGGGAGGTCCAGGCTAGTCCAGAATGAAGGGTGTTCAGACTGTGTACCCAAAATAATTCTTGGAGAGCTGACTGTAGATGTGCTGAGTACCGGTACCATGTTTATTGTGGTCATAAATCACCTACTGCAGTACTTCTCCAGAACAACGCCACCTCCCCAGGTAAGATTCTGCTTCCATATCACAGTATTTGCACTTCTTAGTTTTAAGGGAAGGTATGAAATCACAGAAGTGTCTCTGCTTTGAAAGCATGCTGTGACATCAGATGATGAGAGTGGCCATCTGCTTTTCTGGAAATTTCACTGCGTGAATTAAGTTGCAGTGGTGCAGGCTATGGAGTTCTTTATATTAATAAAAGAAACTGTTTGAACAAGAATAGTGTATGTATATATATATGTTTAACCTATCCTTTCTTTGCCATGGTTAAGAATGCTGCATCATTAATATTCTGTGTAGTAGATGGTTTTATGAGGAAGAGAGCTATTACAAGTGTAAGATTTACAATTCCTTTGTCTAACTTTGTGAAACAATATTAATTTCTCAAGCTACTGCCTAAAAGAAAACATGTCAGTGTTGATTTATGCTCTTTGGTCAAATACTCACATAGAGTTTGATCCATCTGTTGGACTGTGCAAATTTTTAGAAAGATTAATTGAAGCATGTAAATTACATCTTGTTGAGGTTTCTCCTTGTCTAACTTTGCATCTGTCAAATAGATAATTATGCTGATTAAGTTTGTCAAAGAAAAGGAATTCTAACCAGATGTATGGATAAATGTTTTGTGCTGTTACAGCAATTAAAATATAACAACTTCAGGAAGCACTGAATTTATTAGACTTTATAAAAAGGGGGCATTTCAATGAAACCACCCATGAGATTTTATAGAACCGAAAATATTTAAGGTATTTGTTATATTTCATTATGATATTTGTGTTTTTTGTGTTTCTGTGAATTCATAAAGAAGTACAGTGTTTTGAACAAAAATTGTTCACCTGTTTTTAGTAATTGTGTTCATTCAGGTAATGTCAGACCTGCTACAGGTCTGCATGGAGTACTGCACTCAATATGTTATACAATCACGGATTGAATTCTGTTTACTGAGGTAGCAATAGAGTCATAGAATCATAGAATGACTTGGGTTGGAGGGGACCTTGAAGATGATCTAGTTCCACTCTCTGCCATGGGCAGGGCTGCCACCCACCAGCTCAGGCTGCCCAAAGCCCATCTATCCTGGGCATGAACATCTCCAAGGATAGGGCACCCACAGCTTCTCTGGGTAGCTGTGTCAGTGCCTCACTCCCGCCACTGGGTAAAGAATTCACAGAATCACAGAATGGCCGGGGTTGGAAGGGACTTCAAGGATCATGAATCTCCAAGTCCCCTGCCACATGCAGGGCCACCAACCATTTCCCCTTGTCCTGTTATTATCTACCCTTTCGAAGAGTTGACTCCCCTCTTGTTTATAGGCTCCCTTTAGGTACTAAAAGCTGCAATGAGGTCACCCTGCAGCCTTCTTTTCTCCAGGCTGAACAAGCCCAGCTCCCTCAGTCTGTCTTTGTACTCCAGCCCTCTGATCATCTTTGTGCTTCTCCTGTGGACCCTCTCCAGCAGCTCTCTTTCTTGTACTGGGGGTTTCGGACCTGGACACGGTACTGCAGATGGGGCCTCACAAGGGCAGAGTAGAGAGGGACAATCACCTCCCTGGCCCTGCTGGTCACCTGTCTTCTGATAGAGCCCAGGATACCATTTGCTTTCCAAGCTGCAAGAGCACATTGCTGGCTCATGTTCAGTTTTTCATCCATCAGGACCCCCAGGTCCTTCTCTGCAGGGCTGCTCTCAAGGTCTGTTTCTTCTAGTCTGTATAAATGCCTGGGATTCCTCCAGCCCAAGTTCAAAACCTTGCATTTTGCTCTGTTGAACCTCATTAGATTTACCTGGGACCACCTTTCATGTCTGTTAAATAAATCCATTGTGAGAAATCCATTACTGCTGTGTGAGTTTTGCTTTTGGCTTCAGTGAGAGAAAATATCCTAAGCCCATTATCACATCTTGTTGCACTCAGAGATCATTAATTGAGCAATGTAGGGTAGGGGTTGGGATTGCTTGTTTGAATGTTATTTTTTTGTGGTAATTGGGAGCAGACATTTTCCTTTTACTTACTAATGGCAAGAACATATCTACAAAAGGATGTTTAGTTTAAATATACTGTAATTATAATTGTAATCAAATGTAATAAAAAAAAATTATGATCAAAAAGAAAAAAGGTGACTGATGAATAGCAAAAAGGTGGGAGAATAAAAAATGCAATAGCAATCTGTCACCGTCACGTGCTCATAAATTCTTCATACTTTAATGTGAATAGTAACTCCACCTGTAGTAGTCTAATGATTAGTTGTAATCTATCTCCATCTTTTGTGTGCAGTTCATGTTTATTGAAACTTCATGTCAGGGATATATCTCATCCAATATTTATCTTATGTTTGTGTAGTGGGATAATCATAATTTCTAACTATTATTTTATTATTACATGGAATTTAGGACTCTGCACTCCACTTGATTGTAATTCATGGCATGCTGAAATTTAGTCTTGCTAAATAACCTCTACATGATGAATTGCGCAGTGCTGTTTCTGGATAGAACAGAAGAATTGGAGTCAATTGGAGTTTTACAGTAAACTTGAGAAAAGCTCAGCTTCTAGTAGAAGAATAACTACAACTAGATTATTTCAGTGTGGCTAACAGTACATTTAAGACAAATTAGTTATTTTTAGTCCTGTCTATCATAAGGAATTCTACATGACAGCTAGCTGATGAGGCATAAATTGGCATTCTTTGGTGTAACTGAGACGGCCCTTCCCTTCTTCCAGTCTTTGCAGTCCCTCTGCTAATCTGACAGCTCAACAAAGGTGACTGGTGTCTTTGGTTTTGAAAAAGAGTTCAGGTGATCTAAGCCCAACAGCTGTGTGTTTTCTCCCATGAACATCTGGCACTCATCGTGGTATGTATTGTTGGATGTTTTGTTTTACATGTGCCAGTATTGCCTTAAAGCTACTAGAAGGCCAAAGTTTATTTTGGCTGAATAGTCAACTATTTAGTATACACAACAATTTTAAATTGCTCATTTCCCTCCAAGCTCCCACAGCTGTTTTGATAAGTTGTAAAACAAAGGAAAAAAAAAACTTAGACAAGACTGCAACTGTAAGATGGATTCTCTGGTGCATCTGCACTGGGCTTGCAGCTTGGGTGGCTGCAGGTCAGCTATAGAAAAGAAAAGGGATCATTTCGCGCTGGTATTCATCATTACTAGTAACTTAGGACAAATATTAATATTAGTGAAATCAAAGATCCTTGAGTCCTAAATGGGCTATAGTTACTTGTAATAAACTACTTAAAACATGATGAATAGCTTTAAGACTGTAGCCTTTTCAGCAATTATATGTCCATTAAATACATTTTTGGATCTTTTTGATCACTAGCATGGATTTTTTAAAATTCAGTATATTAAGATATATCCACTACAAGATAACTTGTCATCTTTACCACTGGTTAAAACATGGATGTCTTTCCTGAGCAGTGCGTATATAAAGGAAAGATGACTTGGAGGTATTCTTTTATTATAATAGTTTCTAGTCAATTTTTGACTACAATAACTTCTCTAGTGGGGCTACCAAAAGAAAAATCATGAAAATTGTGAAAACAAATAAGAATCTTCACAGAGATTTAATTCAGTCTAAATATGATTCACAGGAGAATAAAGATCAAATCACAGAAGTTCTGCTGGTGGGTCACCTAGGAGAAAGATTCCAGTGTCTTCCGCAGAAGTTCACATTTAATGTCTTGGTAAGAATGTATTCAGTAGCTTGTAATGGAAAATTCAGGTGGTATGTTCTCTTGTTTGCCTTCTCACATTTATCACAAAACACAGAGCTGCTTGATTCTGTGTGAGACACAAAATGGAAACAGTCCCCTGCTCATTGAGCTTAGTGCTCAAAGATGGAAAGAGAATATGCTTTGGGAAACCCGCTGGAAGGATTAGTTTTCAAGTTGTATTTTTAGACAGAAGAAGATGAAATTAATTCAGAAGTGAAGATGGCATCGTATTTGTCATAAACTCCAGTTATGTTTCTCTGCTACAAAATGTGCCAAGCTGTCCACTGGACCAAACATTTCAGAGTAAAAGGCCCTATAGGGCATGCTGTCTTCATGTACATTAAAGGACAAAAAAAGTAATTTAGTGTAGTATGGAAGCCTGCTAGCAGTTAGATGTAGCAGGGAAAAATTAAAGTCTTTTTTATGGGAATCCTGCCCTTTCTGAATGGATGTTCCATTAACTTTATGGCAACGTGGAAAATGACACAGTCAGAAATAAACACGTGATGGCAGAGCCTGGAGATACTGCTGTCTGGGGGAAGGCACAAGACAACTGCTAAGCGGTGCCTTGAAGGTAAAGACAAGCTTTGCTTTGCTTGGAAATGCTTCCCATAAGGGTGTCAGGAGAAAACAGTAGTGGTTGTTTGTGTAATAAGGGTTGGAAGGGAGAGGCATGGGAAAGTTGGGTGTGTTTTAAGTGTTTCTACATTGTACTTATACTTTCAAAGCTGTTATCCTGCCTCTTGGGTAAATAATATTTAGAAAATATTTATAACATATACAGTACACTTGATGTTTAGGTCTTACAGAGCCTAGAAAAAAAAAGGAAGTAGCAGTAGTGTTAACATAGTTCAACCCTTGTGTACTTAAATTGTAAACTCATGGAGGAAGAATTGTACAGGGATATGTTTGTGTAGTGCCTGATGCAGTGGGTGCCTGGCTTCTGTGTCCTATTATACTTCACATAGCAGACGAGAAACATAACTACATTACAACCACTGCATTTTAAAATTATAGTTCAGACACTAGTGATCAAACTGGTGGTAAAATGGGCTTTCAGTCTGTATTTTCACATGTATAATTTGAAATTAAATCCTCAAATAGGCCAGGAGAAGCATAACTGTAGGGAGAGCAGATGTTTGGAGATGAGAGGCCAGAAAATTAGTGGGAGGAAGAATGGGCTCTGGGGTTTCCTTTGTTTCACCCACATATTTCTGTAACCCATACAGCTGCAAAATTACCTCAGTTTGGCCAGCCACTGCCTCCCTCTTCTCCCCTCTACATGTGGCCTCTTCCTATCATAGAATTATGGGATGGCTTAGGAGGTTGGAAGAGACCTTAAAGATCATTCCGTCTTGTACCCACTGCAGCTGCAGTGTTGGTAGCATGCATTAGTCATTTTAAGTGCTTTTAGATACTGTTCTTAACACGTACCTCAAATATTCTCTTGGAAGACCCAGGACAGTATCTTTCCTTACCCAGTAAAATGTACATATATTTTTCTAATGATGGTGTGAGCTGATAAAATATTGGTGAGACAGCACAATCAAACCATTTATATGAAATTTATTCACAAGCTTTTCCTGTTCTCCCACATATATGGCTGGGACAGGAGTACTTGCATTTTTGATGCAGTGACAGCCTCCATGCTGGTCTTCTTGGGCAGCCCTGTTAAAATTCAGCCTCTTCCCCTCTGGAATGGCAGAGAATATCATTCTGTTGTTCTGCCCACTCAGCACAAATATGACCCCTACTGGCTCTGCCCACAGGAGGAGAGCAAGCAGGTGAAACCCAGTTGCATGTGCACAAGGTGAATGTTGCTTAAGGCAGCCCAAGCATTGTGGGAGGCTTAAGATAAAAGTTGTTTTTGTGTTAGGAGTGCAGCTGTGGAATATCTGACCTAAGGCTCAATAGCTACCAGGGACTTTTACCTCCATCATTCGATGGTATAAAGTTTCAAGAGTGCTGATTCTGCCCTGCTAATGTCTTAGGTGCTGTGGATGCTGCCTTGAGCTCTTCAGCCGCCTTTGCTGGAGGGCATGAACTCAAGAATTTCTCTCTTCATTTCATTGGATAAGAGAAACTGACACAATAGCTTTATAAGTGCGACAAGACTGCATTAGTTTAGATGATGATGATGATGATGATAATGATGATGATGATTATTATTATTATTTTTCCCCCAAGAGGAGCAGAGGAAGATTTCCCTGTCTCAGAAGGAAGGCATGGCCTAAACATCAACATTCTGCTTGATCAGGTCAAACTGCAGAAATGATGATTATGGTATTTTGTCTGCAGTCTCATTTTGTCATTTGGTAACCATACTGAAGAGGTTATATTAGCTGGTAAGCCTATATATTAAAAAATGCCTATACTCACTAAGGGTCCAATGCCATTTTACTTCAGTTGGCTACATGAGCTCTCTCCACTCTATTCCAACTTATGCATATAGTATCTATTTTTCCCTGTATTTCTTTTTCCCTATCTCTTTCTCACTGCATAATGGCAACTCTGGTGCCAGCTGTTTAATTTCCTCAGTAAAAAATATTTTGTAAGTATGTTTGCTTACTTGTACGAAGTTTTTATACTCATTATTTGCTAAAAGTATGTCAGGACTTGTAGCTTGTGTTGTCTACAGTTTAGCCAAAGGGCTGGCTGGGAATAACTGAATGCAGGAGTATTTGTTTTGCTTTCAACTTTTTTCAACTTTTTCAACTTTTTTTTTTTTTCCAACTCTGAACATTGTTTTACCTTACCTTTAGACATACCTACTTGCTTTGGTTGCACAATTGCAAGGTCAGGAAAAAGTAGAGCAAGGAAACTCTTGTAAAGACGATTAGAAAATCAAGGGGACAATGTTTAAATTTATGAATACATGAACCATGGACTCAGTTCTCTCAAAATAGTTCCCATTTCTGGATGTTTGTAATTTCTGTTTTGTAAACAAAGTTAATTGGTCAAGTTTTTAATTTTGTGTCCATGTCTCTTGATCCTGCTGTCAGGAGAGCTGACGATATCCAGTATCAAAATTTAACATGGTTCATTAATCTTTTCATCTCATAACCCTAGAATTCACTCTGCATTTTGACTGACTTATAATATACCAGCACCCCTCTCTGTATGGACCCTGATACTATAATCCACTAACTGTATTTAGGGGCAGTGGTGTTGTGATTAGCTTCCGATGGTGATTAATCCTTTTCTTTTTTCCCCAGATGGCAGTTGTTTATATCATTGGTAGCACTCTTAGTCCTGACCAGCCTTTTCTTATCAGCCAAGTCCTTTTTCAACACCTGGACATGGCAGTGGATTTCGTGCATCGGTGCCTAAGAGCTATTCTAAAGCCATTAGCCACACCAATGATTACAAATGTAAATGCTGCACTCTGGAAGCACCATCCTGCTTCCCAGTCTCCACATTCTTCTTCCTTCCCCTCCGTCTCCTTATTCCCTAAACAATTTTAGAGAAATGCCTAGAGTCAGGCTTGCCTGGGACTTTTGGCAGCCTACCCTGCCTTTCTATGATCCTTACATTGTCTTCCAGTAGGAGGATTAAAAACAAACTATAAATGAAAGAGGAAAGGATCTTGATTTTTTTTGTTTTGTTTTAACTCAATTTAAACATCTTCCTGTTGTCATCATCTCAACCTGGAAATGTAACAATGCTGTGCTCTGAGTTGGCCAGTAGGTGTCAAAATAACCTGTCATTTGAACCACGGTAGTGTTATTGATGGGAAGCTGATAGTCTTTTGTCTTTGCGATGTTTTATGAGGAGTTGAGGTCAATGAGTATCCTTACATCCTTACCCAAGAACAGAGGTGATGTTGAGGCAACTTATGGAGAGTTTGGTGCTGTTGTAATGAGTAGTTTTGCAGACTTTGAAATATGGCTCTGTAGGTATTGAACATTTGCCCAGGATAGGAATGCTGTGCAAAGCCATATGCTTCTCTACTTTTCTCTCTCATCCACTTAGCAAGGTTGATACACACTTTCTAATCTATGTGTTGTGCTCCTGTAAATTTAGATGAACACTTCTTTTTACTGGTGTTGTTGATTCTGCTTTCAGCCCTTTTGTTCAGTCATGTTGATGTTAACCTGATTTTCCTGAGCTTCTTGTGACTGAGAGGAGACAACAGGAGATGGACTTTCCCTTCAGGGGGCAAGAAGGGGGCAAGAAGGTGACCCTGAGAAATGAAAGAGTTTAGATGAATTTTGTCTCTCACTGAAAAGATTTACAGAGCTCATTTACATTCTTGGTGCATTTGGATTAGGAATTAAGCTCATTTGAGCCCTTTGGTTTAGACAAAAGGAAAATAATTGACGGTTTTCATGCTGTCTTCAAAATCAGCAGCTGACCTAACATTCAGGTATTTGTTTATTCATTTCAGTGTGAAGTATTCCTGATTAGTAATGCATAGGGATATATTTTGCAGTCTCAGTTTAACAGTATGAAGTTAGGCACAAGCCTACTGTCCTTAAACTTCTCATGCTTGTGCAATTCTGCCTTAGCACTGTGAAGGGAAATGCTTAGCTGCATCTATAACTGGAGATCTCCTAAACCAGTTTTTGTGTTTCTGTTTACTGAACAGACTGAAATACACAAGCAGTGAACACAGGCTTAATCTGTTTCTTTTGGGGATGGATTTCTATTGGATTTCCGAGATTTCTCAATAAATTGTTTGTATATATATAAGTCTGTATAAGGATGACCTGACCTTTGCAAGGATGCTGTTACTATTAATTCCACTTTATTTCAAGTTTTGTCACCTACATGTGACAAAAAAAGCATTGAAGACTTTTGGCTTCAAATGAGGATTCCAGGCAGAGGTCTGGCTGGAAGATTGCTCTCTTGGAAATCAGCCTCTCTTCTCTGCTTGTAATGGTGATGGACAAAATTAGCTACAGTGGGAGAAGTAATGATTTAGCAGAGGTTTCACCACTGCTTTCACTTTTATTTGGAGTTTTCACTGAAAGAGAGAACAAAACAGAGAACAGTGACATAAAAAACAGATGGATTTAAATTGGTCACAAATGCAGCCGGTCTGGAAATGACAATATTCCCACCTTCCAGAGCTGTAAATTTCTGAAACAGTCTTCTCACATAATGAATGAAAGAAACAAAACCCATGAAAAACAAGCAAACAAACCAGATATTATTTGTGATGAATTACATAAAAGTAATTACCTGAACTTGTGAAAGCCAGAGCTGATAACCTGAGGAGTCCTTCCAGGCCTGCTTCTTTTGTAAAGAATGCGCAAGTCTTTGTGCTTCCTTTTTTGTCACAGGAAAAGTCAGTAGAAAACATTAAAGCGCAAAGGAAAAAAATAACCCTAAAAGAGCCCAAGAAGTGACTCTGATAGGAGGCGTGCAAAAGTGCAAAGGCCAAAGTGAGTCCCTTCAATGAACACAGTGATCAGTCAGGATTTGATCTGAACCAGAGAGCTCCAACTGATGAGATCTTGTTCACGTGTCTGGGAGGTCTGTTGGTACCTTGGCTTGGAGAGCAAAATGTAATTACTTCAGTGAGATTTAAAATTGAAATACAATGCTTTGCTATGGTGTAGAGTCCTGCCCTTTCAGCTTTTACTTTTTCTCAGATGAGTTTCTGATCCTTAATGCCACGCTACAGCAACAATTAAAAAAAAAATAAAAATAAAAATCTTTTTAATACCTTAAAGTAGCTGCCAGTAATAACACTGGTTTATAATGAAGCCAACAAATACTGAAATTTGAACAATTTGTGAAGTCAGTAGAAAATGTGTAACCACATACTCAGGCAAATAGGCTTTTCTTATATAATAATCACCCTACTCTTATAAGAAGCAGATGCAATTTCAAAGCAGTAGAAAATATGCGGGCTGCATATTGGAACACACTTATTTAAGAAATCATCTCTCCAGAAGCGCACAGCTTCATGTTTACTGTCTCTGTCTCCTTTTTCTCAGCAGAGTTGTGCTGCATTCCCCCAGCCACCCATCGAAGGTGTGCACCACCCACCTCGCTCATGCTCCATTAAGCTCTTGTGCTAAACAAAAAAAGTTCTACTGAGCTTTCATTTATCAACCTTCCCCCTGAAGTGCTTTACGCATTTCATCAGGGATTTGCAAAGCTATTCTCGGCTTCGGAAGCACAGAGCTGGAGGAGCATGATCGATGGGGGAGGAATTTGGTAACTGCCCGATGCTGCTGAGTGGCCTCGGAGAGTGGTTTGGGACAGGAAGTGAAGGAGCAGGAGATAATGCACGGAGGGGGTTGATAGGGCTGTTGTTTAATATTGGGTGGGATTTTTGAGTGCTCAGTCATTAGAGACTCGCTTTTAAAATCTCGTTCAAATGGTGTTTGTGTTTGAGAAAGCCATAATTTAACACATGGCTGGGTGTTGGTCTGGACCTGTCCTGAGGAGGTATTTTAGAGAGATGAAGTGCAAAAATATTTCATCTCTTCACGATATTTCCTGCACTTATATACAGTGATCTTACAGATATGATGTTCAACTGATGGGTGGTGATAAATACACACGTAAAACCCTGCAGACCATGCATAGCACTGCTTCAGGACAGAATGGTGCCCCATAAGCACAAACTTTTAATTTTTTTATTACCTTGGCTTACCTCAGATCTCTTACCAACTACTGTCTCAGCTTAATGCTGCTTATCCTATTAATTAAAATAGATATGCCTTCCTAGGCTGCATTTTCTCCTCTCCTTCTGGGCCATGACTGGTATAACGTGGTGTGATCCTTCCGTGCTGCAGTGAGAGGTTTTGCTCTTGCAAAGAGCTTCAGAGTGTGTCTGTCTGAGCCCCTCTATTCTGCCTGGAAAAGTGCCTCGTCTCCTCAGCTGGGTATTCTCATTGCTTAGCACATTCCCCACAGCCCCTGACAAGAACGTTACTGTGGGAACAGGGGAATGTCCAAAGCACACTATGTTCTGGCAAATCCCAGCTGGCAGGCAGCCCTCTGGGGTCAGTGCTAGCCAGATGTGACGTGGGCTGCTCTAAATCAGACCACTGGCAAGCTCAAAGGACCAAGAAATTTTTTGCTGCAGCCACTTACCCCCAGCAGATACTGGGGCAGCTGAGGTTAGAGGCTAACACAGTGCTTCTTAGCAATTTTGAGGTGGAACATCGATCACTGGTTTCCATGAGGAATTAAATGGTACATTGAGTTTATTGACATGAGAGGCTATATAAAAACATTTTCTCTCGTACATGAGAGAGAGAATTATAATGCTTAAATCATTCATTCAATCCAGAGTTCCTATCATAAAAACAAGGGACTGACAGCAGTCTTGTTTACGGTCTTAGTTAATGCAGAATTAAATGGGACTGTTCTTGTGGCCAGCCATAAATAATGCTGATGGCCCTAAAATTAGAAGTTAAATTATTTCTGGAAGCACCTGAATACCATAGCCAGGACTGGGGTCCTGTTGTACTTGGCTATTTATAAGCATGGAATAGAAAATTCTTTCTGAGAAGTTACTGGCAAAAATGTGCATGGCATGACATGGACAAGTAAATAAACAAACAAAAAGTGAAATACACTTTTACTTATGTAAAAGTGAACATATGAATGAATTATGTGATCATCACAGCCCTACGTTAATGCTACTTTTCTTGATCATGGGTGAAATTATACTTACTATGAAAAATCCATAATTTTTTTTTAATACACTTTATTCAAAAAATTGCTACTGGAATGAAAGCAGCAGGATTTTATTAGCGTTGTGTCATTAAATTTTTTTTTAATTCTTCTGCAGATAATATTTGCCTTACAAATTGTTATTGCCATCCATAATTTCATTAAAACAGCTATGTTTTTTAAAAAGTATTTTAACTTTCTCTGACATGTTTAGTTTAGTTGTGTTGTAATCACAACCCTACTGATGTGGTGAAGAATAAATAACAGATAACAATGATGAATGAAGTCAAATATCTCAGAAAATAATTGTCTGATTCACCTTCTGCTGAAATTAATGAACAGATTCCTACTGACTTTGGTGAAAATAAATGGAAAACAGATCTGTCAATACTAGTTGCAGACTTTATGAAAAGTTAATTTGGAGAGTTAAACCATGTAGACCCTTGCCCCTGGGGCAGTAGTAATACTGTAATTTTTAGGCATGAAAGGGGTTATTAATAGAAATCCAGTTTATTTTTCTGACAGTGAGTTGTCCTTTTGTGCTATTGATTATGGGTAACTTTTGAAGATCTGGGTGATCTTATGAAGGTCAGAATAAATTGTGGTAGAGGAAGTATACAAAGACATGCATGATAAGTTGAGGTAGCGTATCATATAACAGGTGCTATATGATAATGAAATACATATTGCTTTTTAAAATCATCTAAAAATAATATAACAGTTCTCAGTCAACAACTTTATATGATAACTGAACAGGAGCAAAAAAAAACAACCCAAGAACCCACCAAACAATGGTTCTGTGTCTTTCAGTACAGCCAAGAGTGCTACAAGAATGTGGGGCTGTGGTAGCAACTGTGGAATCAAAATTCCTCTGACATGGGGCACATGATGAATTTGCCTCTTTCATGCATAAATGTTAACATTATTCTGCTCAAGAACTTCTTCTGGGTTGCCAATTGAACTGCAGTTATATTCTGTTTCCTGAAGACACTGTAACGTAATGATGAATTGTTCTTTTTCTGTCAAACATCTCTGAAACTTCATTTCAGAGACAGCGTATTTTCCTTCTTCCACTTATTGGGTCTACATAACACTTGAAGGTCAGTTTACCGAAAAGCAGAATTTCCATATAAATCACTTATTCAAATTTTCATGTGGAAGCCTGCAATGACTCCAGGAGAGGAGTGGTTTGAGGTAAGAACTGAACAAATGTTCTTTAAGAAACGGCAGAAAATTAGGGGAAACTACAACAACGTGAAGTAATGAACTCTTGATGAAGGATCTTGTTGATTAATAATAATAAAAAAGCCACGCAGACATTCTGATAATGTTTTGATGTATTTTGACATTTTGATGTATTTTGATGATGTAAGAAGAAAGCAAGAGGAAGACTTTAGATGTAAACTGGATGTATAACTTGGCCACAGTGAATGCTACTCCTAAAAATAATTGGAGAATGTGAAATCTTGATGGGGATGATAGATTGTGGGATGTTTACAGTTCTTTACGCAGTGGAAGACCATCCAATACTTGTTTTTTTTTCCTGTGAGCAGCTCTGTAATTGAGTTGTAGACTGGAGAAGTAGTGGAGATAGAAATGACATCCAGTTTACATAGATGTGGAAGCATATGGAGAAAAGGCAGAGGTAGAGCATGAAATATTTGGATCCTTTGTTGGAACTGGGAAAGAAAAGGAAATAGATCATTGTCTAACACATTGAATGTATAGCTAAAATACAAAAAGAAAAGGAAGATTATATATGAAGAGGAGAAGCAAAGCAAAGAGCTTGTAAAAGCAGGTGAAAATAGAAAGACCATGGAAAGTAGAGCAGGACCACTTGGACAGGTACACTGGGTAGGAGACGTGCTTCACTGTACCTGGAAGGATATAACTTCAAAGGAGAAGCCATACTGAACTGAATGAAGAATGAGGTCAGTGGAGAAGAATTCAATATAGGTTTTCATACTAACTGTACAAAAGGCAGGAGAAAAGGATGGAAACCAGAGGTTTTTTGTGTCTTTCTTTTTCACACAGTGTGGGAGAGTAAGACATGTTTCTGTCAAAAGCATGAGGAAAGTAATGAGAGTGAGAACTTAAGGAAAGGCAGTGGGAAAAACAGAACAGCAGGGAGGATGGACTGGGTCACTGTCTGATGGTGGGAATTGGAGGGATCCTGACAAGTCACACAGTTGCTGTGACAGAATGAAGGAGGAATAAAGTTAATATTAATAGCCTTCCCTTCAGGCATGCTTGTTTCCCTAATGGCTTTACTTTATGACACTGCTGATAGCCTTCTGACTCCCCACAATGTCACAGCCAAAAATATGTGCAGGCCATAGGCTGTTCTCCTGTTATGCGTACAATGCAGACTGTGTTCCAGTGTGGTGTCCAAGACTAATGTTAAAGGAAGGCTCTGCTTTTTATTTTCAAGGACTCAGGCTTTCAAAGCTTTAGACTGAGTGCCAAAAACAATTCATCAGGACTGCTTTACAACTCAGCAATACAAAACCTGTTAGGACACAGATCACCCGCAAGACAGAGTTTGGGGAGGAAATATGTAAAGCACTGGTTGACCTCAGCATGATTAATGGTTTTTAACACATTGAGTTCTGTTGCTTATGATGTGAATTTTTACACTGGCTCACCCATGGTTGTTTATTTTTATTTTCTAAAGGAGGGAGAACCTCCATTAATTTGTGAAACTTCCATTCGTATAGAAGTTAATGACAGTCCATGTATAATAGCAAAATATTTATATTGAGACACAAATGTTCCAGCAGATTTTACTATTCCTCAGCAGTTTGTTCTCCTAACAAGCAGCCTCTAACAATTATAAGTCTTGCAAAGTTTGTGTCAGTCATATCTCCCCTGAAAGGATCATGTACTGGATGAAGGCAGTGAATAAGATCTCTTCTATAGCTGGGAAACAACTCAGTCCCTGCTCCTTGGGTTAAGCCACTTAAAGAAAGGATGAAGTCATTTTGATCTGGCCTAGCTCAGACCAAGCAATGGTCGTTAGGCCATTATGACTTTTTAAACCCAAAGGCCTAACAAACTGAAAGAGAGTGCCTCTGCACATGAAATAGGAGTTGTATTTTGTGCCCTCAAGCACATGTGTGTTTCTAGGTGCTTGTAGTCATGGGCATAATGGATTTGTTCGTTTTGACTGAATTTACTCTCCCTGCTGAGCCTGCTTACACTCAGTTGCCCAATCCAGTCACCTCTTCCATTCACAAGGCCTGAAAGAGATCCTCAAATATAAAGAAACCTCACATCTTGCTTAATTATACTCTTTGATGTGCTCATCGTCACTGGGTGATATCTTGCATGGGTCATCATTTCTGATCCTATTTGAGCTATTTGTGCTGTGCACATAAAGCCTGGGCACACTGGATAGTGGTGGAGTGACACTAATTATGCCTTCTAAGCTGACCCATCATCTTTTTGACAGGACTGCTGAACATTCAAAGTCAAAAGACTCCCTCTGCCTTGTCTTGTCCTCAAAGCATGGAGGCCAAAGAGATTACTGCTTGTTCTGGGTTTAGCTGCAGAAGGGATATGTTCTGGGAATGGACAATAAGAGAAGGGGACTTGTTATCCATGAGTCATATATGCAGTCACCTGGAGGCCTGGGTCTCTTCCATGAATTTCTGCATCAGGGTAAGAAATTAGGGCAAGTCACTTGAAAACCAGCAGCAGACAAAAAACTACTGCAAGAGAAATGCTTTTGTGCTAGCTGAGAAGGAGGAAGGCAGCACCTGTTTCATGTGTTTGTATCTTTAACCTAGAGTTACAGCTTTCCTCTGGTTGACCCCTTACGTAAGCAAAAAATCCAGACCTGTTTCCATAAGCTCATACTATACATTTATCTCCCAACGAGGCAGTCTCCAAATTTCAGTCTCCTTCCTTTGACTGATGATACTGGTTAATCCTGAGCTAAGATTAGAAGAGTGAACATATTACACAAGGTTAATACCAGTTAGTTCAAGTCTTCTAGTTGTTGGTACCTTTGTCTCTTCAAATAATGAATGTGACTCCCCTTCAATTTTTTTCTTTTTTTTCACGTGTTAGACCCCATCTCTTTATTTCTTCATATATATAACACTTTTCACTATTGCTTAATTGCAAATTCAAATGTTACAAGTTTAAGCTCCTTGGACACAAAGACATTTTTTAGAAACATTATCTAAGATTTTGGTGGGTTATTGCTTGCTCTTTTTGTTAGGGAAATCATGCAGTTGGAATTTTAGAGAAAAGTAGTTATGCACAGGAGTATCCATTTACTTTTTTGGAGTGGTAATTCAGAGCCATGCCATTATGATATGCTGTTGAAAAATATTAATGTAGCAAATGTTACTTACGCTTTTTCAAGTAGTTAATAGTACTGTCATCATTGTAATCTTTCATACTTGTTTCCTACACAGCTCATCATAACCATGTGATCTGTATCTTAAGTATCAGGCATAATCTTGGAGGAAATGATACTATGTGAATTATTTATATGCTCTTAGTTGGCCAAAGCTAAAGAATAATATTGTCATGTTAGACCTACAGCAAATTGTTTTCCCTAGCAGCAACATGGAGCACACTAGAGCCCCTAAAGTCCTGAATATGTCTTCTTCCTTTCATTCTGAAGGATTCTATGAACTGTATGGTAAAGTGTAACCATCAGGTTAATGTCTAAAGAAAACATGGAACCTACCCATGGACTCAAGGGAAACTGGTGACGAAGTGAGAACATAATGAAGATCCTGACATAAAAATCACTTTTCAAATGAGATAATCACCTTGCATTATCAAAGTGCAATGGGATGGCTTAGGGGATGGCTTAGGGGAGGGTTGGCTATAGGAAGAGAACATAGGGTGGGGGTGATGTCAGGCTTGTTCAAGGACGGATAGCAGTTTGTTAAGCCGAGTCACTGCTCTGTTGAGCTCTGACATCAATCAGCTACCTAGGTTCTGGAACTGACACTTGCAGCTGGGTAGATATATTCTGATTATGCATTTATTGTTAAAAAAACAATGAAATAGAATGGAAAGAAAATGAGTTTATCTAAAGAATAAGGCTATCTTGAGTATTATTTTTTTTTAATGCTTCTTCCCTCTGTTTAACCGCTTTCAAAGTGAAAGATTTTATGTGTTTTGCCTTAGTTATTATTTTTAGTGGGCTGAACATATGGTACATGAGAAGATTTTATCAAGAGGTGTATTTCTGGGACAGATATTGCCTGGATGGATGGAAGATCATTTACATGGGAGGGTAAGGTCCTAGTTTCCAATGCAAAGCACAATTGTTTTATAACTTTAGTTGATATGTGAGAGAAAAAGTTGACATATATAGCAGATCAAAAAGCAGTTGTTTCAGCATGAACCATTCAGTTTGCCAGAATACTAATATTTATTAACATTTTTGACGCCTTGACTTTTCATCCTATTTTGGGCTAGCTATATTGTTGTCAATGTGGAGTGCTTCTAGAAGATCGGTGGCTATTTAGAGGTGTTTTGTTTTGTTTGTACTTAGAACTAGCTTTGTACATATTTGCTTCAGAAAGTTACAACTTTTTCCTTTGATTTACCTACAGTGAAATGGGATAGATGTACAACAGATATTGCTGGCAAATGGTCATTTTGAATTCTGAAATAGCCTTAATTTTTTGTACCAGGCATCAGAATAACTAAGATCACAGTTTACTTTCTGATGTCCATTTGTACATTGATAGTGGATACAGAAGCATAATAAAGACAACGTATATTTGATTCAATATAACACTGTGGTGACACACCTGATAAAAATCATGTCTTCTGATTCAAATATGGCACTGACACAAGAGTAATAGCTTTCATCCTGCCACAGTTTTTGTAGTCTGAATTCACTCACATTCAGGGTCTGAGTGCTGCTGGGCCCTTGGCAAAGATGTAGATTGCTGGCTGATGCCAGACTTGTGTGTGTTTTTGTGAAACTTGTTTCGAACAGGAATCTGATCCTGCCCCATGAAAACCTGTGTGGGTAGAATTCAACTCTGCTGTAGCTATAATTTCTCCAAAGTACTTGGCTTTCTTTCCTTGTAAGTATCCCATTTTAATGTTTATCACTTTAACTATTAATTCAAAATGAAGCTCTGGCCCACTGTGACTACTTTTAGGAAAGGGAAGGAAAAATGAAAATAAATAAAACCTCAAATAGAAGATTCACTTCCATTATTGAATTTTATAAGGTGATATATGGCATATAAAAGCTCTGTACTGGTAGCTTGGGATCACATGCTTGCCTTTCTGTTCTCTCTCATCTGGAATGAGCTTGAACTATCTGTGTCATGGTTTGGACTGGAGATGGTTTTTCCCCTTCTGTTAACTGATGACTACAGGATGTGGTGATGCTGATTATACTGAAAATTACTGTAATTGTTATCAGGCAATAAACATTCAATATATTTTTCTAAGATTTAGGGCTTAGTGGAAGTTTTCCAATATTTGAGAATTATAACTGGAAGAAAAATGGTAAGGGTACAAATTGAATTTGGACTTTAAATACTGAGAAAATTGGCCTGTTTTATTCTGTTACAAAACAGGATTACCATAATACTCGTGGCAAAGCAAGATGTGTTCTCAGCTAAGAATGAATATGAATGTTTTTTTCATATAAAAGCACATTGTAAGCGGTGCAGGAATGCATACCTGTCATAAGCATAACTGCTGTACAGAAAACAGAACAGGAATGTGAATTAAATGTTCTTACAAAGGGCATAATTTTCCTCCTTGGTTCTCTCATAGGCCATATATGGGCAACTTCTATCTAAAAACTCTGCAATAAAAACTCTCTATTGTATATTCACCTTTAAAGCAACCAAAAGATAATGCTTGTATAATTTAAGTGAGAGCTCTTATTTATTACTCTGAAATTATAGTACTTTTTAAAGTACCCCGTATGTGTAGGTGGGAGTGAAGATTCTTAAGTTGTTAACATTTGATCTCCTGTTATAATTAATCAGATCCAGAATGTAGCT
The DNA here is from genome assembly GCA_035772895.1 of Perdix hodgsoniae. Lineage (NCBI taxonomy): Eukaryota > Metazoa > Chordata > Aves > Galliformes > Phasianidae > Perdix > Perdix hodgsoniae. Next base: position 8,540,628 of record JAPSGF010000002.1, read on the forward strand.
TAAATAATGTGTTTATATAGTGTTGTCTAAGAGTTTTACTTTACAGTCTTGCTTTGAAACTGTCTGTATTGAATGGGACTAAATATAGGAGCACTCTTTTTCCTTTTGATAAAACACATTTCCACCGGATATTCCTCTTACTTTATTTTAAGAATTGATGATTTTAGAAAAGGTAAAGCTAATTCAGAAATCCTGTAAGTATTTTATCGGCCTAGTGAGGCCCATAACTCACTTACTTGAAAGATTGCAGGATGGGAAATTAGGTTCTTGGATTAAAAAGCTCCCTTTTAAAATAAACAGGAGGAAACATAGGGGAGAGACAGAAGAGTGTAACTTGTTTAACATTTAACAAGCCTCTCGATCCATTTTCTGGACTAGTTGCTATGCTTTTGAAGATAAAAGCAATTATGTTAGATACAGGGCTGCTTTTTGTGCACTGAGGATACCCTCAGTTGAGAGAATTTGAGTTCTTTACAGAAGGAGGAATGTGAATACTTGGCTTTGCCTTTAGGGTGAAATCTGTCCTGCACTGAAGTCAGCAAGACTTTGCTCACTGCATTAAGCATGGCCAGGAATTTGTCTGTGGATGCTCTTCTTTTCAGTCACTGGCCAGCTCCGGAAGAGCTACACTGAAGTTTTTCTACTTTACTACTGCAAGTTGCTTCATTCTGGCTCCAGTCTGAAAGATGACTAAGAATATTTCTTTCTGGAAAGTGCATTGCTAATGTTCTTAGCATGGACTATTAGCTACAGTGTCCCAATCCACGAAAGAGTAGGAGCCCAGTCATAAAGTCTAAATGTTTGCTAGTACTAGGTCCATGTGCTGCCTTGTAAATGCTGTAGGAATGCATAGGAATGTAGGAAAATTCTGCATGGGATCCTATTGTTAAACAGAAAGCCTTTGTCCACGGTGAGATCTCTGTCCATGATGTAACACAACTAGCAGTGATAACAGAGTGTGCAGGACAGCAGATCTGAAATCTGCGGGTAGAAGAGAGATACTTTTCTTTTTACTACCTCTGCAGAGAAAGAGAGAGACACATAGAGCTACATTTACCTTTGCCTTCTGATCTGTGCCTGTCTCTAAACTAATTTAAAGGAAACAATTTACAGAAGCCAACTCGGAGACTTAGGAACTTCAGGCATGTTTTTTGAAGGTGCATGTGTTTAGGACCAACTTTACTGCAGACCAGTGGATCTTGAAATTCTCGATGAATAATTTATGTCTGAAAAAAATGGGCCTGGTCTCTAAAGTCATTTATTGACTAATAAGCAGAGACAGAGAGGTGTTTCAGTGCTTCTGTGCATTGCCTATGACTGACTCGAGGCCTCTGCTCTTTGGACAGAAATTTTCATACTCAAAGCAGGTGCCAGAAGTCACCCCAGACATTAAGTAAGGAGTATCATGTACCAATGCTTAGATTTGCAGAAGATAAAAGGGTCTATTTCCCTACCAGGCTGCTGAGACATGCGTGTTAGATATCTGTTTTGTTGTACACAGGAGAATGGTGCTGCAGAAACTCTGTGAAGCCAAGGTGACCTGAGCAGGTGGGTCAAGCTGTGTCCTACCCATGCAGTACTCATGACCAAGTGCTGTCTCTGTTCACTTTGGTTTCCTTCTGTTCACTTTTGGGCTGCCATATTTTAGAACTGACCTGGACTTTGTGGATTGCTTTCTGTATTCTGTCTCTGTTGCAGAGAGAAAATTAGAAAGGCAAAAGTCCGAAAAAGTAAAGTTGTCTGAGGGTTGGACATTAATCTTTCCCATTTTCCAGTGGTTCTGTATGTTCTGTGATTTTGCAGACTTAGAGTTGTGATTGTTTGTGCTCTCATTTTGTTAGTTTGCATAGTTACTAGAGAACATAAGTAAATGGATGGTGATATCAGTCTTTCTGATAATATGGGAGAGTAATTTAAGTTGCAGTGAGTACCAAAGGAGGTGAAGTACACAATTCGTCCCTACTGGCGTTCTCTCAATATTGGTAATGTATTTGGGGTTAGAAACATTGAAAAAAATTTAGATGCCTGCTGAAACTATTCCAGTCCCCTCTATAGACTGTCGGTTTGCCACTCTGCCATTCAAGTCTTGAGTCTGACGCAGTAATTAGAAATGTTTACTTTCCTTATTCTCTGTATAGCTTAATAGCCTGCTGTGTGTTAGCCACAGAACAAAGTCTGTGGCAGGTCAAAAGGCAAGTTGGCAGTTTCACACCAGAACTCCTCTCTTCCAAGTATTTAGGCTATTCTCATCTCTGTCCTAGATGGCACTGGAGTCCCTGGCTCCCTGTGACTCCTGAGCATTTTCCCTCCTCTGCTGAGCCTTGGGACTTCTTGGTTCCTTTAAGAAACAGCTAATGAAGAGCAGGACTGTGAGGGAAGGCAAAAACTGCTGGAGGGTGGACAGCGTGTTTCAGATAAAGAAGTGGAAGGTGTGAAGTGGCTCAATATATTATTCCAGGAGGGGGTTGCTGGAGCCAGGAAAATCCAGCTCGTCCAAACTGACTCTCTTTCCCTTCACCCCCTCCTGCGAGTAATGCAAGTTGTTTGTTTCTTCATTCCTGCCCTCACAGAGAACAACAAGGTGTTCATCTGTTTTCCAACCCCCTTCTCTCCTTGGACCCAATTCATTCCTTGAAGAAGTGGAAAGGGACGGGAAGAGAAAATACTGCAAGGAAGCGCACTTTTGCTTCTTTTGCTTGCTGGATCACAATATGTATGTGTTTGAGCATGGGCAAGATTGAGGAATTATAGAACTTGGAGCCAGTGTTTCCCTTGCTGGGGCTCACATCCTGCCCCAGGCCTGTCCTCCCACACCCAGCACAGTGAAAGCCCCCTAACTGCTATATGGGTTTTCTGTACTGGTGTCTGCATGTTCATTTTCACACAACACCCTACAGGACGTTTCAGTTAGGACTGGCACCAAGATGAATTTGAACCTTAACTTCCTTTTCCTCTAACAGTTCTCTCTAGCATTTTCATCCTTCCGTTTTTAAAGTTGTGAGTAATTACTGAAATAGATGTTTCAGTGATAATTTACAATTTAATGAGGAGTTTGATAATAAATTAATCTCATTAAGTGGGAAGACAGTATGTAATGTCCTCAGGCACTCCAAGTTTCCTCTAAATATTTTAAAGTCGTTTTACTATTTACTTTGTATCTCTTTTCTCAAAAGTGTTTATTTTGGGTGGTCAAAACAAAATTCTCTCTATGTCTCTCATCAGCTGTAAGATGGATGCTTACAGTTGGAACAAGTTCCATTGAAACTCTCATACAGAGTAAACAAAGTCCTGACCGAAGGCTTGACTCATGATAGATCTTTAATGACTATTGTCATGAAAAAGTAGTTAACATGTTCTCAACCAGAAAAAAATAGAGGATGTAGCTTCGCTGTAGAGTCAGCAACACACCAAAATGGGGGAGGCCAAGGGAGGAGAGATTCAAAGGGCAAGGCTGATACGGTGCTGATGGGCATTGGAAAGAGCATTAGCAGCTGTATGCTCATTAATGAAGGCAGTGTAAGTGTGCTGGAGAGGCCAAGTGTGTCATGGGAAATTCCGATGTTACAGGGTCAAGCTCTTCAGATGGGAGCAGGCTGCAGAGATGGGTATTACAGTGGACTGTTGTAACTGTATAGTCACCACTCAGGCTTTTGTAGGCTGCATCATACTGCCCTGTGGTAAAACAGTTTTGCCTCAAATATTCCCTTACCCTGTGGGCAATCTGACATGGAGAATTATTTTGGGAAGGGAGGCTTGCTGTTTCTGCAGATGGAGCTAGAGAGCGGGGAGATGCCTATGAAATCACTGCACATCCTTAAACAAAGCAGATCTGTTCCCACTGCCTCTCCTACTGGTGTGACAGCCAGTGCAATGCCTGGCAGTCAACAAACTCTGCATGCTGCTCTTGTCATCATGCGGCAGGGCAGGAAAACTGCTGACATGGAAAAGCGCAGACAAAATCAAGCAAAATGATTCATGGCTTGCAAGGCACTGTGTCCTGGGGAAACGTTAATCGGGACTGGCCCAGAAAGCTCAGGGATAGTAATATACATGTGTGTTATAGTTACTGGGTGATAAAAAAATATCCCTGGATGGGCTGGGCCAGGTCCACAGATGCTATTTTAAGAGGTACGTTATTGTTGCATTTTTGCTGTTAGGAAAGGCCTCACTTGTAAAACTCTAATCTCTCTGAGAGTAAGGGTCTAGGAAACCTGCCCTATGTAACTTGCAGACCTACAGTGCTTATAATCAGTCCTAAGGCAGGACTGGGTGGAAAGTCCTAGAAAATTACACTTTCAGACCATTGCTTATTGAAGAAAAGATGCCACGAGAGCTGTGGGACAAGCTTATCAACAGGAAATAAAACACTTTGGTCCTTGAAGAGTTCAGTGATCTGAGAGCAGTTCAGATTGTGATCTCATTCTCCATGGCAGAGCGTGATTAAAATTCTCAGTTTAATTTTAGTGCTATATGATAATATGTGCATTTTGGTAGGGATAGATTTATCTTTAGCCCTAACTACACCAGAGATGAAGGACTGGGGGAGACAATAACTGGAATGGTCTCAAAGATATTCTGCTAGAAAGAGAGAAAAAAATACTTGTAACTAATGGAAAGATATGTGCAGGTGATCTGAGAGCAGGAAATATTTTAGGCCGAATTTCTAAGGCAATAAATCTAGTAAAATCATATTTTGAGTTTTATTAGGGAAAAAAAATTCCAAAATTAAAAAACAAAACAAAACATTTTATTTTCTGGCCAATTTCGACAAAATGTCTCCCCCCCTTTTTGTTTTCTTTTTCTTTTTTTTAGAATAATTCTATTCCTGCGTACTGTGAAATAAATTAAGGGTAAGAGTAGGAAGGACTTGAATTTTTCCAAGAGGAAAAAAATCAATATAGAATATAGACCAGAAACCAGTAAGCTTGCACATCCTGGGCAGCCCAGCAACACACAGAGCACTCAGAAACAAGCAGGGTGTGTGTTGCCTCCTGCTTGACCTGCAGCTGATAGATGGAGGAGAGATGGGGGCACTGGGTTGCAAGGAGGGGAATTTATCAAAGGAATATGGAAAAGGGGCTTGTGTTGTTGCGGGATGGAGGGGAGAATGATGCAAGCCACAAATCTGTAGGAAACCAGGCTTTATTAGTTCTACTGCATTTGGTACAACTTGTTTAAACTTCCCTTGCAGGTAATTAACTTTCTAATGGCACTATGAGATAGGCCACCTGCAGAACCCTTGGGCAGGGGGATTCACAAGCATGTATGGTTCAAAATAGGGCCTCACGGAAAACTAGGCAGAAGTGTGTTAGAATAATATTTACATTCAGTAGCATTAAGTACATCTGTTTGTTATTAGTGGGAGGCTGAACTGGCTAAAAATCTTCCACAAGAGAGTGACCCAGCAGCAGAAGGCCAGGTACCTCTGACGACTTTTCCACAGCTACCAATAGAGCTGTTTGCAAACACATGACAAGACTTCCCTGTCAGTGTCAATTTGAATATAAAGAGTGATCAATTTCTGTTACTGGAATATGTAGATATTTCAGCTCTTCCCCCTTACAGAATCACAGAATCGTAGGGGTTGGAAGGGACTTCCAGAGATCATTGAGTCCAACCCCCCTGCCAAAGCAGGTTCCCTACACCAGGTTGCACAAGTAGGTGTCCAGGCAGGTCTTGAATATCTCCAGAGAAGGAGACTCCACAACCTCCCTGGGCAGCCTGTTCCAGTGCTCCTAAAGAAGTTCTTGCACACATTTGTGTGGAACTTCCTATGCTGCAGTTTCGGGCCGTTTCCCCTTGTCCTGTCTCCACACACTGCTGAAAACAGTCTGGCCTTGCCACCCTGCCCCCCACACCTTAGGTATTTATAGACCTGGATCAGGTCCCCTCTCAGTCTTCTTTTCTCGAGGCTAAACAGACCCAGTTCACTTAGCCTCACCTGGTTCCTTACTGCCCAGCTCTCCAGCCTGTCCAGGTCTCTCTGAATGGCAGCACAGCCTTCAGGTGTGTCAGCCAATCCTCCCAACTTCGCATCATCAGCAAACTTGCTGAGGGTGGTCACTATCCCCTCATCAAGATCACTGATGAAGATGTTGAACAAGACCGGACCCAGAACCGGCCACTGAGGAACACCACTAGTTACAGATCTCCAACTGGACTCACAAAATTGCTAATAAGAATCACTATTTGAAGTGTGCATGTGGTGATTCAAGTTATCTGGAAACAATGCTTATCTTCAAGTGGAAATACTTTGAAATACCTGAGAATAGTCTCAATCTTCTAATCATGTCTTTTAGATGGGTGTTAATGTATGTGTGTACACAGCATTGGAGAGATGGGCTGCTCTTGTATAGGAATGCCATTGAGGTGGGTTTCAGGTTTTTGGGTTGAACTTCCTGTTCTGTCATGACTTTGTTCAATGCAAAATTTGGTGCCCTGTCTTATAACTGTTTTACTGTGCTTTTCTTTTCTCTTTGGATTTTAGCTTTCACTTGAAGGACAAGTAAGAAAATGCATTGTTTGTATGTGTCTGTGTGTTTAGGTAACACACAGAATGTAAGACCATGGAGATTCTGCATTTTTACTAAGCAACTTCTTCAAATCTTAAATATCCACCATTTACAGGAAGATTTCTGACTGAAAGCTGTTTTTGCTGACTCATTTTAGCCACGGTTTCTGCTGCCTTTTCTCTGATGTTTCAAAAATCTCTCAATCTAGCCACTGTATATACTTTCTTTCCCTTTAGGTTCACCCTCACTGTCAAGAAACAGCCTTGCTCTTTGGTCTGATGTATGCTGTCTCAAACTGCTCCAGGTTTGCAGGTGTAGGTTTGTATACAATAAGTGGGAGATATGTTGTATCTAGTATGTAGGAGATATGTTACTCCTTTGTCTTGCATCTATTGAGTCCTGTCCTAATTCACTCTTTGGGATGAAGGATCCTCAGGCTATTTTGCTTGCATGGTCTTATGTGAATAATACAGATCAACACTCATGCTATTTGAATAATCTAAGGTATATGAAACAGCTGTATGGGACTGACAGGTACCATGCAGGAGCTTGGAAAGACTTGTGTGCACTTGAAAAGAGGTGCCCTTTCTGCTGGTGGACACCTTGGATACTCAGTGGCACCACTAGTGGTGTGTGGGACCGTTATTCATTTACCTCAAATCATACAAATAGGGATTTATTGTTTATGTGGCATTCTGCAGTGAAAAGTTGCCTCGCAGAAATCATTCCTGAAGAGAGGAAAGAGAAAAACTTCCTTTTGATTTGACCAAATATGGAAGATATCTATCCCAGTTATGCCCAAAGTGATATGAGCATTGAGATGTACAACATCTTCAAAGAGAATTAACACAATAGCAACAGGTGTAAAGCAGTCTGTGTCTGGAGCTTAGCAGCAGAACTAACTACCTTATTGAGAGACTCAAAGTGTTGTTTTGTGGTTTAGCAAAAGCAAGTAGGTATGACCAAAATGACTGTCCTTTGGGAAGGTGGAGTCAAAGGGCACATGCTTGAGAGCCACAAATATGAGCTACTCAGAAAACAAACAAAGACCTCTAAACTAAAATGTGCAGGTGACTGAAAAGGTCACCCGGTGAAAAGCACAAGGAATGAAGCAAAGCAAGGTGATGAGGTGTGTTTGAAACAGTGGCCTCATCTCCTGTGTGAGAGCACCAGATGAGGTGCAACGTGGGTCAGTAGATCCCACACTGCAATTGGGATCCTCCCAACCCCTCTGCTCTGCAGGAGGCTGGGACACAGCTGCTGGTTAATTGCTGGTAGTCTGGGTGGGTAATGTGTTCAAAATGCATTGGCTTCTAGAGCTGTGCTATTTAAACAGTGCGGAATGGCAACACTTGGAAACAAACCCTAACATTTTATAAGCTGTGTAGCTGCCTGAGAAAAGGAAGCAAATATTCATTCAAAAAGGGGAGACCACCTACTTAAAATGTAACCCTGCAAGTAAGACAAGCATTTCTTAAATAAACTCAATATGCAAGCAGTGAGTCACTCTTTTGCTTCTATAAATTTTTGTGTGCTGTGTTTCTATTGAAAGCCATTTGGTTTCAGAAAGGTGTGGGCCTTATTTCACACTTTCTATTACTAACTGGTATTTGTATGAAGTGTGTAGGTTTCTCATTCAAGGGCATATCCCCCTCTATCCCTGCCATCCGAAAGCTCTGGTGCTGTGCAGACACCAGCTCTGTGCAATGCTCCCATGTGTGTCCTATTAATTCTTTTCATACTCAGTAAAAGCTGAAGCTGTCCTTCACACACCCTTTTTCAAATTGCATTTTATACAGGATAAATTCAGCTACACGCAGATCCACCACGCCTGTGCTAGGGTGCCTGCTGCTCAGTGTGCTCATTTTTTTTTACTCCAACATTCCGTTTGTTTGTTTGTTTTGGTTTGCCATGTTTTACTTTGGTTTGGGTCTCAGTTACAACTGTTCTGATGAGTCTCATTTTGTCTTGTGTGGTCACTTATCTCTTGTGACCCACTTAGTGGCTTCCACATGTTGCTAAAATGTGCCTGGAAGAGGGGATTAAGTTACTGTTTCTAGCTGTAAGTTTGTTTGCTCACTTGGACACGTTTTGGGGATATGAGCTCCAAGGGCCATGTAGGACCTTGCAGTGTGATGGTGCACAAATTTGTTCTTTTTAGCTCGTTTCATATAAACTTCCAATACATGATTCCTAACTCAGCAGTTTCCCAAGTACTCTAGTGATAGAATTATGAAATAAAAAAGCCAAGAGGCATTCCTGTTTTCTTTACAAATGCTGTATATGATGCAGCGATGAATGGATGCTGATGCAATAGAAGCCAGTGAATTCAGTCTCTACTTGACTAGTAAAGTATCTGACTACTTACAGTAAGTAGTATTTTATCTGAAGAGCTGGGTATGATTTGATGGAATATGCGATGGCTTCCTGAAACCACTGGGCACCCAAATAACTGAACAAGTATGTTGTGAAATTGAATGTAACTTTCACATTTAGGGCTGTGTACGTACAGGCAATTTTTTGTGTAAATGCGCAGAGGAAAACAGAATGTGTCTGCTAGGCAGCCAATAAACTTGAATTATATCTTTCTGTTTCCCCCAGCCAGGAAGTCACCCAGCTATTTTTAAATCTGTATCCATGAATGTAGTCAGACATAAGGCTAATTCTTGAAGGGGG
>JAPSGF010000002.1:8549915-8580859 GCA_035772895.1 Perdix hodgsoniae
TTTTTTTTCCCCACCTTAAAAATAAGAGTTCTTCCCAGAAACCCTGCATTTTAAAGATGGCTCTAAGAACATGTAGGCAATCAGTGAATCTTTCACTCTGATGTGTTTTCCTCTAGCATGTGATCCATCTCTTGGCAAGCTCCTGAGATGTCTGGTAGTGGTTAGATGCTGGAGGAGAGCAATGACAGCAGGTGACAACAGCTTGTTGCTAGAGTGGTTGTTGGAGTTCAGCCATGGGTGTACGAACTGATGTCTCTCTGCTGCATTCTGCAAAGGGAAAAATGAAGATGTAAAGAGTTGAACTTTCAGAAGGTTTCAGGTGGAATCCACTTCTGGTCTTTCCTTCTGCTTATTACTGGAAGAGAAAGCTGAGCACTCTAGTTAAATCTCCAAGTCTTTGGGAGATGTAGGTTTGTTGTCTGTCTCTAGAAAGGGTATAGGATGGCACATGGGGAAAGTTACTCAAAATACAGTCATACAGTAATAAAAAAATCATTCACAGAATTGAACATATATTTTAAGGCAGTGTTTTTAACTTGTATAGCCCAGAAAATAAATGAATTCATCTCCGGGGATTACCTAAGATTATAGAAATGACAATTGTAAAAGGAAAATTATTTCCTATGGAATCTGATAACCTGTTAATATGTTCATTTAATATCATTGGAGCAAACTAGCATACAAGGACATGCTGATAAAGGGAAATAGCAGAAAGATGTGGAGGAGCCATATGGAAGTAGGTGAGGAAAGAGAGAAAAAGAAAATAGATGATAGAAATCTGGGCTGGTAACCTTTTGATATTCATTACTCATCTCTAAAACAGGAATTGAAGTTTATTTACATTCATGTACCTGATTCCCAGAGTAGAAGGCAACCTATCCTTTGTGTGGTCAGGATGCCACTGCTTTTTTCTTTGCATTGATTTACATTCCGATCACTGCAAATTCATTTCTGAGAAGGATCAGAATATTATCCTTGTGGGGTTCGTGATACATTCACGTTTATATTAAGCATCTACATTAAGTGTTTACTAATACTCGGGGAAGGATAAATTATATGTTTCTTTTACAATTCTTTTAAGGATCATTGTCTAGGCCTGTTCTAGCTTAAAAATTTGTACTAATGGAGCGATCGTAGTTTAACAGCAATTCATTTTTTTTACTAGAGGTAAAACTTCTTAAAACCTTGCAAAGAGCTTGGGCAAGTAATGGGAAATGTGCTGTCACAGGACTCCGTCATAGAGTTTCTGTTTCAGTCAGGACATGGAACCTATCATATTTTATCATATTTTAGACATACGGAAAAACTTTTTCTCTCAGACAGTGGTCAGACACTGGAATGGCTGCTCAGGGAGGTGGTGGAGTCACCGTCCCTAGCAGTGTTCAAGAAGCGCCTGGATGAGGAGCTACGGGATATGGGTTATTGCTTGTGGTAGCAATGCTAATGGGACGATGGGTGGACTGGATGATCTTGTATGTCCTTTCCAACCTAATGATTCTCTGATTCTGTGATATAGGACTAGTTTAGTAACTGAGGGAATGCAGATTAGAAATATTCTTGGTATTATGCATACCTGTCCAAATGTAACTGAAAAATATGTATTTGTTGGGGAAACTAATTAATTAGCTATTATTGTGAAAAGCATATTGCTTAAGTAGTTACTTAATGTGTGTATTATTATTATTGATGGAGAGGGTCTTTCATGTATTTCTTTTTTCTTTGGTTTTTTTTTTTTTTTTTTTTTGTGTGTGTGTGTGTATTTTATATTAAAGAGAAATTACTTCTTTTCCTTCCCACGTGATGAACACCAGCCTAGTATTGGAAAACTGGTTGATATTTCCGTTTAAGAAGCAAAGTAAATAAAGTAAAATCCTTGAGGCGGATGCCTATGCCATGCGCTCTGGAAGGCTCTGATGGGACAGAGCCGCCCTCTGTCCATGCACAGGTCCTGCAATGAAACCCACATGGGGCATTAATTCCTGAAGACTTTATAGCCACCTCTGCACAATAACAGTGTATAATGAAATAAATGCTGAGCACTTTGGCTGGTTGGTTCTCAAAGCGCTCTACAGACCACTCACACAGTAGTGCATTGATTTTTCTCACCCTTGAAATACAGCAATGCTATGTCAGAACATGACTGCCATTTAACAGCACATAGCAAAATTACAAAGCATTTAGGACAGAATTAAAACTCACTGTAAAAACCGTAGGGTATTTTTAAGTTTAAATTTTCAAAATATAGGAGTTATCAAATAAGGAATATGTCTGTTTTTCTGATCTATGTCTATCCTTGCTAATTGACTTCAGAGCCAGAAAAGAGATATGTAGAAAATGGCTATATTATCAATGCTGAGTCACTTTGCCAAGGGATTTCTCTTTCTCTTCTGTGAGTATCTTCCTTTTTTTCTACTACCAAACCACTTACAATGTGCTTATCTGCACAGTGATACCAATAGCTGAACCTAATCAAAGCAGAAGATATGATCCTTGTGTTGTTGGCCATGTTAGTTTTACCAATCCACTTGGGTACCAAGAGCACAAGAACAGAGGTACCTAAGTCAGACTGGCCAATATACTTCTGTACTGTGACAGTGCTCTCCTCTCTTGTGGGAATTTTCAGTGTCACATGGTACTGAACTCCCTTACATATGTTAAGCTATCAGCCCTTCTCTAGTTATCTCGGAGCTACCATTTAAAAGGACTTATTCAGTATGTTGTCTTTGATTATAATGTATTTGTTTGCATTTGCTAAGATCAAATGCAGATCTTTTTGGTTTTACTTTGAAGTCCTGGTATCTTTTGGTTCTTCCACGTTTATCTTAGTATTTCTTTTCACTGAAATCAGGCGTATCTATTCCAGTTATTCAGCTTATAGCAAAATATCCCAGGTTGTTTTTCTGAACTTTCTTGCTAATATTAAAGATCTGTTCTTCCCAGGTTCTCTCAAATTCTGCATTAGAAATTTGAATTTCAGTATGTTAGGGTTTTTAATACTGAGCTGCCTCAAACAACTGTATTCTATTTCTCGTCTTCTTTACTTATGAGAAATGAATGGAAAACAGTTAATGAACTTTGCCATGCTTTTATTTTTTAAGAAATAAGGAGAAAATGGTGTCAAAATCTGAGTAGTCTCTTTTCTCCCCACCCTGCTCATATTTTTCCTGAGCCCCAACATATCCTTGACAAACAATTCTCTATAACTGAAGTTTAACAATAATTTTTTAAACTCTTATTTCAGATAATCATTGCAAGATATTTACTTATTTCCATTCACAGCAGTTTAAAGATGCATTTTTATTTTTTATTTTTTTTAATAGTGAGCACTGTTAGAGGAACCACTGTGTGTTATGTAGTGAGGAATGAAGCTCTAAAAGTATAGAAGTTTGGAAAAGTTCAGATGCCTCAAAATGCTTGGACTCCTCTCAGTTTTTTTTTTTATTTAGCTGTATAATTCTACCACCCAGCTGTCATCCTCTAAGGAATTAGCAGAAAAGCATATTTATAAGACAAATCTTTTGGCTGATGGAGAGAAATATTTTAGCAGTATTTTTTGATTCCCATTTGAAAGCAGACTGCTTCTTCCATTGCAGGCAGAAGTCAGTACTGTGAGGAGGTTCGTTCCAGCTGACTTACAAAAGCCTTTTTCTTTCTGCAGGCATTCAGCCACACCACCATGGGCTGTGATCTTGTCAGTTCTCATAAGCTGGTAACACCAATGGTAACAAAATACTTTCCCTAGTTAGGGGATGTACATTTCCATGAATTAGTTTGGTTCATCTCATGTATGAAGTGTCAAATCTTTTTTTTTTTTTTTTTTAACATGAAGGGCTCTGAAAGACTTTTGAGTGGTTTCCTCAATATTAAAGCAAATCACACAAGAAGAAGCAGTTCCTTATAACTGTCTCAATGACAGTGCGAACCTATAGGGCTTGGGAGGTGGGCAGCTCCATTCTCTATGGCCGTGCTGGTAAGGTGAGCTGACTGAGCTGGGCAGGAGCAGGTCCGGATCAGGAATATGAGTTGGCAGTTCATTGGATGAGATCTTGCATCTTCTGTAAAAAAAAACAAAACAGTTTAGGGCAATAACCCCAGGAGGGCAGATGAAGCACAGGATCACCCTCTTTGGCTATAGAAGCAATTACCATACAGGTGGATTTAAAAGGGTTTTACAGCCAAGCTCATTTATACAGTGTGTTAATTTGTTCTTTTGCTACCACTGAGAGCTGGCCATTTAACAACCAAATCGTGGCATCAGTTCAACACATATAGCAGTGAACGGTGGTGTGGCAGGCAGCAAGTGCAGGCACATGTGGAGTTCAACACCTGAGTTCTGACATCAGCTCTATACTCATTCTGTAAATGTCTCCACTTGTCAGAGGTCTTTGGATAGGGAGATTCTTAGTGAGATGCGTTAGCGGCTTGCAGCAATAGGCCCTTCTACCTGTGAAAGCAACACATTGTGAATGCAAGACTTTTCTTGCTAACACCGTTGAGAGGATGGAAGTTCTGGTGGGAAATCTTCCAAGTGAAACTTTGGCTTCACTCAGCTGGAGTGGCACAGTCTCCATACTAACAGCACCTTTTTTTTTTCCCCTTCTCTCTCTCTCTCTTTTTTTTTTTTTTTAAACCACAAACTTCCCCGTGTCACAGCTCTGTGCAAATATTTCCCATATGTCAGCTGGCTGATCCAGTAATCACTTAGGGCTGGAGTGTAAATTACACAAGGAGCAGCACGCTCACAAATATCTGACTTGTAGGGCTATGTAATTTGGATAGATCTTACTATGGTGGATTGAACTGATCTTAAAGTATTTCTTTTCGTAGCTGTACTATGAATCAGTGCTAGAAGGGCTATTATTCTGCCTTCCACTTTACAACTGGCCAATGCAAAACATCTCACTTGTGTTTGTGTTTTAATGGTGGCTCTCTCACTGTTTGCTTTCTCCATTTGCTTTCATTGCTATCCCGTGTGCTGTCATTACACTATGAACTGCATTCTTTGGGTAGGAACTGTCTTTTTTTGAACAGCTAGAATGTGCATGGCATTTTCTAAACAAATTAATAGCGTATGCTATTGCTTATTTTATTTCTGTAATACTGCACATGAGAAGTTGACTGTAATGTTTCAGACATAGTAATAGCGAGAGAGTATTTTGATTGTAGGGAATTCTGGGAGGCTTTAAATTAATCTTTTCCTTCAAGGTGGTAGGAATGCATTTCTCAGCCCAACACTGCCTGAGTATATACTGGCATTCATGGGAGGCAGAAGAAATATAATGGTGTGGGAGGCTTGAGTTTCAGAGATTTTTTTAAATGAAAAGACTGTTTAGAAAAGAATGCTTTGAACAGCCAGAGCTGTGGGCTTTGCTCTCCATGTGCACACAGTGCCATGAGTGCAGCACTCCTCTTGCCTCCAACACAGGCTGCTTAACACAGGGATGGGGCAGGCAGTGAGTGGGAATGCTACGGGACTGAGGGAGCCACTCTGGCTGTTTTTCATTTGGGGTGCAGGAGCCCTCTCACCCAGTTTCACAGCTGTTTGCAGCATCAAAAATTGTTGATGATGTCTCCTCCTTCCATATCTCCACTACTTTTAGTGTTGTACCCTCTCTGCACCTGCGGAGATTTACAGTCTTTAGCTCTAGTTGGAACTGTTCCCATGCAGGTAGAAGTACTCTCCCTTTCCCACTTAATTCCCTTTTCTCAGATTCCAATTTTTCTTTATTTTCTGCAGTTTTTCTTTGAAGTTTCTCTTTCTCCTGCCTTCTTTTATTCCCCAGCCTCTTTTCTTTCCAGTACTGTTGGAGGCATGGATGTTGAATGCTGTGGGAAAATACAATAAAAGTGGTTATGTATTGGAGAACTATTAGACTTATTTGACCTTTCTCCCCAGCTCATGTTACTTCTCTCTTTCACAGTTGTTTTTATCATAAAAGCATATATTTTGCACAGAGCAATTCTGTGAATGAATGTGGCCCTCAGGATGTTGTGAGCAGACTGAAACTCTTCTTGGTACAGCTGACAATAAAAAGGTTGTAAATGTGAAATTTGAAATATATTGCTTAGCTGTCCTTTTTCCCTTCCATCCTTCCATCTGTTTCTCCTTCCTTCAGTCTGTCCTTCCATCACCTTCCTTCCTGTTCTCCATTCTTCTTTCTTTTTTCTCTTTCTCTCTTCCTTTCTCTTTTCCTCCCCTCCCTCCCTGTCTTCCTCTTTTCCTCCTTCCCTTATTTCTGAAAGTGGAACAGATGCAAACTCTCTTGCAAGGTTTTGAACTACATTTTTAGCTGACTGTGTAAAAGAATAAGTCACTTAAAGATGTGCTCTAGCATCATCAAGCAGAAACTTTTCAAGAAACAATTCAAGAAGAAACTAGGAAGTAGGAGGAAAAAAAGCTCAAGGCCAAGGAGTTATTTGGTAGTCTCCATGCAATCGGCTGTATTTGATATAAAATAATGGAGCACAGCTTCAATAAGAATGCCCACCAACATGGACAGCTTCATTCAGTGCATTTTTGAGTAAGTACCTAGCTGACTGCAACCTCTGGAGGCTGCCACAACCCAAAGATACGATTGAATCAACTTGGCTACAGGCGACCCACAACAAGCTGATACCAGCTGATGAGGCTCATTCAGTGAAGCTCTCTGAGTGATTCTGGAGTTTTTTGAGGATGACTCTGAGTTTAGGGGAGCTTTGAGGAGACGTAGAAGTGGTGTGTGCTATTTCTTGGGCAGATTATCCCTCACAGAGAACAGGATCTTTTGGTCATGCAAACCATGTTTCCTGCACCTGCAGGAGTGCAAACTGACTGGAGATGCATTTTTGTAAAAGCATTTCTCTGTCTTCAGAGACATCTATCTTCTCTGGCAACTCTGCAGAAATCACGTAGAAAAGCTCTTGTTGCCTTTCTCTTGCAAAGGGAAGAAGAAGAGGAATGTTTTCTGAGGTTTTGTAATTGAGGATTATTTGCTATAGCAATTGTTTCTCAGAGTTCAAATTATTATATTATTTTTTCTGGCAAAACATGCAAAGATAAAAATGGCTCTTACTGCACTAGTGCAGTGGCAACTACTGCAAAGCAAAGTGTTCCCCCGAGATGTGAAACTCAGCAGTTTCCCATTGAGTGCTGGGCCAGCAGTGGAAGGAGGGGAATAAAAGGTGATGTGATTTAGATTTACGCTGATGTATGAGGTGAGCATAGACTTTTTGCTTAGAAGTTGCTAGAAGGTCACGGTATTTTACCAACTGAGATTTATACATTTGAAAATGAACCTCCAAATGGGAATGTATCCAAAGTCTAATAAAGCAGAGCTATGCTCATACACTGACCTTGGCAAGCCTGCAGGTAAGTTCCACAACTCCTACCACCTTATAAACACTAAGATGGGTTATATAGAAAAAACTATAGAGGCTCTATTTAGAGACTTATGGTAGCAAGTAGGCAGAAAAACTTCAAAACCACCAATTTAATTTATTGAAGGTCTCAACAGGAACATATAGGAAAAAATTCTGTCTTCCACTGCAAATATTCCCCCAGCAACCCAATCTAACAACCAAGAGTATCCAGAATTGAAGGGGGGAAAGATTACTTATTCAGTAATACAACTAAACAAAACTCAAAAGATGAACATGAGCCTGGTTTTATATCTTATCTGCTTAGCTCAAAAGGGAAGAAGTTCTGAGAAGAGCTGAGAAGTTCTCCAAGCTGTACTTTACCACTGTTGCAATTGTATGTCACACTTGCTGTACACGATACAACATGCACTGTGATTTAGGCATATTTTTTAGAAATTCTTCAGCCTGTCTCTGAATTTCAAGAATGTTCTTAAAAGTTGATTGTGGAACCAAGTCAGGAAAATGCAGATGAGATCAATAAGGTTTTTCTAATGTCAAGTAAAATGCATGTAATGGCATTTTGGGGTTCAAGAACTCTTCTAGAGAGGCAGAACATGCCAGAATAGAAGAAAAGCCTGGACTAGAAGAAGCAGCTAGACTAGAAGAGCAGGCTAGAAGAAGCAGCCACTCCCTGCAGCATCTCCCCAGCCTGTCGGTGTGGCAGAGCTCCATGACTCTGCCTGTGCTGGCTCCCCGCCACTTTGAATTCTAGGAATTTCTGGAAACCAATTTATGCTGCCTCTGCTATACTGGAGCTGCACAGAGAGGCCATAGTGAGTGATAGGAGTATTTGCATGTCTAATTTTTGAAAGTGACAAGAATCACAATATTCACACTCATTTGCAATAATTTTGTATTAAACCATTATTAGATTCTCCAGGAATGTATCTTTTTCTTAAATTGTCTATTTATGATCAGAGGAATTTTACAGTAATCAGGCAGAAATGTTATCTTGAATTTCAGTATCTCTTTTGATATGTTGAGCTTTCAGATTTTTTTAGTCCTAAGAAGAACCTCTGATATATCTCAAGGTGAAAAGTACAAAAAGGGGTGCTTCTAAACAGTTGAGAGCTGGTAGTGAGTCTGTTGTATTTGTATGCAGCTTTCACTGTAAGAAAGCTGGAAAGTCAACCCACTCATGGCCTTTGAAGTTATATTTGCTCCATAGATGTATAATATTTCAGTGTGAGTAAAAGATAGAGTGAAAAATATGGTATGAATAATTAACATGCTTGATTTTTGTGGCTGATGGCATGTTCTGCCTTGGGGGACCTTGCAGAAGGGATGAGATTATGATATTCCCAACTGCTGGAATATTTTCTGCATTAAATACTATGATTTTTACCTGTACTTTCTTACAGTATTTCTAAAAGTGATGTTTCATTATATCTTTATCTTAACATAATGTACACGAGATTGCTGTTTCATTTAGAAGTTTATCTTGAGTAGGTCAGAGAAACTGGCTGGGTTTAGTTTGTAGGAGTACATTTCACTATGCAAAACTGATTTGAGTTGTGGAATCTTGCCAGTACTACTCATAAAGTGGACTCTCACCTAACATAAAGTTTTTAAGGCTTATCCTACATCTGCAGTTTGCGAATTGTGGAACACACAGGCCATGAACTGGGGGATGTATGGAACTCCCAGCTGGTTTCATTAATGCAGGCTTCCAGTTGTGCATTTGGGACCTACCTTTGCCCATGCTGAACATTGTTTTTTGCAACAATTTTTGCTCTTCTAGCAGCAAGCCATGGAAATGGTGTGATTCATTTTTTATTATATAAGCAGAAAAAAAAAAAAGTGCATTTTTTTTCCCAAGATTCATATTATTGTTCTTATAAAGGAAGCATCATTCACCCCATATTGATCTCTCCCCTCTGGTTAGAAAAACTAGTCTTCTAGTTCCATTAAACTGTTTTGGGCATAACAGCTAGGAACCTTTTTCACTGAAACATAATTGCACTGTAATGAAAACGGAGAGTAGTACTACAGAGTTGTGTCTGAATTCCATATCTATTTAACAGAAAAGACTGAACCTTGCCACTTTTTTCCTTTTTTGTTTTCTTTTTTCATAAGTCATTCTTACTCTATCCAGCCTTGAGTAGATCCTTCCTTGTTACGATGCTAGCTCCTCCTAACTACTTCTACCTTGGCCTTTTGTCCAATCCATGTGAACGTAAGACCATAAATTGTTGTGGTCTTAACTAAGCAACAATGCATGCCAGATGAGGCACTTTGGGACTACAGTACGTATTAGCATAAATATAAGTTTGTCCCTCTCTGACGAGAGAATTTGCTAGGTACATTGCAATCACAGTTCCCCTGTGTTACTGTCATAGAGTTTGTGCCAGGCAGATGAGGTGAATGCAGGATCCTCCAAGAAGAATAACAGGGAGGTAGATGGGATGTTTTGGCAATGTCTGACCTTGTAGTACTGAGAAGCGGAGTTGGACTGGATCACCTTTAAAGGTCCCTTCCAACTCAAACAATGCTATGATTCTATGTGGTGAGCTGAACAAACAGCTTGGCAATTCAAGACTAAAACAAGATAAGATTGAAATTAGACTTCAGTAAACTACTACAGTCATACCTTTCTAAACTGCAACACAAGTAAAACCTATTTCAACAGAAGGACTGTTCCATGAAATGCACTCTAGAGGGACCTGAAGGCTATAATTCTATGTTGGTCTCACTTGTTCTGAGTTACTTAATTTATACTTCCTCTTTGCTATTCTTTTTTTTCTTTTTTTTCCTTCCAACTGAATTAGATAATATGAATAGTTTTCATCATTCCTTATATTGTAATAATGAAATAGTGTACCTTATTTCAAATTCATATTATCACCTCATTCTTACTATGAAAACATATTTGCACATTATTATTTCATCTCAATTCCATAAAATCCATTATGGTTCACTTTAGAATTTTCTGTAACTGTTCTTATATTCTCATCTTAATGTATTTAAAGCAGTGAGACCTGTTGTAATATCAACAACTGCTTTTGTATTTGAGTCTATTCTTACAGTATCTGCTCAAAGGTGGCAGAAATTTTGCGCTGTGGCTCACTAGACTGTGTGCAATATATAACTGCATATATCAGCATTTCTGGAGATACTTCTTTTGTGGACATCTATTGTGTTTTATTATTCTTTGACTGTTCAGAATCTGTGTAATTAAGCTGGACATTTTGAAGGAGAAGAAAGCAGCTCCGTAGATGTCGCACTTCATGTCGGTTTCTAAACTTGTCATTGTAATAACATCCGGAAGACTTTAGACATATTTGAATACACTCTATACAAAAATACAGTTTTGCCTTGGGAGATAGATATTCTAAAATGATTGCTAACATGTTTAGTGATCAGGGAAATAGCTCTACCTGCTCTTGAAGGGTGTATTTACAGTAGTAATTTAGTGTCCTTGAGGAGTAATTTTGGTCTACAGAACCACTTTCCTAAAGGTAATGTGCAGAGAGATTTGTGCTGCAAACTCAAACTCTTCAAGTCTGTAATGAGTACCACTTATATTCCTTGTATTGTATCAACAGAACAGTCATATCTGGAGCAAACTTTTAAATGCAGTTTATAAGGTTTAGTGAGAACCAACTAATTCAGAGCTAAAAAACAATTACAATAACTGAGAGAGTGGTCTGAAGCTCTTTTGCCAACACCTGTAAACAAAGTGTAGGATATCTTGTCAGAACCACCTGACAGTCTTCAATGGTCCTTTCTTGGGAGAAAAAGGTGATTCTCATATATTTGAATTGTCACATCTAACTGCCTTAATCTTTCTGACAAAATCGTTGGATTGAGAGATTAGTAAGAAGATATATGAGGTTGGTATGAAGCACTTTATAAAGAAAAAGTCATGTGGCAGGTTGAAGCTGTGGATCTGTCAGAAAGTTATGACCGCTGACTAAGGAGCTGCTACTCAAACTTTATAAAGAAGATCTTTTTCCTTGTTCTGACCCCTCTCCCCAAGTCTGACATGTGGCTCTACAGCATGTTGGTCAGTTCTTTGGTCAACGTTTCCTTGAACCTTCATTGGTCTGCTTTAAAGGTGGAATTCTCATCCTGAAGATGATAATCCTTCACCATGTAAAATGACCGTGGTGTAATAAGATCTTCTTGCAGGGTGCAAATGTGTTATTAGGTGTCAGTCTGCAGGCTCAGGTCATCCACCAGCTGTTATACTGCACAGGTTGTATTTTTTTGCAACATTTGGTGGAACATTTCAGGACTGCAGGATTATCTGAACCAGATGTGAAAAGCCATCTCCCTGACACAAGTGTGCAATTAGTCATAAGTGATTATCCATGACCCCTTGTGTGCAATGGGAGGGAAACTTAGGGTTAACTGCTGTCTGCACCTTAACTGAAGAGGGCTATAAAGTTACTTTTTTTTCACTTCTCAGCCTTCAGTCAATTTTCTGCTTGTTCTTGCTTTTGAGATTTTCAGGGCCATGTAAACCAGGAGAAACCTAGAGATCTGAGCCCTGCTTGGAAAACTAGCAAAATATCACCAGGAAATAAAATCCCAGTTGTTCTGCATGTTTCTTTGTCCTTTGCAGTTGCAAAGTCAGCATAATTCTGTGTCCTCTCATCTGTGCAGGGCTGGATCTCCCCACTGGCCCAAGGACGAGAAACAAAAGAAGGACCTTGCTCTTTCTAGATAAGTCTTCTCTACTGGATGGAGCACCAATAGCTCTGTTAACAAGAAAAAAGGAGAGAGATGAGACTTTCATGAGGCTTTACCTTTCAGTGTCAACACCTTGTCTCTGTCAACTGATAAGCACTCAGTGTTTTTTAAAGCACTGCTGAAATACCATTTCTCACAGCTAATATGCTACTTAAAAGTAGCCAAGCTCAATTTCTGGATAGCTCTAAGCAGCTGCTCTATCTCTGTGTATGTATAGGGTTCCTGATACAGTGGGCTTCCTGTATTTGTTGAGCTGTATGCCTGCTGACATTGCAGCAACCCAATTACATGGTTGTATTGGCACTGGGAACTGTGTGAAGTCTTTCACTATTTGGGGCCAAATGGCCCCTGAATGCCCTTGGCAAGCTGTGTATTAACTTCTGCTTTTTAGCCACCAATTAATGATTTTTCTTTGTACCGCTAGGGTTCATCTTTACCTCTGCAGTGTGATACTCACACGTAGTTTCTCTTAATTAATGGCTATGGTCTATCAGCTGTTTGGGTGTCTACATTTGTCTACACCTTAGCCACAGCAAAAGGGAAAAAGGTATCTGGTGCTACATAGACTTTGAGCAGCAGGTGGAGATATAAGCTGCCACAGGATGCAAACTTGTCATAGGGCATAGATGTAGTTAGTCACAGACCACCGATTCCAGTTGTTTGCCAGATACTTTTCAGCCAAAGCTGTATGAGATTTATCAGCACTGACCCTTTCTACTTAGTTCCTGTCTGTGTCTAATGCAGACCATCAACAGCTTTCTCAGATCAGAGGATGTGGATGAACTGAGCTGGATGAACTACCTTCTGAAAACCTGAGAGGAAAGTAGAGCTCTCTCTGACTTTATCAGGGGACATACTTCCAGGGGACAAAGCACATCTCATGTGAAACTTCAACATTAAGCACAACATCTTCCTGTGTCTGGTTTTGGAAAAGACCTTTGTGATTTTGCTGTGGTTGGTAACCCAGCTAACAGCAGTACAGTTCTTCACCACTGCCATGAGGAGATGTGCCAGCAGACCTGGTCATAGCTCCTCCCTGTTCAGTTATAGAGGGTCAATAACACATGAAGAATTAGGTTCTGTGAGAGATGGCTCTTCACAGCTTCTTTTGTGGACAGTGAAATTTTGGCTTGTCAGGGTAAAATGATGGTTTCTTTAGCACAGTGCCTTTATGGGAGATTCAAAGCCTTCCTTCCCTCCGTGAGATATTTAAAGGATTAGCCAGCCTTTTTCTTCTACTCTGTCACCCATCAGAGTGGGCTACAAACCACAGCTTGGCCAGAGAATCCTTCCAGGGAGTTTTGGGTTCCCAGGGCTTACCAGCCTCAGACAAAGAAGTTTTGGCATTTGTCCCCTGGAGAAATTTTCTTCCCCTAACACTGGTCAATTATTTCTAAATCTGCAAGATTTTAAAAAAGAAGAAACATGTTCAGATGTATCCTTTCATCATCCTTCCTGAAGACTTTTTTCCACCTCAAGTGCTTACCGTCAATGCTAAGCTGTACGAAACACTTTTACTTCTGAGTTTTCAAGCACTGCCTGCACTATAAAATTTAATGGACATCAAGGGAAGAATATTTGTTGGTCAAACAACAATTTTTCAAGATTTATAGTTTCTATCACTCCTGGTTATGACCTTACCCTCTATTCCAGCCACCTCTCTCAGCATGCAGCTGAATTTTTCCAGTTTCATGGTACACTTGAATTTCTTCAGAATTCAGTATTCATACAGAGTCCTGACAAAGCGGTGAGTGTTCACCCAAATGTTCAGATGAATATCAAACCCTAGTGTTATTCTCCACATGGAGACAAGAATCAAAACAAAGCAGAACAACTGTTGGAAGTAAGCCCAACTGCATCCAGAGCTTCCTTGTCAGCAGAGACAGATCTGACCTGACAGTGAGGAGCCCCTGATCCAAATGGCTCCAGCAACCTGAGCAGAGCATGGGAAAGGGATGGCGACATCTTCATGTAGGCCCTCTCACCAGGCAGAAAGCAAGGTGTTATTCCAGAAATAAGGGATTAGCATGAGTGAAAGAGAGCTCTGACTGTAATTTCCCTTTGGCAGCTTGGATGCACGTTTAGCTTTGAATGTGTGAGCAAGTCTGTGGCAGCAAAGCAGCCCGTTCACCTCCATGGAGCGTGATACATGCTGGAGCTTTGTGGGATCTGTGCTTTTGTTTGGATTTCTGAACTCCTGCCAGATCAGGGCATTTAGTTTGGACCATAAGAGAAATAGAAGCTGTTCATGAGGCTGGGGTCCAGATTTCCACACCATTTGCTGTGTTTGGAGATCAGTATGGAGGTTTGATACTCATAAAAGTAGAAGGGAAAGAAAGGAGAGTTTAATAAAGAAATGAAATGTGAGCAGGAAGCATCGGGAATGAATGCAAAGGGTGTCTGCCCATGTTCTTGGGAACTCAGGTTCTTTAGTAACACTCACAGAGAAAAAGATAGGTAGGGGACAGTGGAAGAGTGAAAACAAAGGTAAAGTCAAATTCCAGTGGTACAGGGGAGGTGACCAAGCCTTGATTGATTATTCTTCTTAAATTAAAAATTAACATTGACTTTTTCTTTGGTAAATTTCTGAATATAGTTGCTGCAGACTGAAATAGGGAGGGTGAATGTGGCAGTGCTAAAAGGTGGTCCCGCACTGACACAAGGGGAGCAACCAAAGTCTCTTCTGTAGGAGCACTCTAATATTCCAAGTTTGTCTGATTGGGGAAAATAAGAATATGGCTGATGTGAAGAACATTATACTTAGGTGATGGGGTCGATTTAGATAAACATGAGACACTGATAACAAACATTTTCCAGATTAATTAAAATTGGAAATTGGAGCATTAACAAGAAATGCAATAGTGTTTAATAGTGTTTAGGCCTTTGAATATAGTTGCAGAAAATTGCCATCTTGTAGAATTACCATGCCCATTACTTTAATTGGAAAATAAGAAGAAAGATTTGAAGATTTATAAGAAAGGTGTTGCAAATTTTAGAGTAGTTCTTCACAGTCAAAAAAAGTACCAAAACGATTAATGGAAACATCAATATTTCATTGCATAAAAGCAGAATCAGGAGCTCAGTCACGTATTGCCTTCTGAACAGCACTTCCTTTCTTGGAGTGATTTTCATCGTCTTTCCAAAAATCTAGGACTGTACTTCAAAAGTTTAAGTTACCAGTGTAGCAGCAAGAAGTTTAAATATCATTAAAGCCCTGTTAATTCAAAAGAACAAGTAATATTATGTGCTGTCAAACCACAGAAAGTAAATGATGGCTGAATCACCTGGCACTGTATCTTTAAAACAAGACCTTCTACGTCTAAATGTGTGTGGCAATTTTATTTTCCTGTTTTGGTGGTGCTGCTCCCTGTTACTCTCTTCTCTGTGTGAGTTTATTTTCCATTCTGATTTTGTTGTTGTTTAGGTAGGTGCAGTAATGGCATTCCCAGGGTAAAACTGGAAAGCGCTAGCTTCCTTGCTAGAGTTGGAAAGCAAGAGCTATTCCAAAGCTGAAGGCTGATTTTGCAGAGCACCTTGCATTTGGGAAAATTTTTTAATGAAACTAAATGCAATATGCTACCACGTGCATTTCTTCCAGTGGCAAAGAAGGCATATAAATTAAACAACCTGATCATTAATCATTGGCATTAGATTATTTATTTGTTTTAGGCAGTGAGGGATGTTACTTGATCTTTTTCTCACTGACACTTGTCTTGCAGTCTCCTCTGCAGATGCACTGGGAAAAGATTATGTTCCTTCATCTCCCAAATCAGCTTTTTGTTTGTTTGTCATGGCTTTGGTACAGCTTTCAAGCTTGAATTTCTGTTTCCCTGGAAGCTAAGCAGTACAGTAACTTGCTTAAAGGAATCAAGCTATGACAACACCACCTTTTCTTGTGCACCAATTAATCCAGAGATATTTGGGAGTGTGGGAGCTGAGTGGATATACTTTTAGGAGATCATAAAAATAGTATAATAAAAGGTTAAATTAATATAAATTAATGTGAAATACTGAAATGACTTTAAAAGAGTTTTTTGAAACTTCTCAATACAGAGGAAATATGTTTGGCTCTCTCAAAGTTGTAGGTCTTGAAAAATAATGTTTCCCTTCTCTGCTGAAAGATTTTTGTTTTCTCTTACCATTTCATCTTTAACTCATTAATACTTGCTGTGTTTGCTGAGGAAGGAGAATATCACTACTATTTTATATCTAGGGAGGGAAGGCTGAGAAATATTATGGGCTGGGCTCATAAGGGAATGTCATGGTGTAAATCCTCTAATTATGCTGATATCAGTGGGGCTAAGATGCCTGCATGTCTGGGGACCTTTGTGATATGAACTGAAACTTTTTGGCCAAGAAATCACTGGGAGACTTGGCCAGGCAGGAAATTGAATCTGGGATTGCACAGAGAAGCTGGGTAGCCATTGGGTAGCATTTCCTTCTGCCCCTCTCTTCTCTTGCTACCCACCTACCAGTCCTTGTGAATGTTTGCTCATATAATGCCTACACAATCATGTCGTATGAACAGGGTAAAGTCATTTGGCTCCAGTTTAGCTCTAGAGCAGTGTCTAGACTTTGTAAACAAGCACTGTTAGCAGGCACCTGACGTGCAATTTGTGCCAAAAGCTAAGGTAAGAGACTAAGAGTAATACACAGCATAAACAGTGTTACAAGTTCCAACGTTGGCTGTTGCTAAGCTACAGATACTTGCCAAGTAGATCTGTGTGTACTCAGTCTTCTTGCTGTCCATGATATATGTCATGTAGTATAGTTAAATGTCAGAAAATATATTTTTTTAATTACCTTTTCAAGTTTTCCATCATCTTCACATGCTGTAAGAGAAAGCTGCCAATTGCATTAGGAGATTTTATTCTTTCTCTTTGACATGTCATCTTAAAAATTACATATGTTCTACAGTTCTTTGACTCTTTGCAAGGGAAGCGTAGGAAACGTGATAATTTGCATTAGAAATCCCAACTGAAGGATCACCATTTCATTGTTTACTTAGATTAAGCTAAAAACATTTGTCATTAGGAACGCAAGAGGTAATTTCCTGCCAGAACACCCAAACCTTTGACATTTTTCCTTCAAAAATCCTTAAATGTGTACTAGAGTATCAAAGCTTTTTCCCTACCATCATCAGCAAAGGTCAACAGTTTCTGACAGATGCATATTAGACCTGACTTAATTATGACTGAGTGCCACACTGTTTTATACCATCTGTTATCCAGTGACCAAAAAAGTGTCTATAATTCTATTTTTCTAATAGACTAGCAGATGAAAATGACAATTTCAATTGGGAAATCTGAACTGGCAGAAGGAAAAAAGAAAGTCTTTTTTTCCTTTGTTTTTTTCCCCCTTTTTTTTTTTTTTTCTTCCTGGAATATTTCTAGTAATTACTATAATTTTGAAGCAACTCAAACTTTAAAAATTCCCACACGTGGCCTTGACAAGGTCAGCAAGGCCTCAGTAACTTTTGTGTTTCCTGCATGATCCCTGCAAGGTTAAAGAAGGTCTCACTGAAAGAAGGGCAGCCTGCAAAATAAAAGCTTTCCTTTAGTTCTGAGGAGCTGCTGCCACGGCCATGCTCCAACAATCCTATTTTCACAACTCAAGCAAAAATCTACCTGCTAGATCATTAATATGTCAGATAGCTCAGATCATGTCAATATTTTCATGAATAAATAACTGTGCTTAAACTACAGCATTCAGGATTAGAGCTTGAGTTTATCTGTCTTGCTTGGGTGGTTTGTTGTGGTGCGTCAGTTATGGGTTACTGTTCACAATAGGAGTGCTCGAGTATCTTTCCTATAAAATAGAGCGACTATCAAGGCCATAACAATCTTCATGGAGTTCTTGCCGCTGTTTGTGTTAAATTTGTGGTATATTTATTTGTTCATTTATATTTGGTAGATTTTACTCATTGCTCTTAGGAGAGCATCAGTTTCAAATGAAGACACTGCGAATATGAGGCACATTAGAGCCAAAGTCCCACCCATTCAGCAGATTTTTCATGGTCAGAGTAAATCAGGCACTTTATATTTCAAACACAGTTTAGCACTCTAAAGTCTGAGAACTTCTGCTCAATATTCATCTCAGGCTGCAGGATGGTGTCTGCAAGCTGGGGCTTCACAGAACTTGGTCTAGGGAACCCTTTCGAGATCCAGTTTTATTCACTGGTCTTGTAGGGAAATTTGTCTGAGCTTCCTCTCTGCATGTCTGAGTTACTGCAAAAATGTGTGGCTGTGAAGTAACATACACAGAATCTGATCTAGAAGAAATAATGGGATCTGAGGCTTTGCACATGTTTCAAGATTTGGGAGATGGAAACTTTTCCGTTGAATATAAATGTATATTTATTGCTCAGAAAATCACAAGTAATTTTTCTATGTGGCAAGTTCAGGAGCTAACAACTAATGGAGTGACATGTGAGGGAAACTGCTAACCATTTTAAAACTGCTGGATAATTCATCAGCTCTTGCTTCATTTGTCATATACATATAAACGCTGCTATACATTTTTATGCCTATTCTGTATTGCACTAACATAGCCTAGATGGGGATAGCTCTGATTATTTCATTTCCCTGATAGGTAAGTTCTGAGCTGCTATTCAGCTTGAACAGTTTTTGTATTCATACAGACCATTCAGTGGCCCTAGCTGGTTTTTGATAGCTTAATAGTAAGTAAAAGGGAATGGTCTTTATTGAAGTAGCTAAGGGGAATGAAAACTTTAAGATTGACTATTATCTGGAGAGTTATTTTTAGTTTTCTGGTGATCTTTAAGCATCCAAGAAACAGTAGCTCATTTGTTTATTAATACATGATTTGATTATTAGTAGTATATTCTAAGCATTAACTTCAATTGCTGTTGATAGTTGCAATTTACAAAAGCAAAATTAGTATTTTGTTATTGAAGCTTAGTTTTAGCTGTTTGATAACATTACAAGGAGCTACCAGTATGTCAGGTAGTAATTGGTTTTGCCCATATCTGAGCAGACTAAAAGAGGAAACTGTCAAAGGATTGCAGAGTGTGGGTCTTCTTTCTGTATCTGTTAATATGATTGTTTACTGCAGCAATATCAGCTGAGATAGGATCTCACTGGAAAGATTGGGCCATTAATCTCTGCTGTTTGGACTGGGATGTATACTATTTTTTGGGGGGGGGGAGGAGGGAGTTACAAGTATTTTGGATGATGACAGAAATACCTTTTCATGTTGTTGTTTTTAATCATTATGCAAACATTTCTGCAATTTGTCCCTTTTTTTTGTGTGTGTACATATAGTGTATATATATATATATTTATATAGCATTTATCCACTGTATGTACTGAAGTAAAAAACTATTAGTTTATGAATGAATGGAATGGCTTTTCATTTGTTTGCTTTTTCTCTTGTTTCAGAAGGGCTGAAGGTCATACACATGGCGAAGCCTCCAGCCCTGCCTGCAGGAGCTACTGGTAAAAGCATTCAGGCAGGGTGAAGTGCAGAGCCTGAGCTGCCACTGGATGTTGGTGAGTAAGGGCCAGCTTGAAGCCCGTGACAAAATATTTCCCCACTTAAATGGAGTCAGAGATTTAGAAGTGGGCTGCTATTAATGACTTCTTTCATCCATTCTTTTCTCTTGTTTTCACTTCTGTTCATTTTTGTTTCTACTACCGGCAGTGCTGAATAGCCAATTTTCAGCCTGACCCTTTTTGTCCAGGAAACTCGAATCTATGAGTGGGACAAGAGTGAAAGAATACATTATGTTACAGGTGACAAGGGCTGTGTACGTCAGGCCTCTATTCTTAGGACCAGGATTATAAGGGAGGTTGTAGATTAATTGTGTAACAAGGTGTCAGAAAATATTCTACAAATAAACAGAGCATGGTTAACTCAACACTTTGAATTTACAGAAAGTCTAAATTAGATCCTTAAAACAACATGATTATTTCTAAGTTCTAGCCTGAAGCTAAACTGGGGTTCTCCTTTGAATGAAGGAGCTCTCAACTGGCAGGAACTTAAAAGGTAACTTAATATGCTGCACTACCAGAAATATAACAGACTGCTTATTGGGACATGTTTAAAAAAGAGAATGTATAATAGCTTTCTGATCTCACTGATACGTATTTCTACAAATAACACCAGAGACCACCGAAATCTGTTTTATGGTTCGCAAGAAATCAACTGGACGAAACCTGAGTTTCAGTTTGAGCAGTTCTTCATATACAGAGGACTCCCAGCAGAATCTGTAAAAATAAGCATATGTTCCCCCAATGACATCATATTTTTGTCATCTGCATTGTACCATAGTCTTTTTTTTTTTTTCTTCTTCCAAATAAGAGACAAAGAAAGCTACAGAAAATTTAGAGACCATAACATTTCAGTTTGGTTCTGTTTATTCCTACTACTACATTTTAAATATTTTGATTAAGTAATGATGTAGTTAAAAAGCAGGGATGGTAAGTACTCCCATGTCTGAAAAACATATAAAGCAGCGCAGAAATTGGACTTAATCCTTATTTTCCCTGAAGATTATAAAAAAGACATCTACATGCTAGCTCACTAGAGTATTTCAGGGAAGGTAACAAATAGAGATTAATCTGTTAGTTTAGTTTCTTTAGTTCACTTAAATCTTTAGTTTTATCTTCATTTCTCTTGTTGGAATGCTAAGGTTGTTTCTGTTAACCTTGCATGCTACATGGGATAGGAATAATATACAACTATACAAAAATAAAGAGACTAGCAACTTTAGTGGCAAATATGTAATTCTAGGCTTCGAAGCTCATATCTGATATTAGAGTCTGTATATCTGTGTATAATTTATCCTCACTGAGGTTTTATTTCTATAACGTCTGTAGCTTTATTAGGAATATCCATATTAAACATTGTGAAATGGAAAGGTTTCTCTAGAATGAGCAGATTCTGATTGTTCTGTGGCTGACAGGAAGGAACAGCTCCTCACATTTAAAATGTTTCTAATAAAAACCCGTGTGAAAATCTGTGAATGAAATTTGGTATCAGTCTCTAAACCACAGCTTCTCATCTGTTTTACCTTCACTTTCCCAATTGCCACAAGAACGCACTGGATTATTCAACTGCAAAATTTAATTAGAAAATGAAAACTGTTAGACACATGAATACAAAAGTGCTGGGAGCTATTTCTTCTGGCAGGGAGCATGGGCTGCCTTTTATAGCTGTTTTTAAAAGGATGAGGGATGGATATAATGGTACTACTTACGCTTAAGAAGAGAGGCAGCAATGGTATGGAGCACCATGAAACCTTGCTGTGAGGTTCTCTGATAGTATGCTGGTATACAGACTTCTATATAAGTGCTGCCTGGAGCCCTACAAACCTGTGTGGGACACCACTGACTATGACATTCACAAGTGTAAACTTAATAGCTGATGAAGTGGTACTGCAGAAAACATCTGTACTCAGTCCAGGATCCTTTTGTTTGCATGACTACTCAGCAGCTCCACCTGAGATAACATCAGCAAATCAGCATAGTGTCACCATTTCTAATGCAGTTATATTGACCTTTGTCACCTAAGAACCTAGAAGATGAATAGTATAGAAATTTGAAATTAATGATTACACTGGGGTAATTTCATCCTCTGTGTATGTTAACTATTACTAGTGTGTTAGATAATTTTAAATAAATTATTAATTCTTGTGTATAAAAATCATAATTTTTTGCCTTGTCCAAGGCAGAACTTATGCAAATTTCAGCATCCTTTCTAGTAAATCAGCTTGAAGAGAATGTTTTGAAAACATAGTAATCATTTCCAAAGGCAGATCTGCATCTGTGGGTTCAAAGGATTTAGAAGGTACTTGCAAGTGCTGCATGGATGAGCAATGCATAAGGTTTAAGAACATTGCTCTTGACTTGAGTACTTTACTTCATTTTTTTATCAACTTATGCAAAAGGAAAACCTGAGCAAATTCAACAAGAGCTCCAAGTGTGATTTAATATCAGGCTTTTCCTGGTATGAGCTCAGCTCCTGGTGTTATGGAGGTAACAAGGAAAAACAGAGACACAGAGAGACAGAGCAAACCTTAAACCACTGGTCACTGCTGTCTTCATGATTCAGTCCAGGCCATCCAACAGCATAATTCTGTGTTTCCATCCTCTGCTTTCACTGGAAGTTATGCTTGGCATGACTCTTAAGAGCATTTGGACAAATAAATAACATCTATTGATGTTATTTATTTGCCTTCAAATTTTAATCAGTATTTGTGTAATCAGTAGTAATTTACTACATTCCTATTCGGATAAATTGGCACAGCATTTATATATAATCATCCTATGTTGCTGTTTTATTTAAGCACTGGGTTCTAAATACACATAAATTCAGCAATTATCACTGGCACAAATTTTAGACCTTGAAGTGAGTTGTACTGGGAAGAGTTTTCTGTAGTTGAAATTGGAAAAGCAAACAAAACAAGGCTTCACCTGCTCAGCTAAGGAATCAGGTGGTGACCTTTATGCTATGCACTAGGTATTTTATTTTTGGGTACAAATTGTATAAAGCCTTAAGAAACAAAATGCAGGGCTTCCTTCAGCCACATGCCAGTGCGCAGTATGGCTTGTGAGGCTGCAAAATCTGCTTTTCCCTTTGACTGGTTTTGCTTCTACGTAAAACAGCTAAGCCAAATACTGAATAAAATACTAATAGTAGTTTAGCCTTGTTTTCTTACTGGGGCTTAGCAGGTGTGGGCATCTGTGCCATGGGGTCTAAGCCTCTTAAATGGGCCTAACCCTTTTCACCAGGATAGGGCTATCAACCTGAGCTGGAGCAGATGTGAACGAGTTCCCCACCACTCCACACTTGAGCAGTTCAGGGATATGTCTTCAAACTGTGGTTGGTTAGAGCTGGGAATAAAGTGCCAAAGTCAGCAGCTGAAATAAGTAGAGTAAATCAAGTTAAGAGGAACAGAACAACACTTTGGAAAAGGAGGGAATACGGGTTAAAACCATTACCTAGAAGTACAGGGTTAAGATGATGAGATATAAATTGATTGGTATTTCCTGGGTTTATAAGGGTAGGCCCTTATGGATGACATCATCAACCCCTGGCTTTTTGTGTTACTGAGTGCCTACTTGGGCTGCCAGGATGCTGTAGATCCTGTTCTCATTTTGAAAACCACAGAAATTTTATCTGTACAATCTATGTAGGGTCAGACCCATTAATACACTTTTAAAAACCTTCTGATGCTCCTAAGTCATCCATGCTGGCAGTCATGAGTTATATTCATGTGGACACCTACTGTATGAATGTGCCTTTTCTGATTTTGCAGGTACAAGGGCTTACAACAATTTAACTACCTCCATTGAATGCAGATTTTTAAGTTGGCATTCACATTTCTGATTGAGTGACTTATTAGTGGTTAGCCAAAGCTAAACACTGTGTTCCCAGCTTGCTCAAGGTTGCCTAGAAATGAGACCATTTATTCTAAATTATTCTATTTAAAATGTTGCCTTCATTTGAAGTCATGCAGTCTGTAAAACGTTGAAGTGATGAATATTTCACAGATCTGGAAAGTATTTTTCCCAGTGAGAATTTTAAGGCTGCATGAAATAAAGACAGAACATTCAAAAAGAGATTGATGTGGTCCCAGCATAACTGTGATGGCTGTAGAATTGCACCATATTATGTAAAACAAAGTACTAAAGTCCAATCACAAAGACAATTCCTTCTTTTACTGTACCAATCTGGTTTCTGAGATGTATATTCCTTGGGGTTTTATTCAGTAGTGCTGTGGTATTATGGAAACAAGAGATAAAAGGGCAGCTTACAAAAGAGCTCGATGATCCAGATGACCCAGAGTCCAATGACAGGACATAGAAGGTTTCTGGTAGTAAAGAAAAAGAATTTTACAGTTTTCAGGAGTTTGCAAGTCTAATAGATTGAAAATTCAAGATTGGAAGAGATGAGTGATGTGAAGCGAAATGTCTTTCTGCATTATTGTACTTAAACTTACCAAGAACTCTGGAAACTCAGGCCAAGAATGAACTAGTGGTTGGATGGTGTGATTCAGTGCTTTTGCAAGACTCAGCTTTCAGTCATTTTCAGTGGGCCTCAAAACCTTGATTAGTTTGGTTTTATTCTCTTCAAGAAAGGCTGATGTAAAGTTAGAGGAACATTATCCAGTTATAGGGTTGCATTTTCTGGATGCCCTCACAGGCAATAACAGTAATATTCCAAAACATGCTTGTACTAGCTTTGGGGAAATAAACCATTGCATCCCATCAGATGACAGCTATGACATAGTTAAAGAAAGAGACGGGAAAGTCTAAATATGCATCTGAAAAGCTGTACAATCAATAGTGCACGTTGAAATTATCAAAGCCTCTTCATACGATGTGTTTCATGTCACTGGAATGATGGTAATGGCTTCTAAGTGCTGCAATAGGATTTACAATATTGTATATTATTAAAATAGGGGATTGTGCTAAGAAATGGGTACGTATTTTCAAAATTATTAGGCACAGTTGGAAACATAGCTGAAAGCAAGACTGCCTTCAAATAACATGCTGCCAGACCTAACTGCTTTGATTTCTTAAGACTAGATGATGATTGTTTGATCATTTTATTAAAAAAAAAAAAAAAAAGGTCTAGGTGTCAAAGAGTTTCCTTATGTCTAAACAAGTGTTATTAACTTCAATTATGGCTGCCAGGTGGAGAACTGTGCAGTTCTTTTACCATGTTTCAAAATATTTCATTTAGACATTTTGGAAAAACATACATCCCTATTCATAACCCCTGTTACTGTTCTGATTTATAAGTTCTGCTCCACTGTAAATCATTCAAAATGAAAAAATTAAATTTTATGGCATCAAACTTATGTGGCATCGTGCCTGAGCAAAGGGCAGAAGGAATGTGATTCTTATACTGCCAATTACCAATGAGTTTTTTTTTTTTTTTTTTTAAACAGATGGCTGTGATACGCATATAGAGAAAGGTAAAGTATACTTATTCTTTATTTGGACTTTAAATTAAAAATAAAACACTCGCTTTGATCATTTTTTCAAGTTGTTTATAAAACTTTAACTCCTAAGTATTTTTTTTTAATTATACAAATATTTGCATCTAAACCAGAAAATTTTGGTTTCAGGCCATGGACTTTAATTGCTGTGGATGGTTAAATGTATCATTTATTTACTTGGACAGGCTTCTGGGGAAAAACGTGTCACTGTATGGGAAATAACGCTGAGAAAAGTATGGAATCTTATCACTTTTAAGTGGAGGGAGAATCCTGAAATATATTAAAAATGTGTCCTCTATTTTCTAGTCAGAAAGAGATTTTGGATAAGGGGACATGAAATTATGTTTTTAAAAAATTCTATACTCTTTCTATTTTTTATTCCCTAGTACACTTTATAATTGGCAGCAAAAGTGACCTGGCATGATTCCGGGCTATGAAGTGGCTCCTTTTTGGCAGAAGAAATTTCTGCTCCAGATCTTGAGTGTTTCCTGTAAGGCAAGATAGTATTTATAGGCTTTGATATGACTTTAACTCATGTGACAAAGCAGGAACTGATTTTAACTGTCTGGTTGAGGTAACTCTTGAAGTCAGTCTAGAATCTGTCCCAAGACCTGCCAAAGATATGCGTTTCAGACATATGCAGATGTAAGAAGATATGATTTAAAAGCTTCATGTAATAGAAAGTAATCTTAGAAATGTGGATATGTGTACCTGGTCCTATCTCAGCTCTCTTTCCTGCCACAACGTTTCTTGTTTTAATGATGGTCCCATTGCTTTACCTAGGAAATTTCTTTAACTCATCTTGCACTTTTCAGCCCTGCCAACAATTACACTCTGCCTTTCCATATGGGGATTCTTTCAGTGCTGATGAGTATTTATTTTGGCTTTAATAGAAAACAAGACAATAAAATAGCAAAATATTTTAGGTGCTATTTTCTGGTCTTGTGTAATTCCTGCTATTACTTATGCTGTGTTAATAGAGAATTTTGCAACCTTTTTTTTAAAATAGCATTTATTATTTTCTCTCAGTTTGATTATCTGATGGCTTCTTTGAAATCTCTGTTAAGATCTGATCTATAAAATAAAATGAATATTGAAATATCTGATCTCCATGTTGTAGGTAATAAAAACAATGTAAAGGTTAACAACGTTCCCTTTAAATACAGAATCAAGCATAGTAAGTACCTCGGAGTTAAGATTTTAGCTGTCTTAGATTTATTGCAAGAATTAAAATATCCTCTCTTGTTACATTTATAAAGATAGAGCTCGTTAGATGAAGGAAATTTCTTTTATCATTAATAGGTCACATAAATGTGATAAAAACGTCTACAATCTCCATAAATTTTATTTTATTTTAAGCAGTTGCCACATATAGTTTATCCTTCAAAACTTTCAATAGCATTTTTATATCCTCCAATTGAAATAATAAAAAGCAAAGAATGAAATGAAGCAAATTAATCCTCCCCTGGGAAATGGGGAGACTAGCACTGCCAGATTTTGAATTGTTGCATTGCTTTGCAAAGCTTAAACATTTTCCTCTCTCTTTCCACGATTTAAATGGGAAAATGAGTTTCTGTTCTGAAGGACCTTGAAATTAAATGCCAAAATTGCCTTCTAAGCAACAACCTTGTGTATGGGACATGATACTTCCTTCCTCACTACACTGTTGTGTTGGCCAAAACAGATGACTCTGGAATATGAAGCAGGAGTGTAAGAGAGTAATTTCTTTTCAGTGATATTGACTATTTTAACAATGTAGAAGGGAGGAAAGGCAAAACTGGATCAGGCTCAGCGACCATGTAACCTCTTTTCTGATTCTGATAGCAACGACTCACAGCCGTGATTCAATGTGTTTTTATGAAAACTTGGCTATATTACATTACTTTATTGATTCCTGGTCCAGTTTCATTTGGAGTCACTGCCAAGCTTCCTACTGGATGTAAATAAAAGAAGAGTCAAACCCAGTGTTGTCTGGGCAGCAATTCACGAGGTCTAAATCCAGAACACTCACAAATTGAGATAGAATTTGTTGGTGGTCTGCAGAAAGCAGACTGGTCAATCTGTGTGGGATTTATTTCTGGTTTCTAGCTGCTGTTGTATGTTTTCAGTCTATTTGCTGTGAAATGAAAAAGTTTGGCAGAGTTATAAAGTTATCTGGAAACAAGGGGCCAATGGCATGTAAGATAAGGACTATGAAGACAATAACCAGACCTACAGTAAGAACTAAAAGTGCTGTGGAAAAGCAATTTTGTTCGGAGAAGTGAATAAAGCAAAGGAATAAAACTGTAATTGCAGGAGATTCGGCTGAAACAGTGTGGAGGCTGAATGGGTGAAGAAAAGGGATGAAGGTGGCTGTGAACTCTGAGAGTGAGTGAACATGTGTACCTGCATGGGTGGTGTGCAAGAAAACACGGGAGATGGAGAAAATAAGAGATGAGGAAATGATTGTATGACTCTTTTTTTTTGTCCCCCCAAAGTTAAAAAATACCCTTATTGCGTTTGAAATCACTGTGTTATTTTCAGTTCTTTATCAGAAAACGTTGATTTTTGTGAATGATATATTTTGGTCGGGAAATGAAGCTGACAATGACATTGCATTTTGAAAAAGTGCAAATGAAGTGCTGGATCAGGAAGGTATTTCATTTCTATTTAAAATAAGAGCTTCTGGCTTTGTACTTAATGCAGTAGTTAAGCTTGAAACAAAGTTTTTTGGCTGGGCAAACTGACAGTATTTGATGGACAGGAGTTTTTAAAGTATGGCTTCTTGTTATAGTTGAAATTTTTTCAAAAATACTGGAATATTGTAACAGAAAACAAGGGTTTTAAAAAGCTGTACTACTGATAATTTTACCACTTCAGTGACTGCTAAATGATCTGCAGAATAACTTCTGATATGAAGGGCAAAAGACCTCTTGCCTACCCGTAGTGTCCCTGCAGTAGGAAACGCTGTAGCAAAGTCATCTATGTCCTCAGATGTCTGGATGAATGGAGATAAATGTAAGACTGATCTTCCTTCATGATTATGTTCATTCATGTATACTAAAGGGAAGCTGCACTTCAATTCTAATTTATCTCTCAATGTAATAACTCTTTGTAACAAGACTTAGAAACTGGGAATGCACAGCATTAACAAATTGACAAAATAACTTATCACTGAGCCACAGTACATCTGAATGTACTGTGTATCTGAATGATAAAATTTATCATTGAAATAACTGTCATTTCATGCTACATTATATCATAGCATAAATTCAGTTTTTAATATGTAGCTTGCTGACTTCATAAAATGCTTTGCATACTATTGTGCTTCTGCAGGGTAGAATCTGGAGAAAATCTTTCTCTCTTGTGCTTGACTAGCCTGTATCATCTGACATAGGATAAATTATCCATGCCTTGAAAAGATAAAGCAAGCAGAGGTTTATTACAAGCCTTTTTTCTTGGGGGCATTGTCTAAACCATTTACTCTCACAAGAGGCTTAATGAGCCTGGCCTTCTCCACACTCTTATGTGTGTTTTTAAAATGTTACGGAAAGTGCAAGGCAGTAAAATAGTTTTCTCCTCAGTTTGTAGGATTAAAGCATGATATGAGAAGTAATCCCTCATTAATCACCATCGCCTTAAATGTCTGGACTCATAGAAGTTAAGCATAACCCAAAGCCAGGGGCTGACAGCCTTATCAAAGGGGCTCTGGATTGCTAGTCCAGAAAAGGCCCCTTGGTCTGTGTCTGGGGGAAACAGTTATTGAAGGATTGTACAGTAATTAACATAGAAATAAATGCTTTGTTAAGGGGTATGTGCTCTGCATGAATCTTGAACCAGAATCTACCCATGCCCATTTGGATTCTCTGTGAGTGGATGTGAGGAGGAAAGAGGTGTCAAAGAAAAGTACTGAAGCACTTAGAGCAATTCCCTCCAGCATCATTTGCTCTACTGTTGGCTTTGGGATGCTGTAATCTCTATCAAAACCCTCTCCACATCTGAGCAGCCATTGGAGAAATCAGGCAATAGTAGCATGCTTGCAATGGTTGGGAGAGTGTGTTTGGGAGCAAGATGTTGACACATTACATTTTGATGTGCTGTTATATTTTTTAAGTTTTCTTTGAGAAAAAGCATGTAATATGGATCATAAGAAACACTGCAATATCAGGAGACCAGATTTGGAATTAGAAATAAGAATAATTTTTATTAGGAAAACAATTCTTACAGGGATAAATAAACATTTAGGAAAGATCTTGGATTGCAGATGGATGAATTTTGGAGTGGTCCCTTTAATATAGATGGAAGAATTACCTGCACAAAATAGTAACCACACTCCCAGTCTGCAGCCAGAAGAATGATTCGTTATTGAGTATGGAAGAATAAGAATCTTTGGCACTATAGTAGTGAAAAAATACACTTTAAAATACAACAGAATACATAAAAAGCATTTTTTTTTATCAAGGGAACTAGAAATAATACACCTGCAAGTATAATGAATGGCATAATACTGGCACTACATGAGGCATTGAACAATTTGTACCACATTTATAGGTTCTTTCATGCTATAAATTTAAAATAAAATAAACATTTTTTCCAAATCTTTGTTATATATCTGGCTCTCATTTATTGCTCACCAACTCCTTTCCTTTGTGTTTTTTCTTTGCCAGTTCTTTCAGTTTCTCTTGTGGTTCTTGTCCAT
Organism: Perdix hodgsoniae; assembly: GCA_035772895.1. Classification (NCBI taxonomy): domain Eukaryota; kingdom Metazoa; phylum Chordata; class Aves; order Galliformes; family Phasianidae; genus Perdix; species Perdix hodgsoniae. Next base: position 8,579,657 of record JAPSGF010000002.1, read on the forward strand.
TCTCTTAGCTGTTTCCCTGGCTTTGTTCCATCTCCTTAAGTTACCTCCTTAAAAAAAGAAAAAATAGAAAAGTGGCTTCCTGTCCTGAGCTACAAGAGCACTGTGCCTTAGTTTGGAATAGATACTTCACAGATGGGTTTTCTTTAAAAGCACACTAAATAGTAAATATAGGCTTGTAAGAGACTTGGGTGATATGAGGAGCACAAGTAAATTCCGTAATGTATTTCATATAGTAAATGGTTACATTAAAAAAAATCTGATTTAAGAATCAATGTAAAGGGAGAAATTCCATCCACTATTTGAAATTTGTATGTTAGACACATTTTCTTGCTCTGAGCCCTTATTCACTGTTAGCAATATTGCTTTAATTAGTTGTCTCTTCTGTTTTGACACAGGTTGTGCTTTTAACTTCTAATTCCCATTGCAGCAAAGAAGCTCATTGCCTATGTCCTGAATTCCTGTAACTGATGGAGATCCATTTGGATATTTCTCCATGCTTGCTGCATTTCCATGGTTCCATATCCTGCTGGCAAGTTTGTGGAAGAAGTGTTACCATACACAATGAGTATGATAAGAGGTAATGGTTTAGTTGTGCCAGGAGAGGTTCAGATTGGATATTAGGAAAAATTTATTCTCAGAAAGAGTGGTGAGGTTTTGGAACAGGCTGCCAAGGGAGGTGGTGGAGGTGTTCATGAAAAAGGTGCATGTCACAATGAGTGACGTGGTTTAGTGGTACAGTGGCGATGGGCTGCTGGTTGGACCAGACAATCTTGGTGGTATTTCCAATCTTAGTGATTGTACAGATTCTGCTGTAAATGTATCTCTTCTCACTGTACTACTGTGCATCAGGTAATGTGAAGAAATTGCCAGTGTCTATCTAACCTGAGTCTTGCTAGCCCTGGAATTGAGCTAGCAAAGAGAAAGCCAGGTCAGGTACACCATAGGATGAGTTTCTAACACATTGCTGACACACAGCTTGTAAGTACCCATCAAAATCAAAAAGCATTACCTTGTCTCCATTAGGCAGATGCAAATGTGGGATAACACACTGTTCAGCTCTCCTGAGACCTTAAAAGACGAGGCTTGAATCAGCATTGCTTCTTTTCTGGATGACCATATTAACCAAAGGATACAAGAAGGGAGATCAAAGCACGTGTTTTATTTTATTTTATTTTATTTTATTTTATTTTATTTTATTTTATT
>JAPSGF010000002.1:8580869-8655532 GCA_035772895.1 Perdix hodgsoniae
TTTTATTTTATTTTATTTTATTTTATTTTATTTTATTTTATTTTATTTTATTTTATTTTATTTTATTTTATTCTATTCTATTCTATTTTATTCTATTTTATTCTATTTTATTCTATTTTATTCTATTTTATTTATTTATTTACTGAAACTAATGCAGACAAACTACTTTGCTTTACAGAATATTGCAAAAAACATCTTTTGGGCAAACTTTTTAATAATTCTTTTTTTTTGTTGGCTGGTATTCTCAATTTGGTCACCCAGGCCAAGAAAAAGTCCCCTGTAGGGACTTTGTCCTCAACCATGAGAATTACATACAAGAGCCCCCATGCAGCTGAGAGCAACATCTGTGTAGGCTGGAGCTGGTCAGACCACAGACGTCTTCCATTTTCTGAAACCTGAGGCCGTGCCGTCAGCAAGTACACTGTCATCACAGAAGTGGCTCCCAGGCAATTGCTTTGTGCATATACACCCCACGAGGACAGCCTTAAGTGCTTTCTATCTAGAGCATATCGTATTACTGAGGCAAAACATCCCCACGTTTTTAGTTTTGTGGTTGCATAGCATAGTTATTTCAGTCAATAAATAGGAAAATATGATTTTCAGAATGAGAGTCCTACTGTATTAGTCTGGTAAATCCCAGTGTTATGATACAAAAGAAAAACAATGTTCTTGTTATTTCTGGAGTTTTAAGGAGATTACCCTACCCTGGGATACAATGGCACTTTTCAGCTATTGATGCTTCTAAAACTCACTGAAAGTAGTATTCAAATCCAAGAAAGATTACATTGTATTCTGTGTGTATTAAACTATGTTCTGGGGGTAAATTCAGGGATACATGTTCTTTTATTCTTAATTAAAAACAACAAAAGTAAAAAAAATATTAGTTTAGGAACTGTATAATATTTACTTGAGTAAATCAAGTGAAGAAGGATGAAATGCTGAACAGAAAATAAAAACACTCATCTGTGTTTTTTGCCATAAAACACAAAGTTCAGGCAGCTGCAAATTAGCAGTAACCACTGGATTAGCAATAGGTAGGGACATTAAATATCTAAAGAATTTTATTTCTGCCACCATCAAAGATAAAATTAAAAACTCGGAACAGATTCCTTAAGGGAAAAAGAGAGAAACCAGAGCTGGCATGAAAACAGAATCCTAGCGCCATCAGCATGGACTGCAGTCTCCATTGCGCTGGCATGTGGGGTTCCAGCATGTCATGTGGAGGATATGGGGAGGAAAATTAGCAAGTCATTAAGGAAATGACTGGTGAGCAGTTCATGATATACTGCCAACATTGGCTTATTTGCATTGCTGAAGGTTGAAACAGGATGCTACCTGCAGTCTGCAGAGAGGGAAAGGGTCTCCGCTAATTATTAATGCATTCATATCCATAGACAGTTGAGTCACTCTGCGCACTTTAATAGAGAGTAGTGATAAATAAAGGGGATAAATCATATACATGACAGCAAATGACAATCAACAGCAAACTGGACTTTTGATAAATAAAATATGGAAAGGTTAAAAGTAGCTGTAGTAGCTTCTCACAAGAAGCTTAGCAGGAGTTGGAAAAGTAAGCACTGAGATGACACTAACTCTCTTGTTTGAGTATATCTGTTTTGTAATGTTTTCTTTGCTTTCTTTTTGAGGACAAGGCAAAACTTTCATGAGATTGACTCACACAAAAAAGCATACGTGGAGCGCTGTGCAGCAGAACATGGGAAGAACTTGATAGGCACTGTGTTGAAGACAGGAACTGGAACAGCAGAGTAAAAGTAGCTTTGATTATTTTTTAAAATTGGAATGCCTTTTTCTGCAATAACAAAGTAAAGGGCTTGACCTTGCTATTGCAAGTGCTACTACGAGGTATGTGGGGTGACTGTACAATGTGAATAAGTAATTATCTGCAGTTACTCCACACATGACAATATCTTTCTGCTTAGCGAATACACTTGAAGGCACCTGTGCTGATCAGTACTTTGTTAAGCACTTTCAAATATTTTGATCCGAAGGACATTGTATGAATAAATGTAGCATATCCTTCTTCATATTTCTCATAGTAATTGAAATAGGATTTGAACTGTGAAAAATGTGATGTCCCATCCCTGGAGGCATCATCCAGTTTGGATGGAGCCCTGGGCAGCCTGATCTGGTGGGGGGAAGCCAGCCCATGGGAGGGGTTTGGAACTAGTGATCTTTGAGGTCCCTTCCAACCCAAGCCATTCCATGACTCTATGCATTCTCTCACACAGCAGGAGTCTTCAGGCTGTAGTATAAGTGTCTAAACATAAGTAAGGACCTACTGGGAGTATTACATACTTAGTAGAAAAATCTATTTAATAGAACTTCTGTTTGTTCCAGGAATTGATGACTTTCTTCCACTTGCTTTTATACAAGGTGCTAGTAATGATCTTTATTTAATTTTTGGCTCCTGACATTTTCACTTTTTAAGCAAAGTAAGGGCTATCTCTAGGATCTCAAGCATGCCAATATCCACCAATATTATCTCACTTAAAAGATAACTGATAATTAAGTGGCCTTTCATTCCCTTATTGCAGCTTGCTGTAACCTGTCCTCTGCAGAATTATTTTGTGACCTGTCACCAGTTCCTGTGGGGCTGTAAGTTTCTTATGATTGTTTCACAGTGTCAGCTGCTTTTTCTGTAGCAGTCCAATCAGCTGCAGCATTTATTTTCCTGGAGTTAGCACACTTCCGCACCCATATACTTGTTTCCCCTGTGTCCAATTCAGTCTTTTCTATTAACTACACCTTAGAATTTTAATGTTCAAGCCTGTTTCCTGATTTAGGTAGGTCTCAGTTAACCAATTATATCATATTTCTCCTTAAACACATGTGGTGCAATTCCTGGTCTCTGTTTCATATTGCTTTTAAATCTACCTAGATTTCTCCTGTGAGATAGGACAGTTCCTCCCCAGTTCTGAAAACCTTTCCCATTCAGATCTGTTTGCAGTGTCTTCATTATTTGAACCCTTCTGGAGCATCAAGAGAGCACAGGGGTCCTCAGTGAATATCCCTAGAAGATGCTGTGCTCCCTGGCCAAAGGGATCATAAAAAGCACTTGAACATTTGAATCCAGCCAGATGTCTCTGAATTAGCTCCAAGCACAGTCAAAGGGTTACTGGCAGGATCACAGACGTATTTAACAGGGAAAAAAACCAAACCAAACCAAAACAAAAACCAAAAAACCCAACCCAACAACTTTTAAAAGGTCCCATGGGAAATCATTTCAAATTACTTTCAGTGAGGGTCAAGGCCACCAAGGAGATAGGCATGTGTCAGTGCAGTTCAGCTCTGGGCTTCATGGGTGCAGGTATTATTCCTGTACAACTGGTATCACAGAAGGTGCTCACATGTGGTTTTTTGCCACATGGCTCTGTAATCCCTGGTATGGAGAGCAGAATGTCTGTACGACACTAGGCTTGATCATGTAGGGAGTGGAATTTTAAACTCACTTTCATCACACAATTTTGGTGTGATCTGTGGCCTCTTGAGAATATCTCTGTGGCAAAAGGAAAATGGATCAGAGCTTTTTTTTTTTTTTCTTCTCTCCTTGAGAAATGGTGCCAAGGTGATAAGGAGAGCTGTGGCAGCTGTGCTTACTCCCCATGTCTGTCCTCCCTGCTGAGCTGCCCTGATGCAGGAGGTGGGCAAAACTCTGGGCTGTTTCCCACTGGGAAGCACTGATATTCAGGAGAGTGGGATCTTCTCTCATCTTTTATGAAAAGTACCAAGGGAATATCCACAACTGCACCAAGGACACCTTCAAATTCCTCTACTCCTTCTTCCTCCGTGTTTCTCATAAATCAGAGGAACAGCTGCTTTGATCAAAGCTTTTCACCCTGACTGAGCATCTCTGGGAGTTCAGTTTGGGATTCTGGAGCATAATTTTTGAAAAAGCCTCATAGGAATCCTGTAGAATAACTCATGTATTTTAATTTTCAGGGATCAGTGGATGAAACAAAGTGTGAAAGGACAAAATTTCAATGCTTTATGCTTATCAATCTAATTGGACATTGGCAGGCATGTACTTCACCACCATGGTTAAACTTTTATATATGTATATACACATACATATAAAATGTACAGTCTAGTTGTGGAAACTGCAAATGCCTCTCACTATGCTCTATTAGAAAGGGAAGTATTTCACAGCTAAGCAGTTTTGCTCTTGCCTAGAAAAGAAAGGTATAGGTGCTCAGATTTGTCAGAGAAAATCCAGTACAAAACAATATGCATCTCTCTTTTAATTGCTGTTATTCTAAGTAAATATCCAAATGTTTCTCACTGTCAGAGAGAGTGGCAAATGGAAGTAATACTATTTAAGGTTATAACTTGCGTCAGAATGAATTCCACTTGTCATTACCTAAAGACTCATTTATGTCAGAGGATGGATCTGACCTGCAGGCTTTGTATACTAAGTGCAGACTTTTTGTTGGCCAAGTGACATGAGGACTGGCACTTAAGGAGTTAATAATACACAGTCTTGAAATGAGCATGATGATCAGAAAGGGTTAAAATATCTTTTCCTATTTTCTGACCTAATGTTTTACTTCAGCCTATAGTATCCATAGGTAACACTCAAAATAAATCACATTAACAGGTTCCCCAAAAGCGGTCGAATTACACCATTACTTAAGAAAACCCCTGGGTACATGTGTACGCATTATGTGCTGTATCAATGCAGAAAGACAGCGAGCAAGATTGAGAAAGCTATACTTTTTATTTTGCCAATGAATCTGTTGCACTTTGCAATGTTTAAGTGGGCTTATACAACATAAACATTTGGGACATTTAACATATCAAGCTCAAATAAAAATGACACGCAGATCGTTCACTTCTGAAGCTGCCTTGTGTTCAGTTATTGGAACACTCCATCCCTGTGGTTTCCGAAATATTATAAGTATATATTCCAGATTAAACTTTCTATTTTCCTCAAGGTAGGGTTGCTTTTCAGCCCTCAATGGCTTGGTTTTTGCCTAAAGAATCAGGTCCTATCAGCAAAATCAAAGGCGATTACACAGCTCAGTAGTCATTTAGGATTTCTGTGGCTCAATTAAGCATGTATAGCATGCCACAGCCACTGAGACTCTGTTTATTCAGTGAAAGTGCTCTGTAATTTATTTAAAATAATCCATCTTTAACAAATAAAGAGGCCATTGACTGGCCATCGCTGCAGGCATCCATTTAAATGCTGCCTTCTTGATGGTCTGTTTTGCTGGTTTAAGTTAAATACCTGACAAAAGTGATTCAGTTTTTTGGAAATAAGATTTGTATGCATGAAGTTTATTTTCTTTTACACCACTAATCAGTTAGAACTTCTTTTTAACAGATTGACCATTAAAAATGATTAATGCTATCCACGGTGATAATAACAGATTGTGACTGCCAGGTCTGCGTGTGTGTGCGTGTGTGCATTTAAAACTGCTTGGGCATTGTGTCTTTATGACACTGCTAATTATGTTAGAGCTGGTACTGTATACGTACGCTGAAAATTAGATTAAATGTCAAACGCCAGTGACAAAAGATCTTTTCTTTTCCAACATGAAAGTTTATTTATTTTTTCTTTTCTCTCTCAACTACTTCAGAAATGAATTGTTCATCTAAGCAACAGCAGCAAGCTGCCCTAATGACATGTCAGTGCCAGTGGATCTTCTCTGAGCATCAAACAGCTGCATTTTAAGTTTCTGGTACGCGCTGTTGCTTGTTGAACTGGAACAGGACCAACTCAGAAGAAGCTTTTTCTCTGTAACGAGAAGCAGCCATTAAAAACTGTCCTGGGAATAGAGCAAAGTATGGTGCTAAATTTCCAGTGGAAAGGCAATAGAGAAGGCTATTGGTTAAAGGACTGCTTCTTAGGGTTAAGGATAAATAAAACTCCGGTAGCCACAATGGCACCTCCTGTCCAGCAGCCACACAGTATAACTGTGTCTTGTCCTCTTTTCAGACTTAAAAAAAACCCACAACCTCACCAAGAACAACGCCAACCTTAGAGGAGGTGAAACTAAGCTGTTTGTATTACTGAATAATGGCTTTTTAATGGTATTGAACAGAATCATGGACAGCACTCAATATTTCTTTATGTAAGCCTCTGAACTGAATATGTCACATGTTTGCAGAAGAGTTTAAAAGTCAGAGCAGCTCATGAGCTTTGTTGTACATTAATTCTCATCTATTTATTCTTTTTCCTAGTTGTTTGAAGCGTTTTACCAGTTGTTCATTTGTAATTGGTTAGATGGTAATCATTTCTAAATGAACGTTGTTTGAAGAATGCTTAGTTCTAAGAGTATTTTAAACATGATGATTTATTTTATCCCTCAAGATAAATGCATTTTCAATCCTATGGGCTGTCACGTTTTTACTTTTGTGGGCTTTTGTGGTTCTCATGGATGAATATACCTATAGCTTCATTACTCGTCTGAGCTACACAGGAGAACATCGCTAGTACCTGCTCATGTGGGAATAAGACAGAGAAACAGTGTTCTGTTCAGCAAAAGGCACTAATAACCATACTATGTTTTTATATTTTATCACTATTATAAGACTGTAGTCATAGAGGAGCAGTGAAAACTTCCTGATATCTATCCAGACAGCTTATCTGAAACTTGAATCTGCTTTTATAAGGAGTTGTAATTTGTCTTAAGTTCAGAGTTTTGTCATATCTTCTAAGATGGTTCCTGGACTTTGGCTAGTTCCAGCAGTCAGGTACTGTCTTGTGCTCAGCATACAGTTGAGGAAATGATCGTATTTTCAGACATTAGCTGAACCAGCATGGCAGCCTCACAAACCAAAGGACTTGTTCTTTATTTAGGACTCATGACTGTGCTGATGACCATTTTTCAGTTGTTGATGTACAGATACTCATAACTTCAGCTATGAGAAAGCATCAGGACTTTATTTCACTGGTTTACACGACAGACAAAACAATCACATATTCTAAATCAAAGTGTTACCTGGTTATGTTTTTTCTTACACATTCAGGGAGTTTCACTTTTCTGTTATACTTGCTGGTCATTGATACTGAGTAAGATTCTGGAAAATATGACTCATCACTCATGCAGGGCCCTCTGGCCCTACAGCAGTGTACAGGATCCGGCTGGACTCCCTGTTAGCATTTAACTGTCCATTCAACTCTGAGCAGCATGAAGCAGCTGAGGATAACATCTCCATTCCACGGAGAGAAAAAGCAATATGAAACACAGAAGGAGAGAATAAACTGAAATCTTGCCTTGCTATAACATGAAGGTGACTTACTATCTAACTTGGGGCTGAAAACAGGTATCCGGTCCTCTTATTAGTGCTGGAGTTTCTTTTAAAAAGAATCAGTGGAAGTAGCCTTCTTTCTTCTGAAGTACAAATGTGGAAAAAAATGCTATTTTTTTCCCAATATTCTCTGGTTTAAAAGGTGCCCACTCAAGTTTTCAGCTCAGGAGAGAGTGTCCTTGTCAAGAGGTGTAGGTAGATGACATCTGAATGCTGATCAAGTGCACACAGCTATGTAGCTCTTCAGTTTGGAGAATGTGTGAAATGGGCCCCTTTGAAATCTTCCAGGTCATGGAGTGGTGCAACTGGAATATTTAGTTGCTTCCAGTTTTAGAAGAAAGGTGAAATTCTTCAGCTGCAATTTAGGATTCTGGTACTGCATTCCTGCTTTGGGTAAACTACTCTTTGAGTTCAATGGCCATTAGCATGGAAATACTTCCTTCAGTTTAGCAAAGTGAGAAACTGAGGTACCAGATACTGCATTAATGGCTAAGGTCACATGAGGCAATGTGGGAAACACACACACAAGTGACCTAACTCCAAGCCTCGTGTCCAATGTGTGAGATGATGTTGCTGTCCTGAATGGGATCTTTGTTTGCATGATGAAACATAGCACCCTGAGAAAAGGTAAGAAGGCTTTAAGAACACAGATTTCCTTTGCACTTATAATTCAGAATGTTGCTTTTCATTCACGGTGGTGCAAATATATTACCTCGGTGAGAAACCAGGGAGAACAAGGACCATAGAAGTGGGAGCTAGTCTGTGGGTACACATGGGGAGGAGAAACAGAAATTATGCTGTATGAAGCACTGGAGGCCTTCCAAATATTTTTATTCATTATTACTATTTTTATATGAAAGGGAACAGCCTTCCAGGACTGGCTGGTTTGCCTCAGGCAGGGATTTTGTCCAGTTCTAGTCCAAATCCATGTTTGAGGGTGTGAGTGTGCGTGTCTGTGTGCCGGGTGCTTGCATAAGGTCCAGAATGTGCAGCCTTTATCTGCTACTCCCTGTCAGTGCAACAAGCCTTTTATTTAACCATATGACCTTCAACTTCCAAACTTACTAGTGTTTTGAGAAGGGAATTCATTAGATAGAACTTTTTATTGAAACACGTGTAAAAATATCAAGCCATGTGATTAAAGAACATTTAAAACAGAATGATTTTTTTTTTTAATGAAAATATGAAAAGTCATTTTATTAGATCAGCTAGGGTGAAAGTGCTGATGATTTATTTATTTATTTTTTAATTGTTAACATTTCATTTGGGGTTAAGATACCTAAAAAGAAAGAAAGAATAAATGTTTCTGTGACACACTTGAAAAACTTAATTTACCAGAAGTTTTTGTTGAGATCTTTCCAAAAACGCATCCAGTCCATGGCTTGATAGCCACTGTGCATCAGCATATTAGTTACTGGGATCTTGTAGGAAAAAAAATATTTGTACCTGAATTGATGGAATGTTTTCCTCAGGTGAATGCTACTAGCTTACTGATTTGTGATGCCTTATTATTCCCATTATAGAACTTTAAAGATTTGAAGTTTCCTGATGCTGTTCTGTTACAATCTCACACTAATACATCAACTATGGAGTTTTGCAAGAAAAGCAGGTAGATTTTATGTTTTACATGTTTTCTCATAAAATGAGGGAGGGAAGAGAATCTCCCTTTGTTATTCATGTTTATGGAGCAGGAAACAACCAAAAAAGGGGTTTTATCCAACCATAGAGGCTTGACCCTGACTTTGAGTTCTTGTTTATTGTTGTTTTAATTTTAATCAACACATACTCCAGGCCCTGTATTTATAGTAGAATTTTATAGTCATCCTTAAACAGACTTCCAGCTCAAGAGGTGTAGTGTTTATATCCCCAGTCTGACTCTGAAAGTAAAGAATTGCACCTCTTGGTGAAGCAAGCTCCCAGAAACTCTGATTAGTATAAATTTCTTTTTTGTTTGTTTGTTTGTTTGTTTGTTTGTTTTTGTAATAAGAGGGGTATAAAAGCTGCCTAAGTAGACAAAAATAGAGGTGAATGTAAATCCAGAGTCCACCTGCTGCTTTGGATGACTTGCTTCTTGGATCTTCTCAGGTGGGAGGGGTAGATGCAGCAAAGCCCTGCAGTCAACTCTGCCTCAGCTTGGGCAAATCTGGGAGGTCAGCTGCAATTCTAATACCTTCTGGTGAACAGAGGTGAGGCAGAGAACCTACAAGGCCTTGGAAAGTCTAGCTGGCCACGTGCAGGGCAGTTCTGCAAAATCATAAAATACAAGGTAGCTATGGCTATGATATGTACACCTGTAGATATGATCTGGTAGTTACTGCAGCATGTGATGCCTTAGAAAATATAGTTTGCAGTCTACTGTAGGGAGCTTGCTTTAACAGGGGATTGGACTAGATGATCTCCAGAGGTCCTTTTCACCCCCTATGATTCTGTGATTGTATTTGCACCGAACGGATTTCCCACATGGAGAGCAATGGCTCTGTTGTGTCTTGTGAAAGGAACTTGCAAGTGTCAACAGAGTCCAGTGCTGAGCACCTCCGGGCTCGGAAAGGAGAATGCTGCTACCTCCCAGGTAGTTTGGAGCAATGCTTTCTGTGATGCTGTGCAGCAAAGCTGTTGAGAAGCAGTAGGAATGCACTTCAGGAGCTTATTTTCAAATGTTTGAAACACTGCAACTGGACTGTGACAATGATTTGGGAGCTGTTGTGTGGGCTCTGCTTACAAAATATAAGGAGAGTAGAACTTCTCTCCCTATAATGGTCTCTAAAGCACTTTTCCCTGCATCAACTCACAAATAAAGACCAGATTTAATAACAGAAAATACATCTGTGCAGAAACCCAGTGGAGATTTAACCTTATGAAATAGTTTTCTGGGGCTTTTACAGAGTTTGTAACTGAGGTACCTGGAGTGCAATACACAGATGGAGTCCTTCATATACACAAGGCAAGGGAAATGCACTGTGATGAGTAGTAAACGATTTTTACTGTCTTTACCTTTTCCTGGTGTTTGCAAACCAGACATGCCTTAAAAATATTTAGGGAAGGGCTGATTTGTGAAGCAAATACCTCAAGGTCTAGTGGTTTGATCAGCCACATGTTTCTTCTGAAAACAAAGCATATCATATGTAAAGGGAGCCTGGAATAAATTATCCTAACCATCCTGAAATAAATTATCCTAACTCCATCAGTAACTTCAGTGGATGTTCTTCCCACTGAGTGTTTCCACATCTTCTGGGGAGTCCTTTAAGGTATATGGGTATGGAAGCTTAAGACAGTGTTGAAAAATTGCACATCTAATTACCCAGCAGTGATATTATTTTTAACAGGAAAGTAAATTATGAGAAGTTGTTGGGCTTTCCAATAATCAGCAAGAGTTGAAGGTGCACAAAAAGAGTGGGGAGAACAGAGGCAGCCAACTTAAATCTGATTTTAACCCAAACTGTGACTGCTGGACTGCTTAGGTTTTCTGGGAGAGGGGTGTTCTGGACATAAGTGCAATTTCTTTCTTTCTCTCTCTCTCAATACCCTCCTGCCAGCCATCTGTTGATAATTATTGTCCAGTCTCTGCTGAGAACTTGTGATATTTAATATTTCCTCACCACTTGAACAAATAAGCGATAATAACTGCAAGGTACTTGACCACAGGAGTAGAAAGGCATCTAGCATGAAAGAATCAGTGTACACCTTGGTTTTTGAAAACAACATTGTTTTCAATTAGTGATTAAAATAAATCTGAATTCTTGACTTGGAAAATAGACTTAGTGAGTTGCACAGTGTCTCTGAAAAAAAAAGACAAGAAAGTTTAAAAATTGTTCATTCCTGTTTGTGGTATTTTATTACATTTAAGTTAACATTTTTTCATACAAAATGTTGTGCAATCTATTTATTTGTGTGTGGAATGTTTAGATCAGGTAAACAGAACATGTATTTCTTCTCTACAATGTTCATTCTTTTGAATTGTCAGCACTTTTATAGTTACATTGAACCTTGCATGGTAGAAGTGATGGAGAACAGAGATCTTTACTTCTGCTTTAAAAACTCTGAAACTGTACAAGAAGTGGTTTGTTGTTGCTATTCTTTCATTTTTTTTCCTTCAATTATGTTAATAATAGATGCTACTTAAGCCATCTCAGCAGATGTTGTATTACAATGCATATATTATTAGTACTTTTTTGTCTGCAGAGCATTCTGTAGGTAGAAGGCTGAGTAATCTCAGCACAGGGCTACTGAGGTTTCTAGGAAGTCTTGGCTGCAGCCACCTCCCTCCTTAAGATGGTCTCCCAGCAGCCGTCTGGAGCCTTTTCCCTTCTCACCCTTACCTCCACTGCCAGTTTGCAGACTGATCTCCATGCTCCATGACCCTCTGTATAAACGACAGAGTGAAAAAAAAGTCACAGGAATGCTGATTTTTAATCCTTAGTTTAGTATGCATTTCATATAGTTTGCCAGGTGCTAGTGCTAAACTCCTTTCCCCCAATTAAACCTTTAAATTTCATGGGTGTTTCATTATCAAATTGAAATTAAAGCCACTAAACAGGAAATAATAATTCTTAAGGGTTTGTGCAAAATCCATTATATTACTCCCTGATAATGAAAAAGGAATCATAGGTCCATGATAGAGTGACTTTCTTAACAGATACAAAAAGTATGGCGCTGCTTTTAAATAAACACATTTGCTAACGTAATTTTTGTTACTTTGTGACTGAACATTCACTCTTCTTTTGCAATTCTTATTTCTTTAGAACGATGAATGAACACCGAAGAAGCAAACAAACCCAATAGCCAGAGGCTGGATACTTTTTTCTCTATCTGTTTTGTTCTGAAGGAGGAAAAGGTGAAAGGTGTCTGAGATATTATGAAAAAGATTGCAATAAAATAAGTAGGAATAAAGCAGGGAGATGGTCAGATCACAGGAGCCCAGTTATAGTCCATGCTACCTTTACTTTTTTTTTTTTTCCTGTTGGAATGTAACAAATATTAACTGCTACTGCTCTGCTGTACTTCATTACATAAATATTTGTGCAAATTCACACTGTGAATATATGAAGTGCTTTGATGGGCAAAGAGGAGAGTTTCCCCATGTGCTGGTTTCTCCTTTATATGAAGCAGCAGCACTGTATGTTCTGACTGAACTTTCACACACATGCTGTTCCACATCAGCTTGAGTTCTCAGTTCTCTTTCTTTCCCCTTCATAGCCAGTTTACTTACCAAAAATAGTCTGTTGCAAAACAGCAGTCCCCAAGTAAGACCTCCAAGCCAGCCAGCAGTATGGAATTTCCACTATCCTTTTTGAAAGGCGCTGCTAATCTGAAGGTCCTTCTATACTCCATGTTTTTCATAAGATTAATTAAAACACGACGCAAAATGCCAAGGAATCTGTACATTTTTCCACCTGTAGCATCTCTAAGCCCTCAAAGAAGGGAGCACTTGGATCTGGGTGAATGATAAATATTCCACTATGTTTTGCCTCTATCAATGTGTGTTGTATTTCTTTGTATTTTTTTTATTTTCCTGCCATCAGTTCTGCAAACCTGCTGTTGTTGATATGCACATAGAAATCAACGGGGAATTTTCTGTTAAAGAAAGTATTTGCTTATGTTTTTATATTTACTGAATTTGTCCCTGTCCCTCTGTTTCAACAGTAGTCTGGGTGCATCGTAAGTATCAACGCAATAAGCAAAGTCTTTCCTTTGTAGTATAAACATTGTAGCTATGGTGGTTAAGAATGTTAGACGTATATGGCACACAGAGGAAATACTGGCACAGTAAAAGGCGTTAACTTCCCCTGCAAGCCTTGCTTCTTATATAACTTTAATTAGATCACTTTTCTGTGCTGTAGATTTCAGTTTCCCTTGCAAATAAAAAACTGAGCTCTGAACCCAGCATATAGGTTTCACTCATTTAAAAACAAAAATAGTTCTGTAGTACCTCTATAGTGTTACCTTTCAGTTGGCATTAACCCAGATGAACTAGTCAATATGATGAAGTACTTGAAAGATTTGACTTTGTTTTCTGCTAGTATATCTACGTTGTTCCAAAAGTAATGCCCCTTATTTATTTTCCATGGAAACTAGAATAGATACAAAGAGCACAATAACACTACTTGATAGGGCGAATTCTCAGCTACAAAACATTGTTTTTCAACATAGCCACTGCCATTAGCTGCACATGTTAACCAGCCCTGAACAAGAGCTGGCACACCACCACTGTAAAAATCTGCACCAGTGGAGGTGACACACTACCCACCACCTCGCTGTGCTCGCATCCACTGTTTGGTCCCCGTAAACATTCAGCAAGTGTTGATGAATGTAAAAGGATGCCATTTTTTCCACAGGGAAAGACACTGACACACGTTTGCTTCACGCGCACTTCCATGTCAGCCGCCATTTTGTCAGACTGTCTCACTGCTGCTGTCACACAGTGATGAAATGGAACAGAATATTGGCGGGAAGTTTCAACCTCCACTGTCATCCCACCAATATCTGCCTCTGAGGCTGTGGGCATAAAATAGGAGGCATAGCTTTTGGAGAGGCCGTCATATCTTCTTTCAGTAATTCATAGCTTTTGTCTGTTCAATCATTTGAGTAGCTTTAGGAGGCACAGCAATCATGTCTTATTAGGCATCTTTCAGCTGTATAGCTTAATCTTTGTACATAGGAAGAGTTTCTGAAGACATTGTATAGTAATGTGTATTGAGATGATAGGGGTAGGGAGCCTGTTTTCTGACTGTTTTGTCCCAGCATTGAAATTCAAGCACAGGTCAGCAATAACCAAAATGCCGGTGTGTTATAAACAACATTTAGTAATAATCTAAAACATAGCACCATATGGATTTCTGTGAAGAAAGTTAACTCCATTGCAGCTAGACCTAGTACATTTCACTGGTAATTGAGACACAGTTGAGGCAGGCATGTTGGGTTGCCAGTTCTCATTTATTTCTGTGCAATCAGAGCATACTGAGGACATGAAGATGAATTCAGATTTGCAAAATTTAGTCTAGCAGAAGGAAAAATCTCCTTGGATATTTCCTTGAAGAAGCTAGTTCTGTATACCTTGAGCTAGGACTGAAAAATGAATGAAAAATCAAAGAAATGTTAAATAAATTTTTGTATAGTTGCTCATATAACCTATATCATCCAGATGTGTGTTTAATGAGTAAGAAATATTCAGTTACAGAGTAAGAGGTAATATTAATTCTATTTTCTAACTTCAGTGTTCAATAT
This sequence comes from Perdix hodgsoniae, assembly GCA_035772895.1. NCBI lineage: Eukaryota > Metazoa > Chordata > Aves > Galliformes > Phasianidae > Perdix > Perdix hodgsoniae. The sequence goes on from JAPSGF010000002.1 coordinate 8,595,366, forward strand.
TTCATGTCAACATTTGTTTGTGCAACAGTTATCCTCATAAGGACATTGAGTAACTAGATATAAATTATGTTTACGAATCATTTTGATAGGTTAAATTCATTGTTTTAGAATGAAAATCATGTTTCCACAGCAGGAGGTATCCATGCAATCATATACTTATGGCAAGAGAAATCTTATTAGATAGTAAAATTTTAGTGTTTTAGAAGAAATATTAGTGCTTTTTAACATCTTGCTGATATTCTTTTCAGCAGGAAAAATATATTATGGAATAATTCCAAACGTTAACTTATTTTCTGATTTTTTTTTTCCTTTTTCTTAATTATTTGTATGATGGAATATATCAACTCCTAATACAATCAATAGTTTTTTTGAGACTAATCCTGGGCAATCATCTTCCTGCACATAGAATGTGCAAATGCCTCGAAGATACCATAAAAATCTCTAAAATTTGATGATTAAAAGGCTCATTTTAATATGTATTCTCAGATTCACATTCTTGTCAGAGAGGGAAAATTTTTAAAAGTACAAAATGGACGACTCAAGAATCAATTTAGCATGGAGTGTAATCAAACAACAGGGCTGCCTCAGAGGCATCTATCAACAGAAACACCCAACTATCACCACTACATTCTCTTCAGGAGCCAACCCACTAGTCTAGGTGTTACCGCTGGAAAATATATAATGCAGCTTCACATTAGGATTTGAGAACTGCCAAGCATATCTCCAGAGTAACTTTAACTGTGATTACACTTGATGAGGGAGGCAGAGGAAGTATGGGCATGTGCCAGCAGTGCTAGGCGGATAAGACCAATATTGAAGGTAAAGTATATTTATGTGAATTTTTATTCTGGCATTAAACAGCAATTTTTCATAGGATGAGCTTTTGCCTACAAAAGTCACAGGTGTTTCTGCTTAGTGCCAGTCTCTTTTTGTAAATATCAAGACTTAATAATTATGTCCAATATTCTACGTAACAAGGAAATGTTTGAAGGCACCCAAGACAGTAAAACCCATCATCATGAATTGCCTCTCTGATACATTTCAGTTCTCTGAAATTCCCAAATGAGAAAGGCTATTTTAACCGCAGAAGCGGTTTCACATTTAGGAAAAGAAAATCAAACTTGTGAAAAAGTAAGAACTTTGCTTCGGGCAGAGGAGTGTTGTAGGCTGCAGTCCTAAGGATTGTGGGATAGTAAGTGTCAACACAGACTGAAGGAGTATACTTTATTACTATATTTTATTTTTCTTATCTAGTGCTTCAAGTTAACACCTAGTTTACAACAATCACAGTCAGCAAGCAGATGCATAGCCATGAAGAATCTGCAAAGCAATTCCATACATCCCACTCATCAGAAGTCACTCTAAAAGGACAAGCTGGAGCTTGTTAAAGTACTTCAAATTTTGCTTTTTATCACAAGATAGGAAAGTCTTATCTGCATAGGAAGCTAAAAATAAATCTGTTCTCTTATTTAGGCCTACTCTGGTCTTCTGTAGCTTTTGTGTTTGTCATTTTTGGGGAAATGCCTCTGTATTTATGGACTGCATGCTAAACATGGTTTTATTATTATTATTATTATTATTATTATTATTATTATTACTATTTATCCTGAAATGCCCCTTTTAAACTGCTCTGAGACAGCGCAGATAGACTCCTTAGAATGAATATAGCCCTGAAATGGGAGGAAAAGTTTGTCCTGGAAGGAAAGTGAGAGGGAAAGTCTTCTGAGAAATGGTACTTTTAATGCTTACTACATAAACAAAGTCATCTAAATCTAAAAAAGTGACCATGCCTTGCAAGCAGGGTTTCTCAGTGGGAAACCTTTTGCCATCCATTAGGAATGATGGCTCAATGATCACAACAAAATGCTCCAGCCAAAGAATTAAGCTCTTGTTATGTCTGAATTTAAGTGAGGATGGATGTACAATTTCCATATTTTCTTTTATTTAATAAATAAAATATGAGTATCATTTTATGCTAGGGGTGATCTTTTTCTTCAGTGCTGGAAGAAAACCTAGCCAAACAAGGTAGTGAATCATGACAAAGCCTACTGCAGTGCCCGTGGTTTCAATAATTTTTCAGAAGGAAGATTGTAAACTAAATCTGTAAAATCACTATTTATGAGAAAGCATTTCAGTCTGTATAGGAGAAGGTAAAAAATAATTTATAATAAAAACTACCAAAAAAAAAAGGGGGGGAGGAGGGGGGGAACAATTTCATGTACCCTCAATTTCTGGAGCTTCAGGTAGAGATACACCTTTGAATAAACGTGGGATGTTTTCACCAAATCTAGTCTATTTACTCACTTGAAGATCAATACAGCAAAGAGTTGTTTGGTCTTACATCAGCTTGCTCTCCTATGTAGTCTGAATGATTCTATGGTCAAAAAAAGAAAATTTCAGAAACTAAAATAAAAAGAGGGAATACAGAGGTTTTTAAGCCATAAAAAGCTTTGAAACTGCTGGGTAAAAAAACAGAATCACAGAATCACAGAATCATCAAGGTTGGAAAAGACCTAAAAGATCATCCAGTCCAACCATCACCAATACTCCCCAGCTAAATCCTATCCCTCAACACAACATCCAAACATCTCTTGAACACATCCATGTTCGGTGACTCCACCACCTCCTTGGGCAGTGCATTCCAATGCCTGACCACCCTTTCCGAGAAGTAATATTTCCTAATGTCCAGCCTGAATCTCCCCTGGCGCAGTTTGAAACCATTGCCTCTAGTTCTATCACTGTGTACACGAGAGAAAAGGCCGAGCCCTAGCTCACCACAACCTCCCTTCAGGAAGTTATAGAGTGCTATAAGGTCCAGGCCATAGTGATATTGATTGATCAGTCTTCATTCAATTTATCAAAAAAAATCCCCAAAAAACCACAACGCCCAAAACACAGGAGAACTGTTCACATCTGAAAAAGTGTTATTATTGAAGGGAATGCTTATTGCTTTCAAGTTACGAGCTTTTTTCTTATTATTTTTTCTTGATCTCGATTTTTGACTTTTAGTCTTAGTTCACCCAGGCCATGAGTTTAATGGCATTAAGCTCACAAGATAGGCTGCAGTCTCATTCTTTGAAGAATTTACTATGCATATAGACACATGTACAGACAATTTTTAATGAAGCCAGTGAATGAATATCCTCTGATCTCAGCTAAAGCAAATATTTTCCACACTACTGAAACATCTGCTGATTGCAAAAGGGTATGATGTCATAACCATTGTCCTCCCGAAGAAGTTTTTACAGGTTGCATACTGCTACCATCTTTTTCCCAATGTTTTCATCCCACCAATGGAAATTTAGACTTAATGTCTAAGGTAATAGAAAACACAAGAAATCTTGAAATCTGAAGTCTACTTTGCATACCTTTCTAGCTCCTAATGAAGTTGGGATGATAGATCATGTGTATACGTGGCAAATGAGAATAGCAGTCATCATCTCATCATTTTAATTCTTGTATACTTCACCTGAAATTAACTGAATATTGCTCCTAAATTTGCTTTTTCAGTGTATAGATGGTGTATTGTAGACACAGTTTGACTCTATAGTTCATGGGTAGATTGATTATAGCTGATGAAATAGGCTATTTGAATAACCAGTATAGAATTTAGACTTTTGTTTATACTGAGAAAACTGTTGTTTTTATGTGCTAGATCCATCAGCAAAGGAAATATTTTCTCTTAACTGCAGTTCTCTGCTTCAGTGCTTTGACAGTAAATAAGGAAGTAAAAAGCAAATTTTCACAGGATCAAACATAGATGGCATGTCATTGATAGAGAACAGAAGCATATCTTCAAGTAGACATGACAGAGATCATGGCCATAGTCAGCATTCTTAGAAACAGACATGATGTAATCTCAGAAAAGGTCACTGGTATAAAAATGCTCTCTCTATTTATATGATCTTATATAGCTGCTAGAATAGTAAAGAATAGTATGTAGAATAAAGATGCTTCTCAAAAAGCTACTCATCCTAATAACGTTTCCAGCATGTAGTTTAAAGTTTGCCATTTTTCTCTATTCCTTTTTAATGTCTTTGTTCAGGGTAAAATTTTATATTCACAGAAAGTGTTACTATAGGACTCCAGAAGGACTTTACTTTCTTAGGCTTTATATCTAACTATTAGACTTTCAGAGCACAGAAAATCTGTCACCTTATATACCTCTCCCAGTGTATTTAGTCCTTCATACTTTGATGAAAAAGCAGCTTATTACTTATCTAACTTTCAAGATTAATTTTCATTTATCTAGTAATAGAATCATAGAATGGATTAGGTTGGAAAGGACCTTAAAGATCAATGAGATCCAACCCCCTTCCATGTGTAGTGTTGCCATCCACTAGGTCAGGCTGCCCAGGCCCCATCCAACCTGACCTTTAATGCCTCCAGAAACAGGGCACCCATAATCTCTCTCATCAGCTCATTCCAGTGCCTCACCACCCTCTGAATAAAAATTTTATTCCTAAATCTACCCTCTTTTCCTTTAAAGCTGTGCTTTAAAGGCGGTGCTCCAGCCCTTTGATCATCTTCTCTGGACTCTCCAATAGCTCTGCATCCTTCCTGTACTGAAGGCCCCAGGCTGACTCATTACTCCAGATGGGACCTCACAAGGGCAGAATAGCCCCCCGAAGTACTTCTGCACACATTTCTGGTATTTATTCCAATATTTTCAGAGAATTGGCTTTGCCAGTCACTGTCAGTAAAAGTGATTGTTAGAAGTGATTGACATCACTGGCTGATACAACTGATTGAGATTCTTAATGTAATGCCAACTTTATTTATCATTTTGTTTTGTAGATGTTTGCAATCACTTATTTTCCTGCTTAGGTTGTTGGCATATATATCATATATATCTTTTTATGTCGTTAAATATTAGTTTGCAGAGCTATTTTTAGGAAAAGCAATAAAGGGTTTTCTCAAAGTTATCTTACAGCCTTAATGTTTTTAGTCTCCTATGTCCTCAGAGAGTGATGTTAGAGGAAGACAACAAAGAAAATATCTCCTTTCTTCCATTCTATCTTCTTGAAAAAAAAAAAAAAGGTCTATTGCAGAGTCACAGGGGAGGTGAGCAGCTGGGAGAAAGAGGTGAGAAATGGTGAAGTTATAAGGAAGCAGAAAGTCCTGTTGTGCTCAGAGTCTGAAGTAGAAAATACGGGATTTGTATGAACTTTGAAGTTCAAATTTAGCCTAGGTGATCACTTATTTCCTTAGTCTAAAGTGAAGCCAGTCTGAGGTAACTCCATAAATGACACAGTATCTGACTGCTGGACCTTAAGATGGAGGACATCAGTGTATCGCTCTCTGTTGGAAATGGAGATATGAACAGATTTAACTGCAGACCTACAGCTCAAGAAAAGTGCTGTATAAAAACCCTGAATATGAGGTTGAAAAAAATGTGAAGTGATAGTCCATTAAGACTATTATGTGGCAGTTCAGGTTAGAAAGGAGAAAACTCAAAATGACTGGCAGCCTGAGAGGAGAAAGAGGTTAAGAGGTGAGAGGAAAGCAGAGCCTTCAGGGAGCAATTGATTTCCTTGTATTCAATTTGTTTGTGTTTTTCCATCAGTGGGGAATGACCATAAGTCCACCTACAGTTTTGATCAACTCTGCATGACTTCTTCAGTCTGCATACCAGAGAGGTGAACGTTCCTGACTTTCAGCAACGCAACAGAGGGGAATTCCATGTGGATTTTGACTGTGCACATGGTATCTGAAAGTGTCCATGTTAGAAAATGGGACAAAGACTTGGATCCAGTTCACTTTTGTATATTTATAGGTACATATATATGTATGTATGTATATATATCAACAGAGTATTTACTTTCTCCATTGTGGAGGTAGCTGAAAGGATAGATTGGATATAAGGAAAAAGAGTTTTTTACAACAAGTGTGCTGAGGCTCTTGACAGGTTGCCCAGAGAGGTGGTGGGTGGATGTCACAGTTCTTGGAGACATTCAAGGTCTGGCTGGACGGGGCTCTGAGAAACCTGATCTAGCTGTGGATTAACCTAAATCCCTGTTCATTGCAGCAGAGTCAAACTAGATGGCCTTTAAGAGTCCCTTCCAACTCAAATGATTATATTATTCAATGAATGTCAGTACCCATGCATGGTTTTTATCTCACTGATATCATAATTTTGGAAGGTTTTATGCATGACATTAATACAAAGTGTGGAGTAAATTTCATGAAAGATTAAGAATTGTCTTAAGTTCTAGATTATTTATAATCCTGAGGCTTTTTTTTTTTGGTTAATGTGAAGAGTCTAACTGATCATGTTAATGTGCTTGCCAAGCAAAGTAGTGTAACAGGGTGTAAGTAGTGTAACAGGATGTTAGACCAACATTATTTTTTGCACAGCTCCGTACTAGCCCAGTACTCTAAGAATTAGATACATAAAAATTAGATACATATAAAAGAACCACCACCATATAAAAGGAGTATCTTCCTGATCCCAGTCAGAATGATCACAAGGTAGAAGGTTTCTGGGGAATCTCTTGGAGACAGAGAAGATGCATGTGTGAGGGAACTGTTCTCAATGTGAGAAATGATCCAAAAGAATGTGCTATTTCAGAAGGCTGTTTGGAAGTTATCAAATCAAATACTCCGAAGAAATGCTCTAGCAAATCACAAAGGCAGATGGTAGGAAAATATAGATGAGAACAATATAAGATTCTGAAGTTGTACAAAATATTTGTAAAACAGTCCTGAATTAGTTAAACTAATCAGTTAATTTAATCTAGTTAACCTGTTCTCTTTCAAACCTTGAAAATGACATTGCTTGAATGACAAATGCTGACAATACGCAACACAATGGAAGACTAATCTGTATAAAATTAACGATTACTTTTGAAAGTATAATCGAATGCTTTCACCAAATACAAATGCACTATATCTACATTATTCCCTCCTCATGATTTTGGTATCTTGATTGAATTATAACACAAACAAATATTTATATTGTCAAGACTTCTGAGACTTTTCTGCTCATTAGTATGTAGATGTTGCTGATTAGGTCTACAGTAGGTTTTATTGTGCTGGGTAACTGCCCTTTCCATGGTGGTCTATGCTTTTCAATGACAAATGACTCTGTGTAATTTGGGTGCTATATCATTAAGACAAGGACAGGTATTTATGTTTTCCTGTACGCAGTGTAACTGTGAGTACACACTCACTTTGGGGGAATTATGTGCTTATTATGACAAATAGTGCATTTTCAAGTATTTAAGATATTTTTTTGGAAAGAATCCCTCCTCTATGTATATATTGAAGGTATTGCTGTGACACAGCATGAAAACTTATGGTATAGTTATCTGAAAAAACCTGTCCACTCCCTATAACATGTTTAGATTTCTTTTTTAGACTCTATAAAATTTTAGCTAGCACTAAACATAGAACTTCATTCATCATCACGCAAGCAAAGGCTGCCAAAGGAAGCCTACTCTTCCTGAGCTAAAAGTGGCAACACTCCAGTATTGGCAGAAATCAAATGAATCATTTCCTGCTTTTAGTTTTAGATAAATAATCAAAAAAGATTGTCTAGATTCTGATCCAAAAGTAATTTTTCATAGCAAGGAATAAGACTACAGCTACAAAGACTTTAAATGGGGAATGTTTTCCTGTTAATTACTTGACTGGAAAGGCCCTGAGGAGCATATAGTCAGATCAAACTATCAAAATCCAATTTAAAATAAAATGTTAAATAATCACATTGCTTTCAAGGTAGAGTAACATGAAGTCCACTGAAACACAGATTCTGGAGGTTTCCTCTGCTCTTACTGCAGTGTATGAATGTGTCCTTACGTGTACTTGTTGGTTCTTCCCCCCTTGAAGGCAGAGCAGATGCAGGGGCTGCCACTGCTGAGAGCAGACAGAAGTGAATGTGGAGGGGTACATAATTAGGAATTGTCATCTGAAACTCTCCCTTGTTCTTTTATTTCTTTCCTCTCTAGTATCCAGCATGAAGAGAGTGTCTAGACAGTTGACAAGGGGATGTGTGGCTGCATCTACTTATGTGTGGTAAGGGGAAAGGTAGTATATTGGATTTGAGAAGTGCTGGATGAAGTAACCCTGAAACGACTAGTGGAGAGTATGAAAAGAACAGAGGGAAATGTGCAGACGAGGAAATAAGAGTACAGCTCAAAAGGAGAGAGTAGTGGTATGGCAGTGGCCAGAAGAGAAGTATTGAGAAGGTTTGTACTGAAGGAATTACTAGAACTGCACTAAGGTCAAATGGATGTAGAATGGTGAGGAAGGGCAAGGTCAGTGATGTAACAGATGAGACTTGAGACAAGAAGAGGACAGGTTTCACTGCTTGAGAGAGCACCTGTGAGCCTCATCCCTCTTTTGGTTTCATTTTAATCGTCATGAAAATCACAGATGAAGCATGCTTCTTACCCATTTGTCATACCTGCCTCACCTAATGGATGATCACCTTTTAGTATGAGTTTATCATGAATGTGCATTAGGTCTAGCAACAATTGCTTCTTTGGTCTCTACGGGTGTTTCTCACAACTATAAGTGTTAGGCACCAGTAGTCCTTTGGGAAATGTTACAGATCTCAGATGGATAATTTCGTATGACAATTTCCAACTTTCACATCAAAACAGTATTTTTTTAATAGTAGTGTATAATGGAGTCTAGTTTGGCATCCCAAAGAATATGAGCTCTAGTGGAGCTTGGCTACACACAAAACAGTAAGATGAGGTTGAATCATGGCACTTACAATAATGAAATCTTATAGTCCATGTTACTCCTATCAACAGGGATGGAATAATCACTGTGCAACTGGGATTCTCTAGCACTTACCCAGCTTTGAAAATAAGTTTGCTCATAGCTGGGCAGTCTCCCACTCCCTTACGGGAATGCTCTGGGACTGGAAATGTGAGACATCTCAAACATAGCAACAAAGCAAATCCAGTTATCCTCATTCTCAAGATACAATCTAAATCATGAAAAATTTCTCTGTAATGATTGCTTCAGCGGAAGAGTAATAATTTATGTATGTAATATAAAAATTATATATTACAGTCTTGTGGCTGAATCTAGATTTTCAGTTTAGGATTTTGATTGTAGGACAGAAATCTATAAAATTGTCTTTTCTGAGTTTATGACCCCAAACCCCAGCATTCTTGCACAAATCACAAAATTACAAGTCTAAAGGGAATGTTTTTCTGAGATTTTGTTTGGATCTGAATGAGGCATTTTTACTCATTCTAGGATCCAAATCACAAGGGTATTCTTGGCGTAAGTCTTGCAGTTGAAACCACTTAGAAATATGACAGAAAATTGACTCGATATGTGGTTTTGGATCATTTCAAAGAGTAAAAGGTGTGATTGGCTGTCATTTCTTGGACACAGCATGCTATTAACTCCTTGCATATCAACAAGAAACAGAAGAACAGCACAACTGCATCTTTACTATACATACAATCTCAGCATGCATTCTGCAATCACTGTCAATACATGGATGTCAGGATATTCATTCTTTAACCACAACACTAGTAAGTGCTAACATTGCCAAATTTGCTGATTTTATGGATAGGCATTATCCTTCTTAATATTTGAGTATCTAAAGTAATATATTACATAAAACAATAATTCAACAGACAAACAAACAAAAGCAATGCCTCAATTATTGGTTGAATGTCTGCTTTTGTGGTTGTAGAAAGAAGCTTAAAAGTGTGACCATACTACAGACTGACAATAACATAAGTAAAGTCACTTTCTTTATAAATTTGAAGTGCAAGCCAGTCCTAAAACGTTTGGGATCTGACTCATGATTTTAAGTGCTTGGGATTGGCAGTAATGTACTAACATGTTTTATACCAAAATTCAGCTTCAGAAAAATACAACTTTTGCCATCTACAAATTTATAGAGTGTGTCTTGATACAGGAATACAAGACATAGAAGGAGGGGCAAAATATGAAGGATCCCTCCCAAAACTAAATCCTTTCAGAATTTTTGGTCATGGAAGTACAGTCTGAAGGAGCATCCAGGTTTCTAATCTTGTACCATGGGGTAAAGCTTGCCTAATGTGGTGCGTATGACTTTGCAGAGTGGTTGCTCCATTCCCTTCACGCTGTGGCATTACAGTTAGCTCCATGGGGAAGCACTGAGTGCCCTGAAACTACCTTACCTCTGCACCCAGTCCGGGCTGTACATGAATACTACACTTCTGCCCACAGTAATGAAGCCGAGTGTCTTCCAACATAAACACTGTTTCTTGGTTACTAATATAAATAAATGTATTGCACATTACATTTCTGGAGAAAAATGTGCAACACCAACATTTCTGCAGTCAAAAGAAGAGGTCCTTCCTCTGTTTCTCTCCAGTCTTCATGCAAACTTCCCCTTGAGTCACCAGGAAGTTACATGACTAAAAAAACACTATAGAATCAAGCAAAAGCATTTTCTGAAAATAATTACTGGATTTTGATAAAGTTTTTCTTTCAGAGGTAGAAATATCCTGGTATTTCCTCTATTTTTAAAAATGATATTTTAATGAAATAGCTATAAGTTCTTCAGTTTACAATTCTCTAAAGAGTAAAATGAATCACTTGTTCACTAAATGGAAAATAAGATAAATAAGAAGATAAATAGCATAATGAAGAGTGTGATTTATTATTGTTCACATCCTATTGTATGTCCTCTAAGTCTTTCAATACTTTGAGTAGGAAACAAAACCTAGATTCCTTCTTATTCCAGTGAACATGAAAATACCTTTATTTGATGAACTTCTACTGTTTCGGTAATTCCATTTAAACTTACCTTAATTGTATTCGTCATAATTGCAATAGATAACAGTGATGGGAAGAAAGAGGCAAGTAGGGAAGAAGGAAAATCTTTATTATCAACCTTTAAAAGCCAACTAACTCTTTTTATATTAGGACTGGGACTGAATTATCTTCTCATATCCAAAGCTAAATCTGTGGTTTGTAAAGAATTAGTGGTAGGTCAATGTTAACACTCAGTTGTTTGGATTTTATTAAATGAATCACGTGAAAGCACAGAAGTGTGGTCATGTTATGTGTTAAAGAATTCACTACTCTTGTATGTGTATGATGTAATAAGCGTTTTAATAATAGTGTTTTCTCATTTTAGTTGTGTAACTTGAGGTTGCAGATCTCTTTCTTTACTTGGTGGAAACCAGCGTGGTTACATTATTGTTGATTTTTGTTTTATTTTAATTTAGTTATTTCTTTTCTGGTTTTGCGCAAGGTGTTGGTTTGGGATGTGGTATTTTCAAGCCAAAAAGCCAAATTCTCTACCAATGTTGCAGTCCTGGTTTCAAGGCTTGTGTGCAGGGAAGAAGCTTAAAAAATACTTTAGACTGCACTTTTTTTTTTTTTTTTTTCCTCTTCTGCAAAGGAGATTGCCTCACTGGGAGAAACCTCTTGTTGATGCTATCCCCATTTTTTTTTGTTAATGTCTTTATGGGAACTCACACATGATCAATAGTGCTAAGGCTTAGAGGAGTAGGGTTTTAATCAATGTCTCACTTTTGTTATTCACACATAGGTAAGTATTTCAGATGTTAGAAGGAAACTTACTGCCTGCTTTTCACATATTTCTTTTAATATCAATGTAGCTCAAGAGGAGAGAGGTAGATGGGGATTTGAACTCATGTCTTAGAAGTGCCTGTTTACAAATCTGAAACAGCATCAAGTTAAATTATGGACAATTCTCGGCTTCCTAAAAGATTTCCATTAATGCATGCTTTACAATCTGTATTTAGTAAATAATTGTCTGGAGCTAGAGGCTAAACTAAATGAAAACAAATTGTGTGAGTTAGGAGTTATGCCATACAGTGAGAAACAAGCAAGAAACAATGGACTTCTGTACATGAACAAAACAAAGATCTTCTAGCTCTGCTCACATGCAAACTAATTCTTTATAATATAAAAGTGAAGACAGGCTTAACACCATATCATAGTTCTGCTAAGATGCAAATCTATTGGGTATGGAACCAAAGACAGTTGTAATCAAATTCTTACTATTATTTTTTTTTGAAATCTATCTTTCTGTAACTTGTGGGCTCCATAGAACATTACTTACCAGAGACAGAATAGGTGACACAAAGTATTCTACCAGGAGAATGTAGACTCCTTCTATTGAAGGTGTGCTTGATGTCAAAGCATGATACAGGTGGAATCACCATTACTACCTACTAATTGATATGAGGTGCAACTATAAAACTTGGGAACCATTTTAAGGTTTAGCTGGAAATAAGTACAAAAACAACAAAAACCACCCCAAAAATGCAAGAAAAATGTGGGAAAGAGATCAAAGATGAAGTAGCTGGTGGATGTAGTGCTCAGATAGGAATCTGAGGAACACTTAATATAATGTGCACCTGAAAGCATTCACAAATCATCAGTCAATTCTGGAATGTCATGAGATTAAAGAATTTTTTGATATAATAAGTATAAAACTGACTTTGTACTTTAAAATCTCAAGATCAGGACATATTGAGTCACATATTTTTATACAAAGTTGCAAGCCATAATGTTATATTTGAAAAGAATGAAAGCTAAGAGTCTTATTTTGCTCAGGAAAAGAAAAAGAATTTTGTAAAAATACTTGTTGGGTGACTTGAAATAAAAGTTGTAAAATTTGGCAAGGTAGAGATAGAGGATCTGAAAAGTACTGTAGCTGAAAATACTCCAGTAAGTTTAGAGTTCTGATATTTGACTTCTCCACGTAGGATTCTTGTTTTATGAAAAATGTATTTATTACTCATAAATATTAGTTTGACTACTTAGTCCTATAATTTTCAAGAAGTTTTCCACTTGGCTGTGCTCTTATCCTGTATGATTTGTCTCATACTACGTTTTTCTGTTTGGTTTGGGAATGGAGGCAATAGCAAGGAGAATTGTTTTGGTATAAAACTTCTAGATAGGAGAAAAAAAATGTAAATACTCTTTTATAATGAATTATAATGAATATCAAAAAGACACATGAAAAATTGTTTAAATTATATGAGTGATATAGACAGACAATAAACATATTATGTTACACCATTTTGAGATCTGGATCTGAAATTTTTTCATCTATTTTGTGGTGGAGCTAAAAACCTCTTAAAGCTCTAATTAGCGATGGTTGATTATGAAAGATTTTATTTTTTAATAGAATTTAAGAAATTTTTAATTCTTTTTTTTTTTTTTTTGCATTATAAGATGAAGAATCTGAGCTGCTGAGACTTTTTCATCACCCTGTTGCAGAATGCTAAACAATTATTTTATGTTTTTTATTTTTTTCTAATAAAAAAATGCCCTCCTCCTTTCAGCTAGGCAATTAAATGTCAAGTTTCCTCCTGAAGGGCACATTTTATGGAGAAGTTATGAATCTCTGAAATTAAGTCTGTAATGGAAAATGTGACAAACTTGACTATGGTAATGCAAAAATACATTCCTAACACTTAATACATGAAGGACTGAATATATAAAATATATTTCCGACATACTGCATGTTTGTTGCATATTAAACACTTAAAAATGGAAAAAGCAGCACATATTCCAACTGTTTTTTAAATATTTATGTAATATAGCCAGAATACATTGAAAATTGTGAGACTGAAGAGTACATGGTAAGTGTTTAAACATCATCAAATGCAATAAAACGTTTCATTTGAAATGTTAAGCAGGTGATGAAAATGTCATGGAGAATTACTACTTGGTTTGCTATAAAATAATATAATTAGAAGAAAATGCATAAGGTATATTTAATCACTGAAGTAGAACTTGCATGAGCTGAGGTGCACATTCTGGTGAGACTGGACAATTCCACCTTCATAAGCATTGAGATGTGTGAACAGCACAGCAGCTCATGGTATGCATTCTTGCCTCCTTTCAGGAAGACTGAAGAATAGAGGTAATATGGGAAATGTTTCCTTCACAACCTCTTTCAAATATGAACATGCCAGAAGAGGTAGAAGAAGAAAACTGAAAGCAAATGAATCTCCTTCAAGGCAAGGTAGCAAAGAACAAGAGAGGTTGGCAAAGAAGATTAAAAGAGAAATATGCCTGGCACCTTTAGGCAGTGATTAGACTTCATCACTAAAAATAGGAAAGAAAAAAAATGAATTGGAGGGAGATATAACTCATGGGTGAGAAATGTGGTCTGTTCATTCATTAGACAAATGGAAAATGCATGTGCTCTACATGCTGTTTTGTAGCTCATTTTTATGTTCAGGAAGGCACAAAGAGGCTTGAGGGGCATTTTGATCCTAGGTCCTTAATACAATTTAATGTTTTTGATGATATTTGTAGGACAAGAATAGTTTTAGAAGCTAAAATAAAGCAATTAGTGTTATCAGTTCATATACTCCTATTTCTGGAGCTTCTGCAGTTTCCTCACACTGACATATACTATTTTTCTCCTCTAGTTATCTATGACCCTTTCCATCTTGTCTCCTGTACTACTAGAAGCCTCCTGCATAATCGCTTATGTTTTCTCTCAAAATACTTATTCAGCTATCTTGCCTTCCTTTGCTGGCACCAAAGAATTACTGTGCAAGGAAAAAGGTCTTTTCTATTCATTAAATAATAGTCCTCATTATTATTTTGAGAGCAAAAGTGAGTTGCTGCTACTCCCTCTATCAATTTCCCCCAGCCATAAGATGTTTTAATTGCCCTGCCAATTCTTCTTTCAACTTGAGATTAGTTTCATTTTCAGTGGGTATACTTAAACAAGTCTTGGACTTGAGTCAGTTAAAAACTTTGTATGTTTGGCCTCTGTATCATGGAAGCACAAACAAAGCAGCTAAACACTGTGGAAAGTTGTTGTTCTGTGTTTTCACTGGCCACGCATAAAGTTCTGCAGTGTAGAATCCAAACATGTTTTGCTTAGAGTGGTGTCTGCTGGAATGATATCCTTTGTGGTCATATGCTAAACTGTGGGTAGACTACAAGCTACTGTTATTTCTTTTTGCTCTTCTCAGTAGTTATTCTTGTCCTTGGTAGTAGGATCAAGTCTAAAATTCAGACTCTATATTCAGCTATATTGGTTTAATTTTCTCCACTTAAAAACTTAGGCACAGCCTTCCAAACTGCATTAAGCTAACAAAGTTTGCATTTGGACTCAACTTTAGGCTATCAAAAATACAGATGTTGGAGTACCAAATACTTTACAATGATACAGATAGAAGCGGCAACTGAGCCTTACATATATGGCATGACATCTTTAAATATTTTATATTGAATATTTTCTTCAGATAAAATGGAATGATTACTTATTACTTACAGGCAGTATGTAGGCCCACTGCGTATGTAATATTCTATCAGAGGAGTGTTTTAATATTCTGGAATAGGTTGGTGGTTTTAATGACGCTATAATTTATGGTAGAAAAAAAATATTTCTGTGAAAGGAGAAGCATCAACATTTTAGTAGTCACGTTTTAGTCATTCTGGTACAATTCAGGAGGAATGCATGGAAGGAATTCAGAAAACATGATGGATTTTTTATTTCCTTCCTATCATAAGGAAATTTCTGAAATTTGTAATAAACATGGAAGAAAGTTATACTATCTCTACTCTTCTCATAAAGAGTATTGAACCAAGTAACTGGAAAAGCCTGTAGAATTTTTTGTTTAACTGAACTTCTAACTTGATGCCCTGTTAAAAGAATGTTGGTTATTCCTGGATTGTTACAAGGTGTTGAAAACCACCTTGTCTTATTCATGCTGAATTTAGTCACCTGAAGTGTAACTCCTCAAGCAGACTGTGGCATGCTATATAAAAGGCTGCAGAATTTTCTGTGATTAAGAGTGATGCTGTTGGGACGTGGCCTTTTAACAATGTATTTATTAACATGAAGGGAAAGATCTCTGCTAACCTTTTCTTTATCAGAGCCAAAATTTTGAGGGGAATTAGCAGATGAAAATAAGAATATCACATTTAGCATCAGAAAGAATATTAAACAAAAGTAAGGCAAAATAGAATACATTTAGTCAGCATTTTTTCATTTAATTTTGACTGCTTATAATAAATGTTTGTACAATGTGGTGAACAGGTGCTTTAAGGGCTGATTTTATTTTCACAATAGTGGCTGAGATATCACTAATCATTCTCAGTAGTAGAGAATATAAAGATAAAAGACGGTTTTAGAAGTAAACATATTTATTTCATGACAATGTCTTTCATGCTAAGTATTTCCTACACTCCTGATAATCCAGAGACATTTCTACCCTGGCAATCAGAAGACTTCTGTCATAAACTTGCTGCAGGACTCTGGATAAATACAGATTTCAGTGTAGTCTAGGTGACAGTGATTAGAAGCACATTCACATCACAGTACTGTTTCCAACATCCATTACACTAAGAAGGATTCATAAGCTCAGAGTAAAATGGAGGCACAAAACTTCTCAGCTTAGACATGCTCAAGGTAACTTGGTGTTTACTACTTTTATTCACAAAAGGCAATTCATGAATTGATGTCTACTCCCTTACCAAATCTCGAGCAGTCTGAGAGTCAGACTTAAACTGCTTGCTGCAGAATGAACTAACATTGGTCAAATTCATTTAACCATTTAGAAAAGACAACAACTCTATCAAAACCTACCGATTAGCCTAGCAGAACAGCCCAGCTCTACACTGTAGTGTAAAATGGTCTGTAAAATGGTCCAGTGTAAAAATGGTCTGTAGCCTTTTATTAATAGGACAGATTAGTACGGTTATAATTACTTAAGGTTTAACTTTGGTACAAACAGAGCTCAGTTCCATGCTTTTCATCATATTGGGTGGGCAAAAATGAAATGTTTGTCAGCAGTGTGCTTTCCTTAAATCTGAGTCAAGTGACAAAGTTTCAGACAATCTTGTTGCAGGTTAACATCTGTTTCAGTTATTTGCTCATTGTTTTGAAGTACTTACAATCAGTGCTTTAAGAACACACAGACATATATATTAATGTACACTGGAGACAGGAATAACCTATTAGAAATGTAGGTACAACAGGGTTATAAATGTTACTTGATGCCTTAAAAAGCCCAAGATACCTGACCGGTGTGTAGGCTCTGTTGCTTGATGTAGTCAGGTGATAACATATGTACACTCATGTTGCCTACTTCAGCAAGTGTCAAAAGTTCATGCTAAGTACTACATAAATTATCACCTAATTAAATGCTGTTATGGTTTGGAGTGGGAGGGAAGTGTAAACTTGATTCTCCTTAGAGAGCTATATGCAGAAATATGATGTAGAATTAATTTTACGAATAAAGGTCAAAGATCAAAGTCTGAACTTATTTGTTGGAAGGAGGAACTAGAAGGGAATCTTTGCTTCCCTAATTAAATCCTTTTTAAGAGGTTCATTTGGTTTTATGTGTGCTCCTCCATTCTGTTGCAGGGATGTCAGGAACACTGTTTGGTTACTGGCATTATTCATACCTCAAAGGCTTTCTGGACTTCCCAGTGCTATGCTTAAATCAGTATTTACTGAATCATAGTTACATTTTCCTGGGTACTTTGTAAATAATACATTAATAGTATAATAGTGCTAAAATTATTTCTTAGAGCTTAGAATTAAATGTTATTATGGAACATTCTTATTTGAGGACAATAAAACTGTATATTTCTTTGTCTATCAGTTTATTATGCTCATACAAACCATCCAGATGTGTTATTTGTGTGTTAGACCTGAACACAGATGTACTTCTGCTTTCACAAGTGATGATGTTGTCCTAGACACCTAGGAATTTTAAAATATAGAATCTGAATTAGTCCAAGGAAATATTCAAGATCAATAATAATCTTTGGACATGTGAGAATTGGGAATAATCTTTAGAAGAATTTTAGCTGTAATTTATTTGAATTCATCACCCGTAATTTTCTCTTTTCCATTTGTCCCAGTAGTTTAGGTGACAGTATCAGAATTGTGAAAAATATTTGTGTGATTGTACCACAGTTTCCTTCAGCTTTTGGCTTACATATTTTAATGAAGCCCAAAGTTTGTTGTTAATGCAGTGTTCTATACTGCTTTGATACTTCAGATTAAAACAGCATCTAACTGTATTTCAATATACCTAGCAACATGTAGTTTCAGTGGTGAATGAAATTTTCAGCCACTGCTGAAGTGAAATAAATTCTGGTAATATTTGTGGTCTCTCAAAGAGAGGGAAACAGAAGCTATGAAACTAAAGTGAGAAAGTCAGGATAAGTTTTAAGAAACACTTTAAAAGGAACCAAAGTATGTGTTTTTGGGCAATAAAGAGATTTTTCTGGAGCAGCCTGTGGTTGTACCACCAAAAACAACAAGGAAGTCAACATTAGCAATGTGACAGTTACAACATTGATTCAGAAAAGTATACGATAGTTTATTTTTTCCTCAAACTAGACAGCTACCAGCTGAAGGCAGCTGAACACCTACAGACTTCTGTGTTAAAACAACAAAAGCCAGTGGAAAGAAACACTAACTGAAGTGGGGGAAAGAAATAGTCAAACATAAAGAAGCAAGGTAGACAAACAGTTTGTTGTCCCCACATGCCTCTGTCATCCCTCCTTCTCTGCCCTTCAGGAAGATGGAGAGGGGAAAATGTCAGTAATAGTGGCAAGGTTTTCCATATCAGAAGACCATAACTGGCACCTTAGAGCATCTTTACAAAGATGCCAATGACTGTGCCATTGGAGAAGCTAAGTTTCTTCCTATTCTCCTCCCCAGGTGAAGTCTGAAGCATGCTGGCATACCTGTGTTGGAAAATTTGTATTGGCATTACCAAAGCCTAATTATGCATTCGGACTCTTGACTGAAAGAGAGAGAAGCAGTTTGCAGAGTTCTTGAAGATCAGTGGCACTGAACCACCTCAGTGTATAAGTAATTTTATTTTCCTTGACTTTTATGGAGATTTTTCTTCTGTTTATTTTGCATGATGTTCTTTTACGTGTGATTTTTCCAACAAACAAGTAACTAAGGGCACAAATTATATGCATATATCTGCAGGTACAAGGAAATGTGCTTAACCAGAGTGCAAGCATCGTGTAGCTGGAGATGCTGCTCAATAAGTAAGGCCAGACCAAATGGTTTTTATACTGCTTTACACTGCTTTTTTTTTTTCTTTTCTTTTTTTTTTCCCCCTTGGGTCAGTGTGTGAATTACACTGAAAAAGGGAATATCAGTTTTTACTTTAATCTCGAACTATATATTGCAGCTTCTGTTGTAGCATTTTAGTACTTCTACACTGCAAGATTGTGTATTCTGAAAAGAGGGGGTAACATCTACTGTAGAAGAGGATAATCTATGCTACGTTACTTGAACATCTCTGCACTTCTTTAACACTGACATATTAGAAGTATAAAAGTATGCCCTAATATTATCCCAGATTTCTTCACAGATGAGACCACTTTACACATTTAGAGGCCATCCAAATTACCCATCTCTCTGTCCTCACTTCATGAAGAGCTGCTGGCATGAGTGCAGGTGAAAGAATGAGGGTTTACCAACCAGCATGTCCCCATTTCTTAATCACTTGATACTGCAATGTAATGATGCTTAACTAACTAAGGCTTGTAAAATGAGCAACACTGTGGAAATGCAAAGCCTCATCAGTTTTCAGGGCTATTTTACAATTTCTTGCAACTGTTGACAAGCCCAGCTTCCTTCTTACAGACCGTGGATCTGCTTTTGTTCATACAAGGATCAGGTAACACTGACAAAGTGCCCGGCAGTCACTTAACACTTTTGTCATTGTCAGGCTGCTCTGTTGTATTGGTTCCATGGATGGTTAGAGTCTGCTGGAAGAAAGAAAGATGCTTTAAACTGCTACAAGGTGGGTGGTGATCTTAGAGTTGTCTCAAAGAAAAGGAAAATCATGGGTGGCCTGTAGCATCTACTTCTCCCCTTCTGTATCAGATGGAGATTTAGGATAAAATTTATTTGATGATATCTAGATCTTTTTTACTTCAATGAAAGAACAGTTAAGTCCTATCAGTTGTCTGCAGGGCATGGTCAACAATTTGTTGTAGACATGCTCTGCCATTTGTTACCATAATCACTATGAAACAGAGCTTTGTGCCTTTGTTTTCCCATCTCATTATTTTTAGGCCTTCACTTGTACAAGTTTGGAATTCTTTTGGCCAGGGAACAGAAGGGCAGAAGACTAGTGTTCTCTGTTTTCTGTATGCACAAGCCAGCCAATAGTATCTGTTGTATGTTTTGTTAAAAGTCAGACTGGATGATACAACAAGTATACTTACATGGAAGAAACTTCATGGTCTGCTCCTTCAAGGTCATAAGCAAAGAGGAACACAGACCTCTGGACCAAGTTTGGTTTACTAATCTTTCAGTTTCTCAGCTAAAAGCTTAGGATCAGTTAGAGTGCTAAAAATCTACACTGGACTTACAGCCAGTGTGTCTGCAATGCTTCTTTCAGCACATACAAACTGAGTTTAAGGACTTGGAAAGCAGTTCAGAAATTCGCTGGCCCAAAAGCAAAAATAAACCATGCACAGTATGTCACATTAGCTCTTAACTGTCTCCAGGAAGTGAAATGTTTGACAGGGAAATATATTTGTTTGTGTCCTCATTTGATTCATGTTTCAGGGAAAGAATTGATGTCATATCCCCAGTGGAGCACATCCATACATCAAGTGGAGCATACCGCAGCCTACAGGATGTCATCTTCCTGCAGCCTCCTCCCTGCTTCCCTGTGGAGGTGAAGTGCCATGCAAGTGAGGAAGACTTAAGAAATGGGTAATTTTTTATTATTATTTTTTTATTTTCCAGCTTTGACAGGAATGTTTTAGATGGCAGAGGAGCTACATTGCACCCTCTCTGAATCACCTTGTTGAATAGCCAGAGAAACTTCCTGAATTCCTCTAGAAAAGATGTCATGCCTTCCTAATTTTTGTTTCTTCTCCTCAAAGACATGCTGCTAACTGCTGCTGAGCCCTCTGTTCATTCCTCCCAGGCCCCTGGATGCACCACAGCTAACTTGATGAACAAGCCAGATCTGGACTGCCATCTACTCTACAAGTAGACAGCAAGTTGACTGACTCTGTGTGGGATAAAATGTGGGATGGGATCAGATATATAAATATTTCTGTATTAGGAAGCAATGAGTTAATTGTGGTGGATATCTTCCTTTGGCACTTAGATTCCCACTCAGTGTCTCTTCCCAGTAGGAAAAGATGGAGAAATGCTAGTAAAGGCTTCCACTGATTTAGTATAAATAAGGAACAACTCCATAGATAATTCTGTGAATTTATTACAATGTAAAAAATGTAGGCCAGAAGAGTCTGGATCCAGATTATAATTATAGAAGATGGTTGATAAAATACTATCAATAGAAATCTATAATGCACACAATTCATTTTCCGATTTGATTCCTTATTTGTTTTCACAATGTCACAGATGTACTTTTTAAGGATACTTCGACTACCTCAATCGTAGCTTTTCTGGCACAGAGCAGAAAAACTTAGTGTTAGTGGATCAAATCCTTAGAGAGAGGTTGAAGGAATTTGCTAATGTGCTAATCCATGAGCCATCATAACCCTTCCTTTCTTTATCTCACCTTCAAATTCATCTTGTTTTTCCTTTCTTATTTTTTTCTGACATAAAGAGTACCAGAACATTGTAAGAAACCTACACTGAACTCTTGTATTACCTCTCCATACTGCTGTGATTGAGATGTTTTTTTTGATAAGGAGGTAGCTCCAAGAATTCATTAAAGACGTGACTGTTTTCATGCCCCAAAATACTTCTTTACTATTTTAAGGTGAGCAGATATGTTAAAGCACTAAAAATAAATATTTAAAAATATTTTACCTCAAAATACCAATCCATTAGCAGCAGATGGTAAAAGAGCTGTTAAAAGGTTCTTTGCCTTGCATCATAGTCTGAGCAGAACCTCAGATTTACAGTCTTGTGGTTAAGAAAGATCTAGGCTGAGCTGCTACCTTAGCTGGCATCACAGGAGGGGACAGATATTTTTCAGGTTTCTTGAGCTCTTGGGATGAGTGTTGCAGGTCTCAGCATAGCATAGGAGTTTCCAGTCTGTTCTTAATGTGACAACACACTTCTTGAAGGCTGTCTTATGGGTCACAGTGCTAGGAAGAGGCTTTTGTTAACAGTGCCTCTTATACTGTTGTGGCAATGGCAATGGTTGTGTTTCTGCGCAATGCTAGCAGAATGGGTGCTGTTTTCCCCACACAGAAACTCATTTCCCTTTTGAAAAACTTTTGAATCCCATCACCAACTTGTTCTCTTGCCTTCATTCACTCCCTTTCGGGTCTTCTACTTTCCACAGCTGGGCACTGGGAAGGAGCCAGCTCTGTGGCTAACCAGTTCTCCATGAAGTGACAGAACCCAACCACAGCTCTGGCACTTCAGGTGGAGATGCCCACTGCTTCCCTGAAAGGAGCATCAGATGGAGAAGTAAAGAAAGGACTTCTCACAGTTGCTGGGCTCTATCAGCATTAACCAGCACGACGATGAGGTTTTCTGTTGCCCTGTGCCAGATGGCAGCATTTTGATCGCAAGTCTGTGCTCTGTGGTTATGGCAGGACTTCATCTTCAAATAACTGCTTGGTGTTTGAAATTCAGGCACAGCCCACTTATTTGGATATTTCAAGATGCAAGTTTCAGCTGAACCCATAAGCAGCAATTGGGTTTGAGCAATGAGGAAAGCTTTCCCCAGGTATGCAAAAGCTAGGCAGAATGATGCAGTATTCCCAGGTAGTTTGCTTTGTGTTGAATGAAATCCAGAGATCCTCTGCTGTAGGGCTTATACGCTGCAATTTACATCTGCAAATATATATGTACCCAGTAAATACTCTGAATGCTTATGCTCCACATAAACAAAATGTTCTGTCTAAAGTCATGGTCAGTACAGAGAATTCTTCATTACCACTGTATGATTTCAGTTTTAATTTGCAACTTAGTACTACTGAGAACTTGGTCTCTTAAGGAAAACTTATGCAATTAAGACCAAAGATCAAATCAATTTTTAAAATTTGTGTCTTGGGGAATAACTGTACTGAAGATAAGCAGTGTTTAATTAAAAAAGCAAATGCCTCCATGAACACAGAATATGTAAATATTTCAGCTGTGGGTGATATCCAGTCTTGAAGAATGTAGGGGCAGAGAGGAGAAGTTCCAGGTTTAAATGATGATATAAAACAACAAAACAATAATATAACATAAAAGCAGTCAGTGTCTGGGGTTTTGCTGAGCAAATATGTCCCTGTTTCATATGGAAATACACTCTTGTTACTTGAACAGGGTCAGCTGAACGTTGGTGGTCATAAGGGCCTGCAGGGGTTTGGGTTTGAGGTTATTTTTGTTTCTAAGTGGGACAGCTTATCTTGCTGTAAGTTCACCTATTTCTCCGTCAGTGGTCTCAGTGTGCTGTGTAGAGCTTCTTCACTGTCACGAAGCAGGAAAGCCTGAGAGCAGTAGAAATGGGGCTCATGGTATGCCTTGAATCCTGGGAGTGGTGCAGAAAACCAATTCAAAGATCATCTTCAATAGATAAGGGTTTACTTCTCCATAGCAGAAATTGAGAATAATGCAACAAGGAGCAAGTAATCCTCAGTGATAACTACTTGCCACACAAAAAGCTTTCAATGTGTGTCTCTCCTTTAACTCAGCCACTGTTTTCGGGATGTTTTGTGACACCACAAAGCAGCTGTTCTTTACTCTTCTGACTAAGACATTTATATTCAACCCTGACATTTTAATCTAATAAAAAAAAAAAAAAAGTATTTTACCTCCTTGCAGTATAAACAGAGAACCTCTATATAATGGGCATCTGTGGAATATGGAATTAATCCCACTAGTGCGGAAAAACTTTCATAACTCTCTTGCGGCTTCATCATTCTTTGAGTTATGAGGTCTTCCTCTCACTTGTGGGATAAAGTCCAAATCCCACAGAAGCTTATTATGTGTCCGCTATTTATTAAGACTTCATCATTTAAAACAAAACACTTAAGAAAGACACTGGGAAACATTTAAAATCAAAGAGGTTTCAGTCTGAGGAATGGTTGTTGTATTTGAAGGTTTTTCAAAGCAGAGAAGAAAAAGTTCATTTTAGTCCTGATAACCACTGAACTTGCTGCTTCTGCTTATTTTTCTTTTTTCCTTTTTCTCCATGGAGAGATTCTGAATGTTTTTCCTTTCTTTCCTACATGATTTTATAAATCTTTTAGTATCCTTGTGAAGACTTCACTTACTTTCCTCTGCCTTGCAGACCAATGACTGGAGCCATTAACCATGAGTGAGAGCCCTTGTTCCCTGCTCTGTGTATGTAAGCATATGTATTTGCTGTACCTTGACTTGCAGAAAGTCTTTTAAATGATACCCACTGTTTTTCAGAAGTGTAACATAATAGACAATTACTAGCTAAAGATTAAATCTAGTAGTTCAACAGTTCTAATGTTTTATACTGAGGATATCCTGGAGTGAAGAAATTCTGAGGCATTTCTTCTTGCTAGAAAGAAAGAACTGTTATCACCTATATAATTCTCCCCTTCCCTCACATAGACATAATTAAACTGTTCTCAAAATAGTTGTGAAAAATAAGGGACTTCATTTTACAGCTATCTTATTCTGTATATCAGTGGTAAATCTGGGATTAGCAGCCATAGATGCTGGCTGCCAGCCCTGAGCTCAAGGTATGGTTCCTATGGTAAAGTTAGTTGATATTGTGCTAAAATAGGCAAATACTTTTTCTTTATCATATTATGGTGAGATGAGAAAGCTGAAACAACTAAATGTGGAACAGATCATGCACCAGCACCTCTGTATTTGTTCATACAGCTGCGGCTACTAATCCATGCTCGCTTTCACTGGTAGTGAGTTTAGATGGAAGTCACAGTGATGTTAAAGGGTCTCGAAGTGTGATGATGTTGGACCTTTTTGCCCTTTGAAAAGTTAGAGAGCAGGCAGCTTCTGTGACTAGTGGGGAATACAAGAGAATTGTTATACTTGGGTGACAGTGGGTATAACATTTTTTAGCTTTGCAAAAGAAAATCAGGTATATATAGATAAATTTCAGGGGAGCAGCCAAAATTTGGGTGCATACTTGAACTCTTAATCTTCACCTTCAAAATTCACTTGTTCATGTGTTCTATCACTAAATCAATTGTCTTCTCTCTGATAGAGAAAACATGATCCAAATTTACGGCAGACTTAGAATAAAGAACAGCCATATCTGCTGGCTTTTTCTAAAAAAGCAAAGGGCTACTTCTGACTCTCACCATACCAAGAACTCAAGATGGGCCTCCTTTTCTGAGAATCCATAAGATTTATAGTAAAAAAAATGTACAGGCAGTCAGAGGGCTTCTACTTGATGACAGATCTTTCTGCTCAGCCTTTGCTGCTGAGTGGAACTGAATTAGCACAAAATGACCCTTTTATTCTACTGTAGAACAGATTTATATTCTCAAGGGCTGCCCCTCATTATGGGTAAATTGTCTGAACTCTTTCAAAGAACACAAGTTCTGATGTTTGAGGCTTGGTCATGGCAAAAGGTGAGCACAAACTCCATGGCTTTATGAAAGACATTTTCACTGTAAGATACTTCCAATATTTAAGTTCCTTTTGTTATTTTGATCAGCTTTTCAAGATCAAGGAACAAAGTTTTAACTCATTATAATGGATGATGTTGTAGTCTGAACATAATTGTCCTTTTGATCTAATATTTTTTTAGATGTAAAAATTTTGGAATGAAACTGAGATAACTTTTTCATTTGTATTTTAGAATTACTTAGCCACTTCAGAGAAATTCATAAATGTTGTCCTTTTTTTTTTCTTTTTTCTTTTTTATTTTTTTCCCCTTAAGTATTTATAATATTTACATTCACTTTAAAAGAAATCTGGGACTAATCTGATGACAGCGGCCTGGTTTTTCCTGCTCTGTGCATAAGCTGCTCTGTAGGAAAAATTTAGGTTTTGGATAAAAAGAACAGAAAAGGCAAGCAAAGTGTGGAGTGCAGAAGCAACAGGAAGTGAAAAGGTGGCGAGAGTGAAACAAGAATGTAAATCACGTTTTTTATGAGTGGCCACCCGGACGACAGAGTGCAGAAGCAGATTGGATTGTTGTGAGAAATAACAATGAAGAGTGCACATGTAATAATACAAAGTGCCTAAGAGAGGGCTGGGGCCAGGCAGAAGTGGGGAAGGCTCTCCTGGAGCAAGGCTGGAACTGGCTCATTGCTTACACTGCCTCCCAGCTCCCTTTTGCTCCCTCTCCCCCTCCCTTTTTGTTTCTTAAACAAGGTTGGTTTTGCTAGGGATGGTCCAAAAAGGCACCCTCTTGAACAATAAACACAAATGACTGTGGTGGTCCTGTCAGCTTTGGATCTTTGTAAAATAACCAGTGATCCACAACACTTTCTGGAATTGATTTCACAGGCTTTCCCCCTACCTTCTCACCGACAAGCTGGAAAAAATTTCCCCTACCACCATCGGTGAATGCTATTCATTTTCCCATTATTTTAAATTCTTACATGCAAGGAGTCCTAAAGAGCTATCCCTTTGAAGCAAAGGTGATTTTGCTACTGAAGGGGCAACAAATCAAACACTGTGCTCACAAACTCTTACATTTTGAAAGAACACTTCCAAATGATTAAAAAGTTATGCATGGCAAGGGCTTGAAACTTTGATGATTTATTCAGCCTCCATAACCTATAGTAAAGTATAAATTTTTGTTAATAGCGGCATAAATGTAACATTCTCTCCTTCTCCACCCTCCCCCATTTTTTCCTAAGTGTAGGACTTCCAAGATTTTTGGAAGAAAAAAAAGCATCTGTTTTTCTGTATGTTTGCTTTTTTTATAGACTTCATAAATCCAGCAAGCTTCTATTTGGACCACTAGGCCCTTTCAATAGAAGCATGTTTTCACTAGGATTTCCACATTCATAATTATTCCTCTCGTTTCTCTGCTGTGAGAAGACAAGCTGCTATTTCATTGCTTTGGGGAAGTTAATAATATGGTAGGCAAAACATCAGGAAAAATTATAATGAATGAACCTATACAAATTGTAGGGAAACACATGCTGCTGTTATAAAATGTTCCCATCATAAATCCCGGCAAATCACTCTGTGCACAAGTGAATAACTTTTTAACACATAAACACTCAATTAATTAAAGGTAATATACTATATATGCTCAAACTAGTGAGACACAGAAAGGACAGATTCAAATAATGGCATTCAAGACTGTGAGCCCAGTCATATCTGCCACACTACTCCTGAGAGATTTGAGAATAATAACACTACAAAGTAACTTACTTCTATACCTAAAGTGAAAATAAAGTTTTTGGCCTCAGTGTTCCAGTACCACGGGTTTTGCAATCACTTCAGAAATTATTGAGAAACTCCATACTTTTTTTCCTCACCTTAATTCATAGTGCATAGTGAATACTTCCTCACTGTCATGTAGGTCACTGCTCCCTCTTCCTCCAACCTTCTAGTTTTTACAAACTGATACTCTGAAGAGTATTTCCTGCAACAATTGCACACTTGCAAGACTTTACTGCATGTACTGCATTTGTTGATATTGCCTTTTCCATCAGTGGCTGTGGTTCAGTTCCATTGAAATATTTGTGTTCATTTTGAGAACCATGTTGGCCAGAATTTGCTGGAACTGTTTTAAAAATACTCTTTAAATGTTTTTATCTCTCTGTGAAAGAAAAAAAGAGAAGGACAGAAAAAACAAGCAAACTTTGGAATGTTTTTAGTTTTGATGATGTTTTTGTCAAGATCAGACAGGGACTCACCAGCTGTAGAAAAATAACCAAATTGCACTCACGTAGGAATGTACAAAGCAAGGTTCAGTTCCCTGTTGCAGAGCTTATTTAGTTTTCTTTTAAGTGGAAATAGCTCCTGCAGCAGCCATGGAGAGCAGCCCACCTAAAGGTAGCTAAAAGCAGTGACTCTTATCTTACACTCAGAAATTTTTATGTTCAGATACCTGTCTCTGATGTTAAATGATACTGCTGTACAATTGGGTAAGTCCCCTTATACTTTATGAAAAATAAATAAATGTTTATTATAGAATAGGGTTTTTTTTTTTTAATTTTTTATTTTTTCAAAGGTTTCTGAGGTCAAGAAAGTTTTTTTCCAATCAGATTTAAGCTGCATACTTACACCCTGTTCAGATCCTGCATGTAAAGCAGGTGACAGAGGTGTTGTATGTCTGGTGTAATTCTAAGTGAAGGAGAACTAACATTTTTACTCCTGCTTACCAGTGTTCTTTTTTTGTAGTTCTTACATAATTTGAGTAGTTATATGTTGATAATCTTTCATATTACTTCTGTGATTCCTAGATTTAATTAGAAGAAAAATTCCACAAGATGAGATAATAGAGTAAGTATTTGAAAATTAAATTAGACAAAATAGTAAAAATAAGAAGATATTTCAAATCTAAGGCTGTTCTAGCCCTCCCCAAGGTAACAGAGAATAGCAGCTGCAATTGATAATGGGGGCTATTTTGGGTGTAATCACTCATTTGGGATTGATATAGCACACCTAAGAGTTCTGCCTGAGCACCAAACCAGGATGAGTATGATGCTTTTAGCACCCCAAGAATAAAACATTGTGTGAATTAAGACTTCACTGTAAGCACAGGTCAGTTTCTGAAAGTTGAAGTCACAGGTTGGATATGGGAACGCCTTGGTGAAGTCATTCAAGTTGAGTAGGCCTGTGAGATAGGCTGGAAAATGAAGCTCTGCCCACTCCAACTGATGTTTCTTCAGTTGATGGTAGTTCCTTCAAAATGTTATCTGTGAGGGCTTCTTATTTAACTCAGGACATATTAGTATTTTTTATTGCCACAGGGGTGTCCTATGCTACAAACACCATTAATGGCTTTCCCAACATCACAAGGAATCAAAGGTGAATTCCTGGTCATTCTACAATAGGGGTGAGATTTGACCACCTATTAACCACCTCAATAGTCCACACTTAATATTCTCTTTTTAATTTGAGTGCATGCAGTTTGTAGTCTATCTAGATTGATAAAGATAGGAGTCCCCCATCTGTATAAGGGAAAAACAACAATAATAGCTACATACCTACTGGCCTTAGTGAGCATGATTATAGATTAGAAATTTTTTTACTAAATTACTGGCAGAGATATTTTAGAGCCTAAAATGAGTGCACGTGCTTGGCCACAGCTACTTTTAAAAGATTCACAAGCATTTAGGTCATTTAAAGGCTTGCTGGTTGCTATAAAAATTTATCCTTTTAAACTTTATCCTTCACTTAAGACATTTGAAGTCTAGTTGTAGAATGTATATCTTCCACTACTCTGCACTTATTCATCATATTTCATAATTATTCTCTCAAGAGCATCTGGTTTTAGCCCTGTAAGTGATCTTATACAGGTATGTAACCAAATAATGTCTATTTTCATACCCATTTTAACACTTTTTTTCCTCAAAGAATCCTTAAATGAAAAGCATGATGATGTTGACAGTAGCCACTTACAAATTCACAGGGTAGTAAGTGAATAAGAATTGATCCAGTCTAGAATTTTTCAGCTGGTGACTACCTGATCCTCTGGGAATTTTAGTCCACTGTCTCCTTTTTAAACTTTGGCTTTCCCAGTGCCCTATATTCATTATATATATATATATATACATTTGATGTTGTTATGTGAAACTTGATAATTAATGAGTTGCTGGTGATGTTCTACTTTGCATATGACAAGAATCTGTAATGTTCATTTACTTTGTCCTTGTTGTACAAAAATATGGATGGACAGTCTTTTTTAAAGTTATTGAAAATTCAGGACTGGAAAATTCATGTTAAAATAAATAGTTTCTAGAATATGCCAAAAAAGTACTACTAGAAAATCACTGTCTAATCTTTATTTCAAAACTTATCAATAACACAATATATTTGAAATCACAAATTGTATTTTTATTATATTTTCCTTTTGAATTTCTCATTAATGTATAGATTTCATATTAAAAAAGAGTGTTTTATAGAATATTTATTTATTTATTTACTTTTTACAAAGACTCCAAATGAGCAACATTTTTGAGCTTATTGTAAGGTGTACTTGTGGCATTTGCTTCACCTTTTTGAAATCTGCTATTTAGAAGGTAGACGCCAGCTACTTTTTGAATAGTATTAAACAGCATTATGCAGCCTTTCAAAAAGGAAAGGTGAAATATGATGCTCAAGCCAGTAAAACATAAATCCCTGAAATAAAGCATGCAGGTTGCTCTGAAAGCAATGCTTTCTATTTACTTCCATGGAAACTACAACAGATACAAAGAGCTACAAAACACTGTTTTTCAACACAGTCAGCGCAGTTAGCTATGCATTCTCACCAGGGATGAACAAGGGCCTGCATGCCACTCATAAAAATCTGCGCCAACGGAGGTGATCCACAGTTTCACAGCTGCTATGGTGGAATTGTTGCTTAGAAAATGTCCAGACAGTCCATTCTTCATTGACCTGAACATATGGAAGTCCGAAGGTAGTAGCTATGGTATGACAGACCAGCCAAAATAAGCAGTGTTCTCCATGGTCTTCAAACTGGCACGGGGCCTGCCATTATTGTGTGAAAAGAGAAAGTTTATCTTCTTCTTCCCAGGTTGTCAAGAAGGCCGTTGGCATCCTGACTTATATAAGTAATAGTAGTGCCAGCAGGAGCAGGGAAGTGGTCATCCTCCTGCATGCAGTTCTGATGAAGCACAGTACCTTGAATACTGTGCTCAGTTTTGAGCCCCTCACTTCAAGAAAGATGTTGAGGCCCTAGAGAATGTCCAGGTGATGAAGTTGGTGAGGGGCTTGGAGCAGAAGTCTTACAAGGAGCAGCCAAGCAAACTGATATTTTTTAGTCTGGAGGAGGCTCAGGGAAGACTTTATGGCTCTCTATAACTATTTTAAAGGAGGTTGTCAGAAGGGGGGTCAGCCTCTTCTCCTGTGTAACTAGCAACAGGACTAGATGGAGTGGCCTCAGGTTGTTTCAGGAATGGCTCAGGTTTGATATTAGGAAGAATTTCTTCTTTGAAACAGTGGTCAGGCTCTGGAATGGGCTGCCCAGGTTGGTGGTTGAGTCACCTGGAGGCATTCAAGAAATGTTTAGGTTTTGTATGTAATAAGGGAAATAGTTTACTGGAGCTATATTTGTGCTAGGTAAACAGTTCGACTGGATGACCTTGAAAGTCTTCCAACTTTGGTGATTCTATGATTCTGTGATTCTTTGGCCTGTTTGATTCTCTGGCCTGACTGGAATTTTGAGCCTTCAGCATAGTTGGAGTCATGATGTGGAGGTCAGAGTTGAAGGTTTTTCCACGTTCCAGGAAATTCAGAAGGATCACTCCTTTCCTATCCCAAAAGGCTGCACATCACTACGCCAGTTGAGACTTGCATCTTGAACTTTTAATTTGATGAGAAATTAACATGTTGCCACTTCATGGATTGCCATTTTGATTCCAGCTTGTAGTAGCAACACCACATCTTGTCACCAATAATAATGCAATCCAAGACGCTGTCACCTTCAACCTCATATTGGTTCAATGGATCCTGAAAAACCTCCATACAGTGTTCTTTCAGTTCCTGTGAGGGACTCACCTGACATAAAATTTCCAGTATTCCAATATTGCCACCGTCATTTCCTATGCATTGAAGCCAATATTCAGCTCTTTATGCAGTTCCCTGGTCATAATCCATCGTTTCCTGTGGATGAGCTGGTTGAGATGTTCTTAATTTTGTGGTGTGACAGCTGTGCGTGGCCATCCACAAAGTGGCTTGTTTTTTCATGTTTCTGTCACCGCTGCTAAAATGCACTGCCCACCTCTTCACTGTGCTCAGATTCACTATTTAGTTTCCATAAATGGTCAACAAACATTGATGAATGTCAGTGAGTAGCACTTCTTCCACATGAAGAAATTCAGTGACACACCTTTGCTTCATCCACACTTCTGTGTGTATGGTAACTGTTGGGTCATGGCCTGAGCCACTGATTGAGCACCTGGGGAAAGGACCCTGTCAACCTTAGCAGCACAGGTGAAGGCAATTCAACTGTGTGACCAGAAGGGTTGGAGCCTGCTTGTGTCTTTCTTAGGCCTTATTTAAGGGCCGACTGGCACTGGGGAAGGTTCTCTGGTTGGAGATCCCTCTGTTGTGGAGTTTTGTCTGAGAACTTCAGAGTTGGGTGAGTGCTTTGTTTTTTTTAATGCCTTTCTGTTTGTGCTTGTCCCTTTGTTATTATACCTCCTGTATTGCTATTCCACCACACTGATCTTTCTGATTGTTACATTATGTCAGGAGGCATATTGTCAGACTGTTCTTCTGCTGCTATCTGTCACATGGCAACAAAATGTAACGGAATATTCTTGAGAAAGTTCACCCTCCGCTATTATTGTACCAACATCTGCCTCTGACATTGTGGGCCAACATAATAAAATAGGAGGCATTACTTTTGGAACAGCTTTCATAACCGTGAGAGTTCTAGGTAGTTGGGATGTGATCATCTGTTTTCGATTTACTTAAGCTTCCTGTTTGGTCATGGTCATGTAGGTGTATATGTATAAAAGCTGCCTTCAGTGCCTTGTTCAGTGGTAAATTGTAGTCTCGTGTTGTGTAGTTATACTCTGAGCAGTAGTACCTGTGTGCACCTGGCTTTGGGTAGCTACTGAATCAACAAATACTACCTGCATGTGCATGTATACAGACAACAACAAAAAAGAAAAAGAAAACAAACCATTCATGTGACTGGAATTGTCCAAATGCACATCTTGTTAACTAGCAACGAGACCTGTTTCTCCCCTTGAAAAAACCTCCCGATGGAGGAGATGGCTTTACTATGGGTTTGTGAGATAAAAGTTTCAATAGAAAATAAAATCTGGCTTCTGCTGTCAGGTAGCCTACTACCACAGGGCTGTGGCTCATTCCTCTTATCCACTAGTTTGACCTTACTGGGAGAGGACTTCAGACTTCCTGGGTCGATGAAATGCATGATTCCTCCTTGCTGCTTATCCCCTCCTCGGAGACTGCCTCCCCCTCCACCCAGCCCCAGGCAGTAATGCCCACAGGGATGACGCATTTAGGCAGCCCCCGTACCAAGGACCAGGCATTGGAAATTTAGCTGTTCCGTGAAGGATCTTATTGTGGTCTTTCTTGCCACAAATGATCAGACTGAACTGGGGGCTGACATTATCCAGAGCTAGAATAAAATGTTTTAGTAATAAAATCTTCCTGCAGAACATATATAAATACCATTGGAAATCCCTCCTCTGGGCACTGTAACATATTCATCTACCCCAGATGAATGATCAGGGAAGTATTTCCTCAGTCTGCACTTCAAATCTCCATGACGCACACAGATATCATACTGATGGACAATGTCTCAAATTCTTTTGCCCTGCCCTCTCCTATGAATGTTTCAGAGAAAAGATTTAATACATAATTGTTTTGTGCATTTTCAGAGTGCAAACTAACAAAAAAATATTGCATTTGCCCATATAGTGACATAATGAATACAATAAGGGAGGCAGTGCGCGTTGTGTGATTTCCAAACATCAGTAGTGTAGCCACAAGAATACAACACATCAGAGCATAACAGTTGCACTGAAAGCAAGTTTTCTTTTTTATTTTTTAATAACTTTTACAATGGCTTGAACTACTTTCTTTTTACAGTTTCTAGTTGTTTCCAGAGGCAACTTTTTCCTTATTTAGTGCCTCTAAAGTTCATTGAGACGCTTGGTTGAATGGTCCTATGTAAGTGCCAAAGATTTTATTCACTGAACTTTCAAAACATTGAAAATGTCTTGTCTAGTTATGTAGTGACTTAAATTTGGGTTATCACTTAGGAATTCTCATGTAGCTTGGTGAGAAGGGCTTTTTGGATTAGATCTGGTCTTATGTGCTGCAGAGTATTATAGAAATATTGAACCTGATATGCTATTATGTCACAGAAAAAGGTATGCTCACATAAGCAAATGCTAGTTACACCTATATTATTAAATAGCTCTAAGGAACTTCCTGGATACTGGAACATCTACACAGCTAAATTGTTGGAATGCTTTCTGCACCCAAGGTTCAATCCTGATGTCAATCTAAAATGTAGCAAAGGTCTATGACTAGCAAGAAGTTTGCATCTGATCACCTTTTATTTCCAGGTTAAAAATTTTAGCAGTAGTCTCATGCATATTTGTTGTTGACATAATCTTATATAAACTTGCTGGTTGACTTCAGTGTTGGTTAGAAACCAAACCTTGGAAGAAAGTATTTCACTACTTACAGTCTTTGGGACAATTAACACCTGCCTTCTCTTTGTTGCAGTTACCTGTGGTAACTGAGAAGTCGAATATGTCTGTCTTATTGCAGTATTTATCTAAAGAGAGTTGACGTTGTTTGTGTGCATGTTTAAAAGTAAGACTATCCTATATTCCGAGATTAATTCTGATAGTTGTATGTATAGTGGGTAAATTAGTTAATGTATGCACAATATTAACATGTACTGACATTTGTTTTATAGGAGTATTCCAACATTGACGTACAATGTTGGTTGGTGTGTGGGATAATCTTAAAGCCAGAATAAAACATTTATCTCCAAATGCTAACATTTAATTGCTGATATTTATTTATTTAATTGTAAGAAAAATGAATACTTTGAGGAAAAAAGAAACTCCAATTTTTTTTGTAGTGAAACATGGTTTCATCATAAGTTAAAGCTTTTAGTAATGTTTTGCTTGTCACCCAATATTGCAGATTGGTGGTTATAAAAATAATTAAATGCTTTATTGATTTACATCTAATCTCTATGAAATTTAGCAGTGGTGACAGTAAAGATCCTTTTGAACAAAGGAAAACAAACAACAAGACCCATGTAGGTACTTGGGGTGAAATTCTGGTCTCATGGAAGTAAATAGTAAAACTCCTGTTGACTCCAATGGGGTTAGGATCTCTTCCCCTTTCCTTCCACCCCTAGTGTGTAACCGCAGCTGTGCTTTTGCTAAGCAGCATGCAAGAACAACTTATGAATCACATCTGGTGACCCTGTTTGGCATCATGGCAGAGAAAACATCAGTAATATTAACCTCTTTGGTACATAAATTAAAACAAAGAGACTTTTGGACCCCTGGATAATGCAAAAACTATGGGAAAGAAAATAAGAGAATAAAAATGTTTTAGAAGAACTTAGAAACAAAGCCACAGTAATACTGAAAGAGAAAAGCTGCTGAAGCCTTGTAATCGCAAGATTTAAGAATAAACACATTTTTCTTTCTCTTTTAGATTCAGTTGCCAATGTAACTTGATGAATTTCGTTGGTTTGTTTCCACTTGTTCTCACTGACGCAAGCTGGCAATAGTCTTTGTAGAATTTCAGGCTCTCTTGAGTCACTGTCTTGATCTTCAGTCAAAACCTCTTCGTTTTCCAAGAACCTCTTAATTTTCCATTTCCTCTTTGGCAAAACTTAAAACCATGTCCAAAAGCGGTATTAGCATTTTTTCACCTGAGACATTGGAATTTCCACCATCACTAGGCTTATTTCCATTTTCTGTCTTTGCAAACTATCTTGTAAGAGAAGTTAATACCCAGTCCTCCACAATTTTTCTTTTAAGGGGGTGTGTGTGTATATTTTAGTCTGAGGAGGAATTTCACAGTCTGAAGTTTAAATCATAGCTATCTATATCCTGGCCTGAATGAGCCTTTTGGATATAAACATTCCCCAAACAAGGCATTTGTTATCAGAATCTAGAATGCAGAACTGTACTTTCTCACCACCTAGGCATTTAACAGTAGCATTAAAGAGACAAATTCCTGAATTTTAACTCCGCTGTAAAGCTTTAGGCTAGTTATTTAACTTATATGACTTCCTAAATGTGGTGAATTTTAGAGGAGGTTCTGAACCTAAGAACTACAAAGAGCATTGTGGAACATTATATATAAGCATATGTTAGCCTGCTTCTTCTGATCTCATTTAACCTTTTTAAACAAATTACCAGGCTCCAGAATATTAATCATATTTGAGGGATGAAACAGTCTGATTTAGCTCATCTGCCAAGCTATTTGAAGTCACAGGGCTGAAATGTACAGGAGAGTCACCTTTGACTAGATTCACTCTAAATTCTGAATGGCTGCCTATCAGCATGTTGGATGTATTTGGTTGAAGTCTAGGTGCTCCTTCAGTCATTTCTTTTGAAAAATGCCATCTTTGCCATTGTTTGTGAGAACCAAGGTGCCCTCTAATGGGTCCAGGGCCCCTTTCCCAAAGATATCCAAGTGTTTAATCCCACCAAAATAAAATATTTAAAAATAATTCTTCAATACAGGAATATTTAATTACAGTAATAATTCTTAATATTTTTTGTAAGTCTAGGAAAGCAATTAAAAAGCGTAATGATGTTATGTTCCAAGTGTACAATGAATAACTTTTAGTGGTTTTAGAATCATGGAATTATAGAATCATTATGTTTGGAAGAGACCACTGAGATCATCTAGTCCAACCAGCAACACATCACCACTATCCTCCACTAGCCATGTCCCTCAGTGCCATGTGCTAACGTGTTTTTGCATGCTGATATATTTTCGTGAGATAAAAGAAAGAAAAGGCAGTTGTGATCAACAAATGAAACTTGGAATTAAAACACACGTCTAGAAGGGTTAGTAGGAGTTGCCTGTATGGATGACATTTCATGTTAGTATAAATACTCAGTGCTAGGATATCTGTCAACAGTAGGGAGCACAATTGCTTATTATAATGAAGTTATAACACCACTCCATAATAATGCAGAGGAACTGAGTGAATACAGAAGTCAATGCAGTGAGAACAAAGAAAATATATGCAGAAAAAAATGCTTTTATGAATAGTACTGTAGCTCACAAGTCAGTGACTAATCAATCATTAAAATAATATTGAGCAATGCTGTTGTAGAACTTCACATCAAAATTATTTTTCCCCAACGTTTTGAAACCTTTTATTTGCAGAGAATTTTGATGTTGGAACTTAGTTCAGTTTTAAAGCATGTTATAGTTTTATTAAGTTATGACAGTTCCCCCATTGTGCAAAAAATTGTACTACTAATATTGGAGTGTAAAGTATCAGTGGGCATAAATAGGGCAACCAAGGCTAATAAATGGTCATAATGGGGTATTTCAACTATCTGCACTGAAATTCATCCTTTACAGTGGGAGATTTAGAGAAAGGGCAGTTTGACCTCTCAAACTATATTTTTACAGCAGTTAGTTCTACAGCACACATGAGGGAAAGTTACTCTGTCCTATGTAATATACAAGTGTTGGTTCAAGAAGTAACTATTGCTGAGCCATTAATTAATGGTGACCACAGCATAATTAAGTTCAACATTCTCAAGGGAGTGATTGAAGCAAATACAGGACTGTGACACTAAACTTTTGATAATGAATTTTTTTTTCAAGGGGTAAGTTAGTTAGAAAACCCTAAAGTCAAAAGTGAGGAAATTAAAATCCTTACACTCAGCATGGAGGCTTCTTAGGCATCCCAGGAGTCACAGAGGAATGAATGCACCTTAACAAAAATGAAAATAGAAAGCCAATTAAAAGCTAGTATAGTTAGATTGCAAAGTTCAGGATGTTATTTAAGACAAAATGGTAGCCTTTAGAAAATAGTAATCTAGTCCAACTGAAAGAAGGGAGCAAATATTTTAGAAAATGGGAATTAAAGATATAAAACATAAGGCATAGAGTGAGAAGTAACGGACAAAACCAAAAATATAAATAACATATTTATATGGATCTTAGTTTGGAATAGTGTGAGAAAATAGGTTGATGCATTTTTATGTTGCTGGGAAGATATGGATAACAGAGAACTCAGAGAAAAACAATATTTGTATTAGGGATCTTTTCAAATACGGCTAAGATGTCTATTAAAATACTTTAATAAAAGGAATTCACTGTTCATACAGTAAACTGATAAACAGGCACTAGAAAAAAGAGTACAAAGTGGCAAAGGCAAGTATTGCTTTTGGAGATTGATGAAGTATGGGTCTAAGTGCCAGGCTGAAGGTTTACTATTTCCCCTGAAACTCTACTTATACCTGTGAGTGATTTAGTATTGGCTTAAATGGAGCAGGATCTTACCTACAGACTCTAATTAGACTAAAACCCACACATTATGTGGGCCACATCTGTTGGCCTCCTGTTAGAATCCTATTAGCATTAGCTTTTAAACAGGGCTATCTATGACTAAGAAGGAAGGCACTGAGAGAGAAACCTCCTCTGATGATACCTGTTGCTCCTCATGTGTAATCTGAAACAAAAAATGAGTGCCATCATAGTATTTTTGTCATCTTACATACTCCAAGGCCTCACTTACATTATACAAATAATGATCTTATTTCTAAACTAGTCTAGCACTTCCCCTCAGTTGGTACCTTCTGACTATTTTGACAGAATTGACACTGGGATCAGAATTCAGATGTAAATGTTCAGACATTGCACCAAAGCCTAGTTAAACAAGTCAAATAACAGAAGGAATATTCATTGAGGAGTGTATGATGATGTTCCAGTGTGACCAAAAACCAAGCCCCACATTTTGTACACTGATTTCTGAGATGTCTGATCTATAAAGCAAGCAACATTTCATTCTGTGAAGGGCAGAGATTCATAAGTCTAACTTTACAGAGACAACCTGACTTTGCAGAACGAGGAAACAAGACACATAGAGAATGTACATGACTGTTTTAAATGACTTATGCATTTCTAGAATTATTTTCCAGTAAAACAGAATGTCCTAAAGGAAATATGCAGTTCATGGTGTTGATGGAAAGGGCTCACTAGCACTTCGTTTCTGTGACTTGCGTAACTCACTTATAGCTTTGCTTTTCATGAATAATTCTGTCAATTCAAAGTCATGTCAGCAATAATGCTTTATACCAATACATAATATTCTTTTTTGTTTACATACATGCATTATGTGTATACAGCTCCTATCCTGATAATAAAGTGCCAGATGAGGGATCCATTTATCTTGCACCTTGATGTCTTCCCATGCATTAATCCATTTCCACTGGGTCAGTTTTTAACAATCTGACCCTCCCAGCAATTAAAAACAGCTGCCATTTTCTCAAACAAATCTGCCAGGAAAATATTTCTTGCTTTCCTCACAAATGTGGAACTCTGAGCCACCCTCCCACCCCCAAATTACATTGGACTGATTCCCAGGCCATGTAATGTTCAGTCCTGGGCTAATGGTCGGTTTAAGTTTCAATAACCCACAGTTCGTTAGGACCAGAAATAGATTATACCACGGTAGAGATGGGATTCCCCTTTTCCAACAGGATATGGCTTTTTTCCTGCTAGGTTGGTAGAATATAAAATACCAGAGTCTAAAAGTCAGACCTTTGTAGGTGATAGTTAATGTTTTAAAACATTTCACATTGAGCTGCTGCCCACAGCTGCAGTTATGGTCTTGCTGAAAAGCTGCTGCAGAAATGCATGGCCACAGGCAGCTCTTAATGCACGCGCTTTGCACTCAGAAGAGGGAAGTAGTAGCAGGGAGGACGAGTTGGTGAAAGGATTCAGCTGGAGCCATGCAGGAGGTTAGTGCTGAGCTGCAATTCAGTGTGTGGCTCAGTTTGCTCCTCATCTACAGTCCCAGTCTCATTCTAGAGCTGACTCCCCAGCTAGAAGCGTTGCCTTTATCTAACTTTTATCTTGAGCATTTGAATTTGTGGTCTGTAGGCAAAATAGCTTTACAGGCACTAAGTAAAGTGTCTCCAACAAAGAGCTTAAAAATCCTGCAGTATATGTAAACTAGCTTATTTGTGTCATGATGTAAAACACCTGCTGATGTAAAGTGGCCTGAAGACTTTATTGCTGCTCTGTGGTCAGCTTAACTCATGAAGTCAGACATACATGAGTCATATGTTCATCTTATTCCCACCCGCACCCAACACTTCATTTATCTGCTCTGTTAATATACACAAAACCTCTCTATTAAAAAGATGTGAGTGCTGATATGCTTCTGCACTTAAAATTCACAATCACCAGTGTTCAACTAGATTCTCCTTCTGAAGAGTTGCTCAGTTTCTTGCCTTTCATTTAAATTATTCTCATGCCAATTGATATGTGACAACTTGTCCAAGATGGCAGACAACAGAATGTCCTATGACAGGAAAAGAAGAGCAAAATTATCTCAGGGAAAAACAGTATTCTTTGGTAAATTGTATTTTCCTCACAAAAGTATGGGACACAACAGTTTGCCTAACCTGTGAGAGCATTCTCTGTATAGAATAGGTATTATGGTTAGACTAGATCATCTTAATGGTCTCTTGTAGTCTTAATGATACTGTGATCTGTGCTGAGGGGAAGATCTGCTCTCCATTTCTTCATTGTTTTGGAACATTAAATTTGAATGAATCTTTCTGTGCACCACTGGCTGAGATGTTTAACTCATAACACTCAAAGTGAGAACAACCTCTTAAATATTAATAGAGAGTTAAGGACATCTTTGTAAAGATTGCAGTAAATTCAAATTAGTGCAGAGGTGAACTTTCAACCAATTTGTGAAATCTTTGACATCTACTCTTGTTTTATCTGCTTATGAGATTTATGATTTTTATGCTTATGAGATTTGCCACAGTAAATGGGAGACCCGTATGCAATAGCAGTAACCTACACAACTTTGTATGCAGCTGTTTCTTCTTCATAAAATAAACATTTGTACATAGCTAGTTTTTTTTGTTTCATGCTTACCTGGCTTTGTTTTCAGCAAATCATTAAAAAAAAAAGTGATGACTTACTGCACTGCTTTTTTAAATCTAGTCACAAACCACAATCGCTTACAGGAAATGGAATGTTTACTTGAGTTTATTATACAAGGGTCTGGATATGAGCTGTGGGATTTTTACACCTCATAGCAACGGTATTACAATTTATTTACATCTTCATGTTGGCAGCTGCACAAACTCTTATGAAATAGGACAATCACACCTTAGGGAACAGTAATTATAGGCAAAGGTATAAATAGTATAAAGACGTGCACGCATTTGGCTCTAAAGTTGAAGAAAATAGAAACTATTCTGGCAAATCTTCAAATACACAGCCTCTTGTTCATTATGAGGGCATGAACTAATTAAACCTAACTTGTCAAAATCGGCTGCATGAATAAATTCTAGTCAATTCTGGCACAGTCATGCTCCAAACCCATGAAGAACAAAGTTGTTTTAGTGATGTCATAATTTGGACTTTCAGAGTATGATATCACTTTTGACAGAATTAATGCAGAATTAATACCATATGTATAAGCATTAATAGGTATTGAATTGAACACCCAGCGATAAGTCTCTGTCGGTTTCCAAAGTAACGGCCTGTTTTTTTTTCTTTCATAGTGCTTACATTAATGTGGTATCAGAAGGCAAATTTAAAATACATTTCAACACTTTTATAAGAAAGCATTTAAGCTTTACATTTCTGCCTCTATTTCAAAAGCTGTTTGCATAAGAAAAGCAATTAACCTTCAGTGCTACATTTTTAATAGTGACAAAATCAATGGCGTAAGAGAAGAATTTTAAGGCAATTGTAAACTTAAAATAGTCACCATTTTTGATAGCTGGAAGAAGAAATCCTCTGAAGTTCAGTTGCTCCGTTTATAAATCATTTGGTCTTTTTATACAACAAATCTGAAGTTAAAATCTTGCTGCATTTGGCAGCTTGTTAGTTCCTAGTTACTGTCAGCGTCCAGGTGTTACTCTTTTCCAAATGCTTTCGCTGTCTCCCACCTCCTTCCTTTCCCAGCCTTGATATATTAAATTCTTTCACACTTATCCATGATGGTTTTTAGGGTCTTCCTCTTCAGTTTTCCTTCCCCTCAGGATATAGTTATATTTTGATGATTTATAGATGAAGCACAGTGTTCCAGTTCTTTTTGTCTTCAGATGCATGTGCTAAAGAGCCACAGAACAGACACTGAGTAGAGAAAATTTGCTGATGGAGCTAAAAGTAAGAAGTAAAAACAGAAGTTGACCTTAGGGTGAGAGAAGCTCTCTTGATACTGAGTACTACGGTAATAAACTCAGAAAGGATATTTAACATTGATAAATGTGATGAGTTGCATGTGAAGAAATGGTGTCCATTCTGCACTCACAGTGAAGGGATTTAAGTTAAGTCTTGAAAAGGGAAAAGAGATTTTGGAGATATAAGGGGTATGAAAAGTCAGTTCCATATTCAGTAGTAATAGGAAAAGTAAATGGTATATTAGGAAAAGTTAGAGAAGTAAAATGGAACTCTCCTTATGCCCATGCATGGCTGTTGTCTCCCTTTTTCAGTGTGGATATAGGAGAAACGATAAAGTTAGTGGGAATGGCAACAAGAGCAATGAAAAACAAGGATTAACTTCCATATGAAGAATAATTCAATATCCTAGGACACCTCAGCCTAAAAAAGGTGTGACTGAATGAATGCGTGTTGCAATATTTCATGACAGTAACAATGCCAGGTGGCAATACTACAAAAGCACTCTCACAGCATGGGAAACATAGATCTTATATATATCCTACAGCATTAGCTAACGTTCTTGTGGATGATATTGTTTTCTGTCTCTGCATTATTGTTTGTGCTCTTCTGACTTCTAAGTAATGTTCAGAATCAAGGGAAATTGAAATTTGTATGCCTCCTCTTTATTATTGTGCT
The DNA here is from genome assembly GCA_035772895.1 of Perdix hodgsoniae. Classification (NCBI taxonomy): domain Eukaryota; kingdom Metazoa; phylum Chordata; class Aves; order Galliformes; family Phasianidae; genus Perdix; species Perdix hodgsoniae. The sequence continues at coordinate 8,637,925 of JAPSGF010000002.1, forward strand.
GAATATCTCTTTCATGTGTCTGAGAAAGAGCAGATGTGGTCAGGAGCAGACAGGAATCCAAACTGAGAGAATTTGCTTGTTGATGATTGGGGAACAAGTGGGTTTATCCCATGTGCTAGTATTGCTCTGCTTAGGCCCCGAGATGGGGATGGATTCAGAGATGAATTAATGAATGCTAGTTGCTCCTATGTCCTTTTGCATTGCTAGAAATGCAACATTAGACTGTCAAGTGATGGTCTAAAAATATTTATTCTTTCTCTCAGTGGAGTGCTTATTGCCACTAGTCCTATCCAGTGTTAATTTACCTTAAGGAAGCATATGTAGCCCACTATGATTATACATTATGGACAGCATGTTCTGGAGAAAAATGACATTTGGTTTTAAGAAACTATGATTACAAAGAAAAGGAAAATAAGAACAACTCATTTCCTTCTCCATTGTCTTGCTGATAATTAAAAAGAAAACTGAAGTATAGACTATTTCCAGCTTTTCTTGATGAATCTGTAAGATTTGTGTGACTCCTCTTGGTGTTTTACAGTTCCAAATAAAGCACCAGTACTGATCTCAAAAGTAAATCATTGTTTGCTGCACTTGCACCTGTCTTAGATTCCCCTCTCTTGTTTTCGTACTAGCCCTCTGGGTTCCTGATAAATTCATAATGCAATCCAGGCCACCTTTTCATCACATACCCACACAAACACAGATCCACATGGGAGGTTTCACAGAATGCATTAAGTATGCAGAATTCCTTTATTGTTAAGTAAGAAAAGCAAACTATCATTTACAGAGAAATCAGAGTATCAAAGAGAGAAGAAGAAAGATTTAATTATACAGTAGCTGAACAGTTGTTGCGTCTAATGAAAGGATTTCACTGTAGTTCCACCATAAGGATTTAAGATGCTGTGATATGCAAGAAAAACAAACAGGAACAGTGAGGAGCAAGCATGATTTTTCTAGTGTCCACCAAACACTAAATTGCTCTAAAGGATTTATTCTATACTATTTTTAAAACTAATTTTAAATGGTTCAAACTAAATGGAGTCTAAAGTTTGTCTTAATTTATATACTTGAAACAAAAGTAGTAACCTCCTTCAGTTTCTAGTGATAGAGATAGGTTTGATCAAGTTTATACCCTTGAGTGTTTTTTTCCTCATTGTGTAGGATTTCTGTCAAACACAAACACCAGTATGTAACGTGATGACACTTTTCATATTTCTAGTTCTCTTACTATGGAGGTTTCCACACTAAAGTTTCCAGAAGTTTCTTATTTTCTTCTCACGGGAATGTTCCTTGGATGGGAATGCAGTTTTAAAGGGGAATGTTTTACATTTTGTTGTTAAGCTAGCAAAGTCTGGACTTATTTTGCCTTGGGGAAAGAACGGGACAGTCAGAGTGAAATGTAAATATACTGCAAGTATCAGTATCTGTGGGCAAAACATGGCCTCGTGAAGTGAAGGAAAGATTCTGTTCATTTTATTGGGTTAAGAATGTCCCATTACCATGAATAGAAGAAAAGAAAGGTCTTGAGGTGGCAAAGACAGTGCAGCATATTTCACAAACCAAGAGTAAAGTCTTGCAGCAATTCAGGTCATGTGTTCATCAGCCTCTAATGCGTCTGTTAGGGAGAAGGGACTTATTTCTTTTTTGGATACATTGCCCTACTGGATAGCAATGTAATGAAATGTAACTGTATATTTCCCTGCAGGGCTGGTAACTGAAAGACAGTCCGGTCTGGGATTTTTAAACATGATATTCAAATATGACTTTCATATTATATTTGGTATGTCTTCACATTTGTGGCTATAAAGTCCAGACTTATTTTCCACTGGGACTTTACTTAACAAACTCTTCTTGTGTGTTTCTTACTTGGATTTTAGATTGTTGGAACTAATTCTTCCCTGAATTTCCACTAATGTCAACCTGTCAAGGAGATATTGTTAGACATGAGGGACCTGGCTGAAATTTCTGGATTTAAATACAGCAATTTTAATTTGCATTGAACATTACAATAGTTAAGTGTTCCTTCACCCTCTGCAGACACACACATGCTTCTACCCATGATACCAAACTATTGGATTCGGTGATTAGAAGCAGGGTTATATGCTTTTGTGTCAGGATCACATTCAAAAATCAGAATCTTCAAGATGCCCATATGCAAACCAAGGAGGTGTCTGTGATCATGGGGCTTTATCTTGCTTCCACCAAAGTGATCTGGAAATTTGCTATAGGCATCATCAGTAGTACTAGACCCTCAACAAGGCAGGTAAGATCATTGTGAATGCACAATACTGTTAATTATCACAATTAAAATTTAGGCTCGTATTTAGTGCTGCAGCAACATAGGCAACAGGTAATCCAAGATTTCACTTTCCCAGGGAAATAAAATATTTTTCCTGGCCTCACATGACTTTTTACACACTTTTTACAGTGTCTCATGTATTTTAGGAGATTTTTGTAAGAGGTCTGTCTATTTTATGATCTTTTTGAAGTGTTTTGTTTAAAATGTTTACTCTTAATGGTTTAATATGCCTGGAGAATCTGAAAGGCACCAGTAGGGAAAAAAAAAATCTAAATAGATAAATAAAGTATACAAATGCATGGAGTACATGGTTTTCCTCAATGTCAATCTGGCTGTGTTATTAAGGGAGCTTTGAAGAGAACATCTAACTTTTTTCTCACACAAGAAAAATGCCCAACATTTTCTTCATTGAGAACCATACTTCAAATGAGTAAGTTAATATCTTAGGTGATAAATATGAGCTGCATTTTATTTAAAGCTAAATTTCCAGTTTAGATGCATTTAGGATTTCTAGACCTCTTGATACACAGCAGCTCCTTATAAGTGTTGTGGGAGCTGGATGTTTCTGTCTTTAAGGAGCCCAAGGTTGAGAAAAAAATTAAATACAATGTAAAAATACAGACCAATATAGCAAAATATTGTCAAGGACATAATTTCAGAATAATGTCATGGACATTATTTCAGTGGTAATGATTACAAGATAAGCGCAGAAATCTCACTCCTGAATTGGTTAAATGTCTTTACTGAAAATAATGTCTATATTACAGGACTGGTCCAGATTCACCTGTGGCACACAGAAATCATCATTAATGTGCTGGTTAATAACCCAAAAGAGACACCCACCTGTTTGACCAGACTCTGTTGATTTACTCTATTTCTTTCTTTCATGCACTGTAATTTTTTTTATGGTGCATTCAAATGTTGCTGACTTTTGATTATTCATTTGACTTTTAATTATTTTTGAGTGTTGTGTCAATCAATCAGACATGTTTTGAAAAGTATTTAGCACACTTATTGGAGATGCCCATAGCAACCATAGTTTCAGAGTACTTTCATACCTATCCCAGAATGATGCCACAATTTGAACACATCTGAGCTATTTTGTGTAATGTTTTCAGATACGCTGTCTAAACATAGCACTGTACACTGATCTTTTTCTGTCAAAGTGTTTCTTTTGTGTTTGGTTACTACTACAAATTCTTCATCTTCTTTACTCCTGACATAAGCCAAAGGATATTTATGATGATATCTTTCTTTTCTGAACATACTAGAAAAATCTTTTTTTGTTTTTAATATTTTTTTACAATGCAGTCGTGGATTGGTTGAAGATAAAAGATGGTGGCGTAGCAAGTAAGCATGTCATTAGAATCAAGAAAGTCACCATCTAACAGAAATATTTTTACATTACATCACCACTAAGAGAGTCACAGCCTCTTGCTACGGTGCCTTTTAGTGACAGAAGAAAACAATTCCTCCACAAACATAAACAGCATGTTAACAGCTGAAGTCACAGCTCAGTTTGCCTCCTGGCCACGATACACATTCCATCTGGAGCTCTATCAAGACAGTGCAGGGAGGTCTGGCAGCTGAATAATGAACTTTAAGTAAATAGGTCATTACAACACATTGTTTCTGTGTTACAGGATTTCCACAATATGTCGGACTGATTATGAGTTTGCAGCCTGGATTCTCATCTCTATAAGATGTTAACTTTGTCTCAAAAGTTCTCTTACTCAGAAAGCTTCTGGGACTCATCTCTCTGAACTTTAGATAGCAAAGATACCCATGAACCAAGGCCAAGTGTTCTTTTGTGAGCATTTTCTGACACGGTACAATAATACATCTGTTAGCACATGTGTAAATTTGTGCTCTCTTTAAGAGAAAACTTATATCCAAAAAAGCACTAAACAGAGTAAATCCTCAGAACTAAAGTATTTGAGAGTTAGTAAATTTATTAGCATTAGCATCATTCATCTTCATATAGAGAAAATTATACCAGTGATCTGTTAATGAGTATTTCTTTAATACATAGAAGTGTTCTGAACAGGATCTGAAATATTACACAATACTTAAACTCATCACCGCTTCTGAGTAAGTTCATAAGATTTCCAGAACTCTGCTATTATTACCATACATACATATGAAAGCAAACATTTTTAACACCTATTCAGTATGCTCATTATATTCTAACTTGTATTTTTTCACATGTATTTTAAGCATTTTTCTTCTAGTCTTGTTTTGAGAAAGTATTCTGTAGTCTGCAGCAGCATTCTGCATATATCATCTGGAATTTTTCAGAACTCATGTCTGATAACATGATTGTTAATTGTTGTAATTACAGGCAGAAATGTACTTTGTCCACCTTTTGTTCCACCTGAATAAGCTTTTTAAGAGACATGATATATTCTTTACCTCTTTGTTTGAATAACTGGTGAATTTCTGTTAGACTCTGAATTCCTGGACCATTTGGCCTCTTAATTAGCAGTCACTCTGTACCATTTGAAATAGTCTTGGGATAGACAGAGATCTGACTTGTCTAGTTGTTACTGCTGGATAATTTGCTTTTGAAGCTACTTTGAATTTGAGGCTCATCACTCCACTATTTTAGTGTCTGGGTTCTGACATGTAACCTTGGTGATTTATACCAGTGGCTGCCATAATTCATGGAATCACAGAATGGCTTATGCAATGCTATCATGGGATGGAGGGTACTGCAACAATAGTAGGGTGGCAAAATCTATGGCTACAGCAAATGAGAATGAGCCCAAATACAGCAGCCACAGAAATGAAGCTGATTACCTTTGGAAGGCCTCAGGTGAGCAGTGGCCTCCAGCAAGAGATTCCCTTGCCTCCTCTGCCAACCTCTAAATGAGATCTGGGGAGGGCTGGGTCCTGACTCCACCCATTCTGGTCACTCAGGTGCACTGCATGCACTGTGCACCTGAGCTCCCCCAGGTTGGCCCTGCTTCCTTACCAGGTGCTCAATCACTATTCTAAGCTGTGACTTAGCGTTTCCACTATGGCTTGGTTTTACAGCACATTAAAGATTGTCTAGTTCCAACCCTCCTGCTGCCCAGGCCCCATCCAACATGGCCTTGAACATCTCCAGTTATGGGGCATCCACAGCTCTAGGCAACCAGTGCCAGTACCTGACCCCTCTTGTCACAAAGATTTTCTTATAACTAAATTTATCATCTTTTAGCTTTAAACTGATCACCGTTGTCTTATAACTGCATTCCCTAATACAGAGTAATTCCTGTGGGTCTCTTTTATCTACTGTAAGTCTGCTGTGAAGTCTGCCTGGAGCCTTCTCTAGGCTATACTGCCCTGACTTTCTGATCAGGCTGGTCAAACTGGAGAGCAAGAAGAGAATGCACAGGCAATGGAAGCAAAAATAAGTAACCTGAGAGAGGTGGACCTGCTGGAGTGCATCCAGAGGTTATCTAAGTTTTGGAATGCCTCCCTCATGAGAACAGGCTGAGAGACTTTGGATTGTTCATCCTGGAAATAAGAAGATTTCAGGATCTACTGAGAGTGTCTTTCAGTGTCTAAAGGGGAGCTACAAGAAAGAAGGGGACAGACTCTTCAGCAGGGACTGTTGTGAAAGGACAAGTGGAAATTATTTCAAACTAAAAGACTGGATATTTAGATTAATATCAGGAAGAAATTTTTTTACAGAGATGTTGATGAGGCACTGGCAATATTGACCAGAGAGGTGGTGGAAACCTCATCCTTGGAGACATACAAGGTCAGCTTGGCTGGGGCTCCAAGCAACCTGATCTAGCTATAGATGTCCCTGTTCATTGCAAGGGAGTTGGACTGGATGACCTTTAATGGTCTCTTCTAACTCAAAGATTCTGTAATTCTATGATTCCATAATAATAACTCAGCTCCGCTCCATAGGAGAGTTGCTTCAGTCCCCTAATAATTTCCATGGTCTTCCTCTGTACTCACTCCCAACAGGTCCACATCCTTCTTACGTTGAGGTCACAAAGCTGAATGCAGTACACTAGGTAGGGTCACATGAGAACAGAGTAGAGATGGAGCATCACTTCCTTTGACTTGTTAGATACATTTATTTTGATGCAATCCAGGATGCAGTTGGCTTTCTGTGTTACAGGCACGCATTGCCAGCACATGTTGAACTTTCATACCCAAGTCTTTCTCTGCTTCTCTCCATCTTCACTTCTCACCCTGTTCATATTCATATTTGAGACTGCTCTGATCCACATACAGGGCCTTGTACTTGGCCATGTTGAACTTCATTATGTTCACACAGGTCCACCTCTTGAGCCAGTCAAGGTCTGCCTGGGTATCATCCCTTCCCTCCTGTTTCTCAGCTGCAGCGTATGTGTAGCTGTTATCCATGAATCTGCTGAAGATACACTCAATCCCACTGTCTGTGTCACCAAGAAAGATGTTAAATAGTGCGCCCCCAAGGAACACCATTCATCACCAGTCTTCATCTGGATGTTAAGCTTTTTTTTTTTGGTTACATGAGACAGTGTTGAATACTTTGTACAATTAAGCAGAGAGAGGAGTGCAGTGCTCGAATGGGTGGTAAAGGCATCACTGAATGCATTCTTTGTTGTCTACTCTAGTATTTTGGTGATAAGGCAGTATTTTTGTCCTCTAGTTTTCACTGGACAGGTGTTTTGTAGTCCGGCATTGTAGCCTGAGATACTTTTTGATTCTAAATGCCACTCTTAGACTTTTGTCTCCGTTCTCAGTCTGACTCATGGAAAACTTGTTTCTTCCTAAATGATATTCATTATTACTGGATATGATTTGTTCCTTTCAAACTATAAAGACAGGAAAGAAATTGTAATTGTGCTTTTAGCTTTTACTGTCTACCTGAGGTTAACCATTAGGACTCCTCCATTTATTCCTGGGTCATTTAAATCAAGTTACAATCTAGGCATGCATGATTTGAACAAGTCTGTATTCTCCTTTTCTCTTTCTGGAAAAAAGTCCTTCAGTATTAAGTATGAAAGTTACAATATCATCTCTGCACATAAGGTGTGCAGACAGCCATCCATGTCCTGGACTAAATCCTACATGTGTATGAACTCTACAAGAAGTTCAAAGTCTTCACGTACTTTGAGTGATGCAAACATGATTTATTTATGACTGGAGGTTTGGATTCCTTCATTTTTTTCCATACACAGCTTCTAATTTTTTCCCTCGTGCTATCTCTATTCCAGTGAGCCCTTCCCTCTCTCTTTCTTTTTATCTCTTTCTTCAGCACTATTCTTTTGGAGGAAAATATGAGTCTGGATTTTATTTTATTTCCATCTAAATCCTTAAAATATGGAATTCTTTACTTCAGGGGTTTAAACTAGACCCTCAAGGCTACCTTGGCAAACTTGCAGTTTTAGAGGATAGATTTTTCTGTTTTGTTTAAGAATGTATCACAAGCAATGGCTCTTATAACTTTAAGCGTGTAGTAAAAAAATAGAGATGACTAATAGCTATTTAGCGAGTAATGATGGCTTAGCAATATTTACCACTCTGATTTAGCCTCTCTGGCTCCATTTCTTAGGATATTTTCCTGAATTAAATTTGCCTCAGTTCTATAGCCAGCAGCTGTCCGCAGGAAAAAAAAAAAAAGTCCCAAATCCTCCAGAAATAATGATTTCATATTTCTAATAGGTTCCTTTAACTGCACAATCAAAACGGTCTCTTGTGCCCTCTAGCATGTGGTATGTTATAATAGAAAAGTCTATGTAAAATAGCTAGAGAAAGGCAGGCAGAACAAATTAAAACTTTAATCTTAATAGCTTTTTATGATGCTTCATGTATAAGTATGTAATAGTTGATCAGCAGAAAAGGGAGAATGTATATTTTTTTTGAGTCTTGCTCTGGAGCTAAGTTGATAATCACACTGGGCCAATTTCAATGAGGATGTTCATATAAATTTTGGGTCTGTTCCTCATCCCCATCTCCAAACAGACGGTGCTGTTTTTCTATTCATGTGTAAGCATCACAGTATTTTGTTTCTAAACGTTTAGGTGGTATTAGCTCATCTTGAGACCAGCTGCACTTAAAGGAATACAAGGATGTGGATATTTTTTCAGTTTAACATAATTACTTCTCTAATATATTTTGCCTGAAATTACTAGATAAACCCATCTCTGGTAACTCCAGTGGAATTGTATGTCAGTCTATAATGCAGCTTTTTCCCCCAGGAACTGCATTATTGTAATGTTTTAACACATTTAGTGCTATGCATCCCTTATATTTTCTTTTGTGGGGAAAAAGAAATATTTCTCCTTACTATTTTAAATGACATCAAAATATTTGCTAGAGTTCTGCCAGTGCTGTTGGTGGCTTCTGAATCATTATTTTGTTATTAAAGCTTTTGGTTCTCTTAAGATCCAAATGTAAATGTTAAACAGAACATAAACAAATAAATGAACAAGCGTGACTCTACTCTTAGAGATCAAGTAGTAACTTTTTTTTTGTATTGCTTTTATATGTAAGAAAAAAAAACATAGAATCCCAGACTGTTTAAAAAAATCATCTGAACTAAATTTCAGTTACAGAGGAATTACTTCTTAAATTCTCCTATGCCACTACCATTTGAAGCTACTATTTTAATAAATTAATGTGGTAAAGTGATGATCTTAAAATTCAATATCATCCAAACAGTGACAGAATTGACTGTTTTCAAAACATGATACATTTTTTGTCCTGTGCATTCTGACATTCTGAACTGTAAACTGTGAAAGAAAGTATATTCAGGATAAAACACTTCTAGAGGCAACACATATGTTGGGTCAGAGATTTAAGTATGGATAAAAGATTAATTTTTCAAAGAATACCGAAATATTTCAAGCTTAGACCAGCAGAAAGGAGTTGTATTTGGATAACTTCAGAAGCTTTGGGTTATGCTTCACTTGAGAAATCCTGCAATACTTTACATAAATGAAACTCTGTAGTTCATTTAATGTTTTCAAATTTTTTTTAATTAGAAATAGTTAGTTAAATAATAGTCAGACTTTAACTTGTGGAATAAGCAATAGGATTTTTTTTTTCTTTTTTTCAGTTGTATAAAGTGTTTGGCTGTAAAACATCCTAAGGAAGAGCAATTTAAAGCGATTTGCAAAAAGCTGTAACCAGTTATTCTTCCCGAATCAGGTGCTTAGTTTATAACAGTCTAGAAGAAACCAAAAGTTCAAAGTTATAGCTGTTAAACATGTTAGACCCTTTTACCAGAAGTACCCTACTAAACAGAGTGATGTTTAGCATGACTATGTAACTTTGATTTTTCATTTAAACTTGTAAAACATGAATTTCCTGATTTTGCTAGTCCCACTGTTCCCAATAATATGGAAAATGTTGCTTTCCCCAAACCTTAGCTAGTTCTCCATAGTATAAAAGCATGTTCTAACCCTCATGAGCATAGTAAGCTGAGCTGTAAAACCTTATAAATTTACATTTTTACAGAAAAAAATAACTTTTTCTAATGAATTATTGCTTTAAGCATTTGAACTGTTTTGTTTACAAAAGTAAGAAAAAATCCTGTTCTTATGCTCAGTTTTGGAAATATACAAAGGAAAGAAAGAGGAACGGAGAAAATTGTTACGAACATTTCACAAACTCGATAGTATTTTTTTTAACTTCATTTTTTTTTTAACTTCATTTATGTATGTGCTGTTGGAAGTGAACTTCTCTTCCTGTGAATGGTAACAAAAGGCAGATATTTAAGTGGAGAGTTAAAATTTCTTTGATTGTAAAACAAAATGTGTATGTTAGAAAAATATATGCTATATATTGTAGTATTGAATAGAGTGAGAGCATGTTTAAATTATAGGAGATTTACTAAACACAGTGCATGGGAACAATGTTACTGAGGCAACTCCATGGTCCACACGGTCTAATTTCTGATAGTATTCAGCTGCTAGGGAGAAGGCTGTAACAGACAGACATAAAAGCTGCTCTGTTTATTCTTAACCCAGCTCATAGTGGTTGACTTCTGCTTTACAATGAGAAAATTGATATTATGCAGATGGAATTTGTGTTCTATAAAGAAAATCTCCACTTCTGTTAAAGAACACATTAAAAAATTTACTGAAAATAAGTATTACAATTTTTTTTTCCATTTGGAATTTTTAAGTTTTTACATGAAAAACAGAATGTTTTGGAAAGAAGGATTTTAAATCTTTTTTTTTTTTTCCTGTAACATATTTCTGTGCAAGTTCCAATGGTTATTTGTTCTTGCTTTCTGCTGAACACTATAACTTAATATTTTTATTATTCATATATTTTTAATGTTGGTAAGCCAATGTCTGCTGTGATATTTTCTGGCAATCAAATTATATAACTGTGGATTTCTTGAAAAAGAATTTTCCTTTTTCTGTGCGGTTTGTTCTATTTTCTTCGGCTGTCGTTCTGCATTTAAGCTGGAGAAAAGGACAAACAGCATTTGCCCATAGAGTTTCCATATCCTATTCGGTGTTTTGCTTTTCTATCTATTTTCTCTTGTGACATGGAAGTGTTCCTGAGCTTTGAAACTGTCTTGTTTTCTCGTTCTTGAGTCTTATGCTATATTTACAGCCAATGGTACAGGAAGACTGTTTCTGGGCTCAGACCACATCTCACTTTTCCAATGGTAGATTTGTTTGTGTAAGATGGAAACAAGTTGTGGTTCTCACTGAAGATAAGGAAAGCTGATAAACCAAGCTTGAAGACATGGGAGTTGATGAAAAGTGGCATCAAGTATTTAGTGTTAATGAGTTAAGTAGGTTAGTGAAATGACAAGAGTGAGACAAAGAAATGTGCAAACACATTTATAACTATGCACAGTATACCGCCTGACTACAGTGAATACAACTCACTTATTAAGGAAAGCAGTAAAAGGAATAGCTCATCCCTCCATATTGAGTCACCATTTCAGGTCTCTGCAGTCCTTTCAATTTAATAGCCCTCTCCATGGCAGGACCTCGGCAACAGCTCTCTGCAGAGGTACCTGTACAGATATGAGCTAACCTTTCTTTCTTTGAGAAAATTCAGTCTCGCATTTTTTGAGCATTAAGTAGGAATACTGTGCTAAAATAAAGGGAATAAAAAACAATTTTTGAATGGCTTTTCCTGTTCTCAGCCAACTCTAAGTAAACACTCTAGAGATGGGAGGAATGAAGGCTATCTTTGTGCCACATATTCCATTTACTAAGAGGCAAGAGAGTCATTCACAAGTTCCATTATGTGCTCATAAATCCTAGCAGAGTTCCTTATGTTTGTTTTAATAAGCAAATTTCACTGTCTACTGATAAATTGAAAAACTCAACTTGATCATGGCTCTCTGGCCTGATAGCAAAAGGAAATGTGCATTTTACAGAGACTAGCAAAGTCAACCATCTAAACTGAGCTGAGAAAACAACTGTTTAAGGCTTATTCCAGCAGTGGTAAACATCAGTCATCTTTAGTCCCAGATGTGTTAGTCAGAAAGGCAACCACTGTTAAAAAAAACATTCTGTGAAGTATGCACAGATGATTCGTACTCTTCCATCTCTCCCAGCCAAGGAATAAAGCTAATCAGTTAAGCAGCAAGCCTGGTAGCTGTCTTCCTAGAATTCATTCACAGGTAAAACTTTTGCATAACCGTCCCCTTTAACAAAATATTTTGCTATAACTAATCCTTTCAAAATTACACTCAACAACTCAGAACCACTACGTAGAAATTCCAACTGTTGCCAATGCTTCTGAAATCCTATGCCATGGTTTGTTTTTTAAGACAACACATAGCTGCTAACAGATATAATAAATGAATATATTAAGCAGTATCCCACACACAGAATGAATTAAAATATGAGGTATCTTCCATGAAATAATCTTGAGGTCCCTCTTTACTCTATTGTACACTTAAGGTGCTATTTTAAATGGGTAGTTTGGTATTACTGTAAAATATTCAATTGGCTCCACTAAATTTGCAATAAGACCAAGGTTTAAAAGTGTGTGTCAAGTGATAAAGTCTAAGACCTTATTTCTGAGTTTGAATGTTTGCCCCAAGTTTAGCAATTAGCCAAAAAAAAAAAAAAAAGGATTTTTTTTTGGTCACTGGAATTGTCTAGTACTCCATCCCCGCCCCTCTCCTTAGTTGGTGCAAATGGTATTTGTGGCAATTTTAACTAGGTCATTGACTTGGAATTATTTTATTTTGGAGACTTATTACTAATCTCAGTATTTTGGTTCTGTTAACTGCATCATCAGGCTAACAGTTATGTTTTATCAAATAGATAGTACACAAGAAAAACACATGTGAAAACGTTGTCATAGAGGATATGTTTATGTCAGCAGAATGTTTTAGAGAAAAGCATAGAATAACCTCTTATGGAAGTCTAAATAGTTAGTCATATCACCTCTGGATTGACAGAACTGAATATCCTTTTTTTGCGGGGGGGGGCAAAACAGGGATGCAAATGGACCTTGTCCCATTGCCCTGGACAGGCATAGGATCAAGACAGGCTCTTCCTGGCTGGAAGTCACAGCCAGTCACCAGAAGCAGGAGGTGCACTTTGGGCTCTGACAGTAACCTCCAGAAACTCAGCAAGGACCACAGGCAAAACTCTATGTTCTTTCAACCAAGGCAGAATTTTTGACTTTCCATTTCCTCAAAATTTTAAAGAAATATTCAGTTTGGGGTTTATCCCAGGTGAATGTCTCTGCTTGCACTTCCTCAAACCCTGACAGCCATTTTTCTGGTTGACTACATAGCTGACAAACCAACAAAAGACCACAGGTATTCATATGATGCTAAGTGATATTTTTGGGGGTTTCAAGCCCATTTCTGAGTTGCCACAGTGTAATTTTAGCATTTTTATGATATGAGAAGAAGAAGAAATGGTTTGCAGTTGTTCTTCCAATCTATTATATTAATTCTTTGGTCTGCCTGATCTTGCCATCACAATGTTACTACAGAAAAAGTGGATCCATGAATGCAGATATCTTCTGAATTTTTCTCATTAAATAACATCCATTTTTCTTGTTAGGGAATAAAAATGAAGAAACAAAGGTATCCCTTTAGAGCTACGTAAGATAAATGCATACCAAATTACTGTTAAAAGTAATAAACATGCAATGAATAAGAAGGCTATTAGAACTAAAATCATATGATAATTTTATTACTAAATGTATTTATGGGATAGCAGCAGTCATAGAAAATGAATGTACAGAACTCAACGTAATCACTTTACAGTATGTCAGTGTTGTCCAAGAGCAAAGATAAGGTAGAGACTGGTGGAAATTGGAAGATGTACAAGGAAATAGTGAGACAATAGTAGTTAGCATCACAGCAGTTTCAGTGTATAAAAGTCAAATTATTGCCAAGTTCTTTGCAGCATAAGAAAAAATAGAGATTGAAAACATACTGTATTTATAGAAAACTCTTTCAAAAAATATGGTGTACCATAGAAGAGAATATGAGAGGAAAATTTAGCAAATAGATGTCTATGAAAAATCATATAAAGAGAATTAGTGTCAGTCTTTGAAGGCGAGGATATAAATTTTGTTACATTCGTTAGCGAACAAAGATTCAGAAGAATATACAGAATTGAATGAAAAATACAAGTCAAAGCGCAAGCAAAGGACTCTAACTTCCCATATTGATATTTGATATTATGTTACAGGAATTTAAGAGACCAGGTCGTGTTCTTGTGAGAAGCGCAAAACAAGCATGTAATTTAATAATATTCAAAACTATTATTTTACTTCTCTTCCTAAACAGCATAACTTTAAATGCCTTTGGGTTAGATTTCACAACACTTTGGCATTCATTTTGCTTGAAATGAATAAATTATACATACAAAGAACCTTGATAATTCAAAACCTTTTTGTGTGTGTGTGTGTGTGTGTGTGTGTGTGTGTGCGTGAAAAGTCTCTCATTCCGATGTGCTTTGAGACCTGAAGTGAAATACTTTGACACCACCCCATTTGGTTTTTCCCACTCTGGAGGATATCTTTTTAGACATTCTCCATTTCATGAATATGAATGATCACTTTATGAACGGCACTTGCTCATTCTGCCACAGACTTGGTTTTACAAAAATAACAAGTACTCTACAGAAATGTGAAACTTTGAGGTGTCCAGGAAGAAGCTCTACTTCCCAAGTTATCTCTGGGCATCATGTTGCATGTTTAAGTTCCAAGAGCCTGAACCAAGTCAGTATTTTGTATTTTTTCAGCTGAAAAATCCGACCTGATAACATAAGACCCAACTAGACTGGGGATCAGTGTTAAATGAAACCATGCAATATGTAGGAATTTTATGTGAAATAAGCTGTCTGATCGTAGCTTGTGGATATACACACAAGGCTCAATTCATCTGGGGAGGACTTTATTCTTATCATCCATCAGCCAAAATGAAGTTCTCACTACAGCTCCGCTGTAGATTGCACTTAACATAAACTTCCTGAGTTGAATACCATTATTTCTAAAATAACTTGAAAAAATCATTTGCATATTTCCCAGAATGTCACTTTGGGCTACTAATCAGACTTCTAACAAGCATAAACTGGACAGCTATTTCTGCTCCAAATGCACACGTATTTGCATTGCATACAAAAAACTTTGTAGGGTTGGTAGAAAAATATATTTTTGAAAGTAGCACAAATTGCAGAATGGTAGCATCAACATAATTCTAGCATTTAACAGTCTGGATTCCTGCTTATTAGTGTTAGCATACTCTCAATTGTTACTTATTAATGTTTTTTTTACACAATTTTTATATGTCTATGCATATTAAGCTAAATTTCAGTCGAAAATCTTGTTTTAATGCAATTCTATTTGGAAAAGTCCATCTCATCTTTAATATAGGCCTAGCATCTGTGTGGTTGTGTGTGTGTGTGTGAATAGACTTCCTATTTTTAATATATTTTATCATTAATTAATCAGAAATGCTATACAGAGTTGTCTAATTGGATGCCATTTACTTCTTATAACCAGACCACTCATTTGGATGCTAACTGTAGTCTGTGGATGCCCAATTGTGGAAAAATATAGTATTTTCCACATAAACATCTGCCTTCATGACACTGTTTGCAAATATTCATTCTGACAGTTTAGAGATTGCTTTCTGAGTCTCATATAGTTTGCTTACAGATGACTTTTCTAAATTCTTTCCATTTATTTGCTTTCACTAGATAAAATAGATTTATATTTTTTATTTTTTAGTTTATCATGGAATAAAAAAATCAAGGATGGAAAAGATTCCAAGATCATCCAGACTAACTGTCCTCCTACCAGTAATATAACTCCACTAAACCATGTCCCTCAGTATTGCATCTGAATGCTTCTTGAACACCTCCAGGGGTGGTGACTCGATCATCTCCCTGGGCAGCCCTTTCCAGAGGCCAACCGCTTTTGGTTAGAAATCTGAGGCAATGTTTTGAATAACACAGATAGGAGGGGAACTTTGTAAAACTGAACTTGTATTCAGATGAATGTACAGTAGCTTAAATGCTATTTAGTTGGCTGAATTAGATGAATATCTCAACTGTGCAAACTGACATCTTTTTAAAACTTACCTTTAGCTAACTTATGGACAAAATCTGAGGAACTGTGAAGGTTAATTTTGTTGATTTTCAGGTAATTCTGGAAAATCTAAATCAAAGTTTCTAACTTCTTTCCCACCGTGGTCAGTTTTGACTCCAGCTACACACTAAAATCTCAAATGCTAGTATTTAGAAAATTGAGGAAAAAATATTCATGCTTCATTTGATGTCATAGCAGTATTATCTGCAAGATCACAAGGAGCAAATTAGGTAGACTGAAGTTCTTTTGATTTGTAGAAGTCAAACTGGAAACAAAGTCCTTCAACTGACTATAAGGAATCAAAGATGTTATTGGCCCTCGGTGATAATTTGCACATGTACAGCAGGTGCACTGATGTCTGTTGATCCTGGATACAGAAACAAAAAGTAAAATGAGAAAGCCCAGAGCCAGCATAATCTCATTCATTCCAGAAGAGCTAAAACTTTGTTTTCCCATAAAGCAAATTAGATATTGTAGACTTCAAAGTGCCAAATTCTTTAGCCAAGGAAAGCAGAGTTATCCCTTATTGCTGGGGCCACCTACTTGGTTTCTCCTCTCAATAAGGAATATGAAAAAGAAAGTGCAGCCTAAATGTGACAATTCATGGATATCTAAATTTTATTCTGCTTTGAGGCAATCTGGTCTGGTGTCACCCAAGAATCATCGGTAAGTATTATTCAATACATAGATGATTTGTTGCAAGGCAAGGTGCATATGGAAGTTTAAAAATTTGACTGTATTATTGCTTTTTATACATGTTTTTCTCATGGGAACACTCCTGTTTATGCATAGTGCAGTTAACGTACTTCGAGATTATTTCATAATCTTATTTATATTTTTGAATCCAAATACTTTGGAAGATTCATCCTAGAAAAAAATTCTGATTGGCAGAACATTTATGTATTCCCATTTTTTTTTTTAATTTTCCCTTTTGTTTACTTATTTAATTTCTCTTGGTTTTGTTCTGTTTTGTTTTTCTTGGTTTGCATTTGCTTCTCCTGTATAAGAGTAGTATATTTGTTTTTCATTTTAAAGCTATAACTTTTCAAAACTCCCTCAATCCTTGCAAAGTTTTGGAGGAGTGCAACTGAAAGTAGAGAACAAAAAAGGCATATCAGTCTTTGCGTAGAACAGGATAGATAAAATGAAATGAGAGGAAAAAATGAAAATGACAGAACAGCAACCAAAATTTAGAGATTTACACAAACATTCAACCAAAAATCCCATGGCAACAAAAGTCTTCCACAATATCTGTATTTGGTGAAATCTTTGCTGCAAAATGTAAGTTAAAATAATTAACAATTGATTTTAATTAGCTGTAAATAGCCATGATAAAATTACTGTTATGATGCTTAAATTGTCATAACCAGGTGCTGGAGTTAACGTGCCTCAAAGCTGACAAATGAGCAGTTAAACTGTCAGGCGTTTCCTTGCCAGTCTACAGTTGACTCACATTCAGATTTTTATATATATATTTATTTATTCCCCCTGCCCCTAGAAAAGAATACTTGAGCTTTGCTACACCTATTAGGAGAACAATTTTTTCTTTTCCAGGGGGTGACCTGTGCAGCTTGTTTAAAGCCTACTCCTGCTCCTGGAGTCATGGACACAGGTTAGAAGGCTGATTCTCTGTTGTAAGTGTGAACTGAAATATTTTTATCAGTTACAGTATGTATGGTTTCTTGCATATCCTGCATAATTCAATACTGAGAGAGTCTGGGTATATTGTATATGTACATGGGAATCTGATTATCTTGATACCTGTCTGCAGCAGGGGAT
>JAPSGF010000002.1:8655542-8728508 GCA_035772895.1 Perdix hodgsoniae
TGTACATGGGAATCTGATTATCTTGATACCTGTCTGCAGCAGGGGATTGAACTAGGTGGTCATGAAGGTCCCTTACAATCTAAGCTATTGTATGATTCTATGATTCGTTCTATGACTACTAAAACTACAGTCTCATTATCATCCAGCTGTGGGAATACTGCAGCTTTTACCAGGTGCGGTGGTTTCACACTAACGGCCAATGAAAAAGTGCCAAACTGCTCTCTCACTTACCATCCTCAAAGGCAGTTAGGGACAAAGTAAGAGCTAAGTATAGTTAAAGGTAAAAGAAAGAGAAAAACAAGGCTAAACAAAAAGAAAAGGTCAGTTGAAAACAAAAAGAGAGAAAACAATTATTCTTTGCTTCCTATCATCAGGTGAAGTTTGGCTACATCTCGGGAAGCAGAGCCTCAATATATGCAGGGATTGTTCAGGAGGATTGGTGTTCGTGTTTCTTCTTCCCTTTTCCCCACTTTTATTGCTGACTGTGACATCATATGGTATGGCATACACACATTGGTCACTTTAGGTCTGTGCCCAGACTTGGGGCTGGGGGCTGTTGGAGAGAGCCTCGGTGCTGGGCCAACACTTCTCTGCAACAGCCAACACATGGCATGGTGTCAAGGCTGCAAGTGCAGAGTACAGCACTCATGCGTGGGCTGCTGTGGGGAAAGTGAATTGCTCTCCAGGCAGAGCCAGAGCAATGGGGTGCAGAGAGAGCACTGACATGGTGTGTATGTCCCAGGAGCAGGGAGCTAATTGCTGAATAAGCATCACTGGCAATTTAAGAATGGATGCAATTTGCAATGTAATTTTTAAAACCTTAGAATGTAGATAAAGCTAGCATTTTACTTTGTCGTAAAGAGGTTGCCTCTTCTCTCCTTATTAAAAAATATTTATTTCCTCTGAACTTTCTTTAGTAGCTTCTTTTTTGAATTTTTTTTTTTTTCTTTTCACCAATCTTTTGTAAAAGAGTTTTCTCCCCTTTTGATGGGATCTTTTTTGTTGTTGTTGTTTTGAATCCACAATATGAATTTATTAAACAACTCGAGACTGCTATTTCTTGGAAAGACATTTCAAATTAAATCTCTTTCATTTAAAATTAACGTCTCCACTACAAGCGGATCCTTGTTATTCTTGTCTGTAACGCACATCTCCTGCCCTCCTTCCTCTTTAGCAGCTAGCTCAGCTTTAAACGAATTGCCTCCATTTCCCCACAAGCAGCAGCTGCCGTTTCTTTTCCCGTCAGTGGGAATGAAGCAGTGGGTGTGAAGTGCAGAGCCGCTGTCAGTTGTTTATCCAAGGGCTGGGGCTATCTCACAGGGCAGCTTCCCCAAGGAGCCCTGCTTACAGTAGCGAGGAAGCCAGGGCTGACTCACGCCCGCTTATCGCAGCCGCCGACGGCTGAGTCTCCCCATCCGCTCCGCCTCGTGGAGGTTTTGTTTGGAACTGGCAGCTCCTGAGAGTGCTGTGAAATAGCTGACTGTCCTCACTGGCTGATGCTTCCAGAGATTGTGGGCTGGCAGAGCTCCACTGTAATCACATTTTTATTTAATCGTTTTATCAAGCCCCAAAGCTGTAGGGCAGGAAGGTTTGGCAGTGATGCTGCCAGCTCCCCTGTTAGTGTTGTGGGGCTTTCCCTGATTTACCCCTCTGTCTCCAGGCCTGGGATGGAGGCAGGAGTCTGGTGGAGTCACCATCACTGGAAGCGTTCAAGAAATGGGTAGATGTGGCACTGAGGAATATGGTTTAGAGGATATGGTAGTGATGGGTTGATGGCTGGACTGCTTGATTTTAGTGGTCTTTTCCAACATTAATGATTCTATGATTGTATGATCATATGATTCTATGTAGGCAGGATTTGCAGATGTGGATCCAGGCTTTCCACTGCTGGTTTGACTGGAGTGAATTGGAGCTTTAAAATGAAGCTAACCAGAGGCTGGAGTCTGCTGTGATTCCAGCTTTGGGCATGGCTTAACATCTGTAGACAAGAGGTGTGCACAGATCTCTTGGTGGGAGCTTGAGCCTGATCACCACACAGGCATACTGGAGTCCTGAAAGCATGGCTCAAAGTCAAACCAATCTTGCTCAACCCTAAAAGCCCTATTGCACTTAGTCTGACGTGGTGCTGGAGCACTCAGAGGGCTGAACACTTATGAGCGTGGTGTGCTTCAGGTTTTGGAAAAAAAAGGAGATGGGAAGAGGGAGCAAAGCCCCAAAAGGTACCAGGAGCTACGTTACATGGAGTGGAGGGGTGAGGAAGGAGAAGAAGCCAGGGAAGATCAACACTGAGAGGTTATATATGTAAAAAATAAAAGAAAATAGGATTGAGGTCTGCTGCAGAACAGGTGTAAGAAATAAGATGCCAGGGAAAGGAGGCAAAGACCTCCTACACTCACAGTTGTATGATGCTCAGCAGAACATGGGGTAGATAGCTGGAGGGAAGGGATGAGTGTCCCTTCCTGTTTAGGACATATTCTTCCTGCTCCCTGAATTCCACAGTTTACCTGTAACTGTTGTGTATTATCAAAGAAAATCTGCCCCCCAAATGTACTTGATCCACAATTTCTTAGATTGCAGTTTTGAACAAGAAGAGTGATTTACTTCCTCAGACAATTCCTGACAATTTATGGATAAAACACCTTGAATAATGCATTTGAGACCAAATCAAAGTGCTCCTGAATCAGAACAACTGTAGATAATACATGAGCAGAGATACTGGTTGCTGTTGGCACGTGGGAGCCAACAGGTTGAAACCAAATGTCTGTCGTGTACTCTGTGGTAAAGTAAGCGGTTATAATGAGACCCTGAATGAACACGAGAGATGAAGGTTTCAAATTCATGGCTGCATAAATTATGAAATTTAAAAAAGATCATTAATTTCTTTTTAGTTATTTGTTTCATATAGTGCAGCAACTGCAAGGGAGAATTTTCTTAAGGAAGTGCTGGAGCACTTTTAAGTAACACTAAGCAACATTTGAAGTCAACAGCAGTTAGAATTGGATACCGTTGCAGTGTATTTATATCATAATTACAGAAACACCACACATAATTGCAATTATAAAAATAAAGGAATTTTGAAAGAGAAATAAAGAAGTTTTGAAAGAGAAATTAAACTCCAGGCTTCTGAGTGTAACTCAACTTCTAAATGACAGAGATTAGGCAAAAATCAACATTGATGTTACTGTGTTCTGGCCTCCAACCAAATACCAAGATCCATTATTCTTTTCATGCCCCATTTGCAATAGTTTTGCACTCTTTTATTCAGGGAATTGTTTAGCATGTGCAAATGATTTGCATTTGTTTTCTTTAATGAAATACAGTTTGACAATTTAAGAATCTTGGCACGAATAGAAATAATTTAATGTGGTAGAATATTTTTAATATTGTATGAAATTAGGAAACAACATAAGCAGCATTATTATTCGTAACTGTATTTGAGTCTGCAATTTTTCCTGTAAGGTTTCATGCATATAAAATGGAATACCCAGGGTCTGGCCATGTGTTAACATCTCACATTACCTTTCCTGCCACAAATGTTACTTATTATAATAGTGCAAACTGAAATATGTATTTTTATTGCTGCTCCAAATGAATAAGAAAGGAGAGACGCACAAATACAGATTTGTTATTTAATATTACATATGTCTATTTTATAGTCTGATAAAAGTTTTAGTTGACACAGTGCTGAATAAACGTAGCCCTGTACAGTATGTTGATTCAAATATTAAACTTGTGAAATTTAATAAAATAACAATTTAAGCAGGTAAGGATTAGTGAAATACAAAAACTATTAGAAACATTCACATAATTCAAAATAAAATTCTCAGCCATTATCAGATGTAGGAAAACCACATAAGAATCCATAAAAAAGTTTTCAGGCTCCAATAAGTTAGATATAATAGACCTTTTTTGTCAAACACAAAAATAAATATTATTGATTTTATGAATAAATACATTTTCTTAAATGATTTAGAAAGCTCTGTTTATTCATATACAGACAGTGTTTAGAATATGTAGTAGCCAGTATGTCTGCAGATATATTTATGTTGGACTGTTTAGATTGGCTTCACCTCTGTAATAATTTATAACAGTTTCAATGTAAACCTGCCATTGAGCAGGTCATAAAGGTCCTGCATTTTAACCATCATAATTTCAGATAAACCCACAGAACTACTTCTTGCAGGAAAGTTCTAGTTAATCCTTGAATATCTTTGGGATGGAATTTGTTTTTTTATTTAGGCAAATTTAAAGAGCAATAAAGGCTGTATTTTAACAGTGTTTGATATTCTAGCACTGGTGATAATTTTAAAAATATATTTTTTGTTTTGTTTTACAACAGTAACTCTTCATTGACACTTATTAGTACAAAATTTCTGCCATTTCATTGATTTCATGTCTCACTTAAAAGAGAAAGCTACTGTTCATTTTTAAATGTTTCATTGTACACTAGAAATGTTAATGTAAATACAGTAGTGTTTTTCCACATGAAATGGGGATAGACCAATACCATTTGTTTTTCACTTGATTGAAGTTCTTAGAAGCATGGATTTTTAAAGTGTGAGAATTGTGAATTTGATTTTCTACAAAATTCTACAAATTTATTTGTGTTCAATTAAATATTCTGAACTATTATAGGCTGGACATTTTTTTAAAATGTCATTTTAAACAAGTAATGAAAAAGCAAAACATGAAAACATGAAAACAATTATAATTTTTTTTAACTTAAGGAATCTTCTTTCTTCTCTTGAGCATCTTCCTTTCACACTCTAACACCTACAGTAATAGAGGGGTTTGCCTTCTTCTCCCTTAAATTTCAGGTGTCAATCACAAAATCCGGTGATTCTGGGCTGATCACAGATAAGACCTGATCACACATAGGACCTACAGAAGAGCTGTTGCTCTAAAACTATGCTACCATATGCAAGAAATTCAAGAAATCTTGAGATTATTCTCAGAAAACACAGAGGGATCCTGATAACTTAGTGTTTTCATTCAGATTTTTCATGCACATCTCATGCCTACACCCCGTGTTGAAGGAAGCCTGGGGTTTATGGTACTGTATACAGAGGATGGCTGCAAGAAATTGGGTGGAGTTCTTTTATTAAAAAGAAGAAATTAAAAACCTGTAGCACTTCTCAGAATAAAATATTACATAAAGATCTGTCCAGGCAGAATGGCTATTTTTTCTTTACCCGTTTTCAATGTCACATGAGCAGTATACTAGCAGTCCTTGTCTGACATTATCCCTCGAGTCTCTGATGTTCATTCTACCAAAATGTCATTAGAGAGAGATTTGATTGCCTGCAATAGGGAGCATAGAGGATTATGCATCTAAGAGAAAATGTAATCTGATTTCTGTAAATTGAACTGAATTTTAATTGTACTCCAACAGCATTCAGGTTTACATTGAGAATGTTGTTTGGATGCGTTGCTCTTTGAATTATTGAAAGTTCTAGCTATGAGACAAAACACTGAACTGTAGCTCCAGAACTGAAAACTCAGTTAAACATATATCCCTAGATCAAAAAATAAAAAAGATCTGTCATGGATAGCAAATTGTGTAGGCTATCTAGCACTGTTACAGTGCTCGCATCCTGCCATAGTGTTCATTTTATCTATTTTCCAATGTGCCTACAAAATTCCAAAGCATTTACACTATTGATTTTCAAATTAAATTCTGGAACTTTTCAGTATGTATAAATGTCCCGATGGTGAAACATGGTTACACTTTTTCTTTGTGTTGTTTATCATTTGATCTCCTCTATGGCCTAAAAATCCCTTTGATAAGAATTAACATGCAAGCATAGAAGAGAGATTTGGTGGTACAGATCAGCATTTTGTATGGCTTTCTACCTTTGAAAAATGGGAAATGTCATCACTTCTCTTTGGTAGAGAATTTGTGGGAGTGTTTGTGTGACCTTTTGTAATGTATGCTTATTTTGTTAGTAGCTCAGCCATCACAGAGATCACATGCATTATTATAGAAAGCATGCATTCTTCAAAGGGGGGAAAATGGAACTTCCATTCAGATCTGCGTATTTCTTGCATTTATATATATATACACTGATAATGGAACTGGTGCAAATAAGGCAGATTGCATTTTCTTTAAGAATGCTGTATTACATCTGTATCTGTGGGATTATTTTGTGTTTGGTCTCAAAAGGTCTCATGTTAAGCACGACTTTCTGGTCATATTTTTATCTAATTATGTACCCTGTACTGTGTTTCTGAGATAGTCATGAATGTGAGGCTGGTGTGCCGAATAACTGCACATAGCTGCATTTTGTGATGCAGACAACACCAGGCAGAAGAAATAGAGGGGATGGGCAATGTGACTTAAGTTCTGGGCAGTATGGTGAAAAGCTATTTCTTTGTAGCTTTTGTTGGAAAATATTCATTGGAAATTGTTGGATGGAAATTTCATACTTCTGGCTGACAGAACGTGGACAAGGGGAGGGTCCATTCCTATCTGCACCCATACCATAGAATCTTAGAATATGTGTAACTGCATCTTCAGCAGTTACTGGCTAACTTGATGACCTTAGTCTAGCTAATACAAACAAAAACTGAAGAACTAAATGCTGCTTTGTGGTGAAGCATATAGTAAGTTATGTTTTAAAAAGACCTTCTTTCCCTCTGACCCTGACTCATTCTGCAAGTTAGCAAGTGCAGGAGTTGTTTCAACGTTACTGAATGCTCAGATTCTCCTGAGTGGTGTATTCTTTCCCCAGCTTCTGTATTAACTTCTGTACTGGTAGGCTTTCCAGGTGTACAAAATAACAGCTCATCCATGCCTTGCTCCTTGCACTGCTGCAGACTGCCAGTTTTTTGCTTGTAGTTCAGCTGGCCTGACATTTTCTAAATAAGAGCTACTAGGATGAGGCAGTGGTGTTTCAGACTGGAATTTGATGGTGAGAATGGAGATGTATGGGTCATTAATGAGGATTTTCCCTTATTCACAAATATTTGGGTGATCTCAACCAGCTACCATAGTGGGGGATTTTCTGTTTTTTTCCCCTGGTGCCACATTTTTATTAGCTTTAGTTATAGCAATATAGCAAAACAGAAAAGACCACACTGGCTTTTTCTCTGTAAATATTTAAGTACAGACTGTGTGAACACATGGCAGGTATAAACCAGACTCAAGCAATCTCCAGGTTGGTGATGGTCTGTCTAATCTAATCTAAGTATTATTACATGTGGTGCACAATTTTTTCAATTTATATGTAGCCATAGTGTTATGAGCCTTTCATTACACTATTTTCCTAGTTATAGTGTATAACAAACCCACTCTTGGCATAACAGCAATGCCTGACAGGAATACTCCCATACTCATTGTAAGTGGGACAATGACTGATATTTTGTTTGGTCATCTCTCAGCATTGGCAGTGATGCTGAATCACATTCGCTCTGCACTCATATGTACACAGAGGAAAGACAACTTCTTCTGCTGTACTTCAGTGTCTTTCCCCACTACCTGGCCCCTTAAAGAGCTATTAAAGCAGATTTCTGATATATTTTTTTTTTTCCTCTCACTCTCTTGAGCTTTTAGCCAGTCTGCTTCTCCCTGACTGCTGGTTTTCTTTGCGTGCAGCATTATGCTCCCTGCACCGAGATTGTATCACATTTTCGGCTGTGTAAATTGGCATGGCTGCACTGCACTGAGAGGCTCTTTGCCAGTTTACACTGACAGTCTATCCCCAAACAATTATACTCAGCAGTACCAGAAAACCACTTGAATCAACAGAAATGGCAGGAGAAATTTTAGATGCTGTCTTCATTTTTTATTTTTTTTTTCAAGTCGGAGATGCTAGCAGGAAACAAAGATATGGAAACAGAGCTGGGGAAGAGCTCAAGGCACAGTTGATCTCTTCTCTCAGCAATCAACAACAGAAATAATTAGTTCTGCCTGCAAAAAATAAACATCAATGAGCAAACATTTACCTAGTATTTAAAATAGAACAACAAAAAAAGTCTTCTGAGTTTTCTCCTTTTCTCACATTGGTTTTGAATTACATAACTGTTCAGATGTGTCTGATTTCAGCATGCAAAGGCAATAGAAAGGTAGATGTAGACCTGGGTATTTCATCACAATGCCATAAAAAAATCGTAAAAATAAAGGATCAGAAATGACATTTACGAGCAGTTGGCACAGTATTCTCTAAGATGAATCAGAACAACCCATATAACAGGTATGTGTGCAAATCCTTTAAACAGAAGGTGTGGGGTCTGGCCTTTCCTCTGGGTTTTCTGTTTGCAGAGCGAAAGTGTGGGGCACTGGGAACATGCTGTATGACAGTTCTGTTTTTCTGCCCACAAGTCAAGTTCTACTCATCTCATTCATGCAAATTGCCCAATTAACTTCTGCCTCTACATTAGCATGATTATTGTGAGCAAGCTTTGGCTTCAACACTAAATGGGTCTTTAACAAAACTAGACTTTTGTAGTCATGGAACAGGAAATGGTTCTGTGCAAATATTTACCAATGCTAGAAACTATGTTTTTCAGATTTACAACTGCACTGATGTCTGCCTAGGGTAGAATGAATCATGTATTTTCCTAACAGAAAGATTTAATTTATAAATATTTGTTGTAAAAGTGGGACACACTGTGGAAGGCAGCAAGGAAATAATTTCATCTCTTCAATTAGAAGAAGTACTGTAATTGACTTTTGACCTTGATAGGCCTATAAGGACTAACAGAAATTTCCCTGCCCACTTTCAGCTGTGTCTGTTGCATGATGTTTGAATAAAGCTGTAATTCAGAGAAAAGCTTCTCCTTGTTAAAGTGTCAGTAAATTTCTTATTGTTTAGATAAACTCTTGGTAAAATGTTTTCAATTTCAGCTGCAACTATTCTTTCTTTTCTTCAGTGTTCTGTGTAAATCTAAATTGTACCTGGTTGTCTGTTGTGTGTGCATGTGTACAAACACACTGCAGACCAAATCATTTTGCCAAGGACAGGTTCTCCTTAGGGATGTGGCTGTCAGCTTACCTTATTCCTATCTTTTGCTATTGCTGATGGATTTTTTCCCTAACAATTCCTGATTATTCCTCCTGAGTTTTGGAATTGTCTTAGGGCAACGTATAAAACAGTTCCCACAGAAAGTACACTTACATTCTAATTTCGTGTTTATTCATATTTTATATTCTATGGTGAATAAAATAACACCATCAAGACCAAAGTAGCAGTGACAAAATAATTATAGTCACTGTACCCTAATAAACAGCAAACTGAGAACTGAACACTTGCCAAACTCTGTAGGGAAAATTGTAATTAGTTAATCTCACATTAGCCCAAGGAATACATTTCCCTGCTGGTTCATGCTGTCCGAATATCCCAAATCTAGCAAAACACACTCATGTTCACTAGCTGTGTTTCAGAAGATGACAACTACTTCTGTCAGTGAGTTTTGGCAATGTGAGGAGACTCTGAACAACATTTTTCATCTCTGTACTATATCCTGTCCTCAAAGTATTTGTGAGATAACAAAGGACACTGTCATCTCTGTTATATTTCAGTGACCATGAAGATGGTCAGAAATATATTTACTGCCATTTTGATACATTTCTTTCTAGAAATGAAATGCTTCTGTGTACTCTGTTGCCATTGCCTCCTATGTGAAGATAAAGACTTCACAGAACTCATTTTTGTTGATAGTAAGAATGGAGAATCCCGGGTTTTGCTGGTGCTTGTGATAAGCCAGGGTAAATGGAGAGCTGAGCCATTCCTGTTAGCTCTCCTTAGTAACAGATGAAACTCTTCCTGAGGTGTGCAAAACCTGAGAGAGATCTCAGATATGAAAAGTGAGGAAGAAAATAGCTAACATTTAAATCTTGACTGGAAAGAAAAGGCAGTATGTTTGTTAACTGGGTTATGAAATGAGGTGAAGAAAGAAAAGCATTACATGCCACAACTGAAAAATCATTCCATGAAACTGTGAATATAGCAGTGAGATCAGCTCAAGAGGTAAACCTATGGAAGAATCCTGAAGTTATCACTTCAGGTCAATTGTACAGGCAGGCAGCCACCCTGGGAAGTCACTGTGTTACTGTGAGTCCAGATGCATTAGTTCTGTGAAAGTGGTTGTAGAATTAGGGCTTGTTTCCTTCATTTCAAGGGACTGTGAAATATTCTTAACATTTCTTTTTCTCATGGTACAGCTGGATTTCTGTGATCAGGCTGTTTTAATGTCTGTACATAAGGTTAATTTTTCATTCCCTTAGCTCACCTTGCATTTACACGTAATTGTTTAATTTTAGTCCAGGATGTATTTCAGAAGGAAAAGAAAGTTCACTTTTCTTTTTTAAAGTTGTTTCTTTCTTTGGCTTCATTATTCTGACTCAGCTATGGGTGCAGATTCACGCAATCAGCTTTGGCATTATGCATAGGGAATTTCAGAAGGATTGTAGCTAAAATGAGACAGTGAAAGTACAGAGCATGTAGAATATTGCTCAATTTGGTCTCTGAGGTGCATGCAGTAAACCAACCCTGAAAAAAGTACAGCTGTCACTAACTGTGAAAGACTGAGAATTTTCCTAAGGCAATATAATAAATATTACGTGGATGGAGTGTGTTAATGTAGGTACATCTTGCAGGGAATGTCCGCTCCAAGTTGTTGGCTTTCTGTAGTCAAAGGTCTTCTGAGACCCACAGGAAGGTTCTGACTGCATCAGCTAAACAACATTGCTGTTGCCTTGAGTGTTGCTGACGTGGCATATGAGGAAGATGTGAGTGGATGTGGATACCTATGAGAAGACAATTGAAGAAATGAAGTCAGTGTTTCGCATGGAATTCTATCACACAGCATTTCTATATTTACAGGAAATCATATATCAGGGTTGGATTCGATGATTTCTGGAGGTCCCCTCCAACCCTTCCAATTCAGAGATTCTGTGATTCAGTGATAAAAGAAAAGATATATAATTCATGAGTGAAAGTGCTACCACTAATAAACAAAACAAACAAACAAAAAAAACTGCAGCAACAACCAGCAAGTCTGTGCTTTATATTCATGAAAATAAATTATAGCAAATCTCCCTTCCTGCTGTTTCTTGCCTGCAGGATGGAGGGCGATGAAGGAGTCCTTTGGAACACAGGTTCATTTGTGCAGGTCTGGTGCAAGGGAAAGAAACACAGCAAAGCAAGATCTCCAGGTACCTATGTTTTTAGAAACTTTCTATTCTAGTGGGCTAAAATCAAATGAGCAACTACATCTATTTCAGATGAGAAAGCCACGGACAGCCTGTAAGCAGTTCCTGATCATCTACCCAAAAATCTATTCTCTGATTGGTAAGTCTGGAATCAGTACACACTTCTGATTGCATTATGTGACGTTAAGCAACAATTTAACCTGTATTCATTCTAACTATCTCAGAAATATGCTTTTAGTTTTTAATATTTACTTTGTTTGTTGTTTTAATTTGTCCATAGCAATTGCAATGGAGGCTTCTAAACTCGTTCACTAGTAATCTAACATTATAAATAGCATGTCATTTTCATTTCATAATCAGTATCTTTTTTTGTGTGTGTGTTTGTGTCTTTTTTTGTCTTCCTAGAAGAAGAAACATTCCTGAACTAACTTTCTTGTCTGGCATGAATGCTAGGGAATAAATGTTCTGGTTTTCTAATTTTTCTCACTACTACTTTAAGGGGTAAAAATAAATACATGTCCAAAACACTTTACTGCTTGTAAAGTCTTTCTGTGTTTTAATGTGCCTCAGTATGACAAAATAAGAGGATATCTTCAAGTTTAGTAAGTCTCCTTTTCCTGTGTACTTTAATTTATTTTTCACTCATTTCAAAGTGACTGCGCGGAACTCTATACATTGTAAAAAAAAAAAAAAAAAAAGGCTCTAGAAATGCTAGTCATGTCTAAAGTGAGAATAATTGGCCCTGACAGAGAGGAAAGTAGTAATTGGAATGAGACTTGTTTAAATAACAGTTAAAATTTTCTTTCCTTACTTTTCCGATTATATGCGCTATAAAGCAGGATTTCTTTGCCTTGGGTGTTTCACAGAGTCGTTTCTGTATGCAGCATGCCCAGCAGTATAACTCAACTAATAAGCACAGCTGTAATTTGGAATAGACTTTGAGTTTAGATCCCTAACATACAAATACACCATTCAATTGGTATTAAAACCGTAGCATCAAAATGTTCAGTAAGCTGAAGCAGGACAGGCTAATTGCATCCTCTAATTATTCTAAGTTGTCATCATTTCTTCATTCTGAATGGTTAAATGGAAATTCAGATGCAACACTTGAGGAGGAAAAACATGCTTAAAAGCCTGAGGTATGAATACACTCCCTGCTCAGTTAAACACTCTCCTCACTGTTAGTTCCCAAGGAAGAGAAGAGTTACTATGTTTTTTCTACCCCTTCCTCTATGTGATTTGTGTTGTTCTTAAATATAGCTTCACTTGCAGCTATGCAGAACAGGTGTTTTAAAAAGGTTTGGAGTATGTCAAGGTTTAGTACTGTAATGAGACTGAGATTGTTTTCTTGAGTACATTTGTCTCCAGCAGTAGATGCAGCCCCCATCAAAATAGGTAGGGAGGTTTTTGTGGTCACATCTGACCCCCTTCAAAATATTTATGCCAAATATAAATCAAAACATTCCTTGAAAATCTGGGAGAACCAAGTGACATTTGCACAGAAACAAAATAAAAGCTTGACATGTCCTGATTTGCAAAATAATGTGTGGGAAGTGTTGTATTAAATTGGTATTTTCTTTCTGCAGCTCTTAGATTCACACCAGAGCATACCAGAACTTCTAGTCCCAAGGACTAGTTGTCTTTTTGATAGTTTCAATTGTCTCCTGATCCTTTAGCTAAAAAACTCGGAAGTGACTTAGACCGTCTCTTTTCTCTTATTTACTTATTAATTAAAAGCAAGCAAAGCTATAGGTGAAATTTGACTCCATTAATGTGATTGATTATTGACTTCAGTAACATTGAATTTAATTTTTTTAAAGTGGCTGGTCCATTATTTTGCATAGTAGATCCAAAATATCTGAAATTCAGGATTCAGAGTTGCCTGGCTTTTTGATGCTGCCCAAACTGGAGGACAGGCATTATAATAGCTCACAATTTTAAAAGTTTGGTTTCCATTTTTGTCACTTTCACCAAAAGAATCTGAACTCCTAAAAGTCCTTTTTGCATGTGAAATAAAATCAACTGGGATGTTATTAGAAGAGATGACAAGATGAGCTCAATCTGTGTTTTTTTTCAATACAGGTGTCGTTTAATCAGCTATTAATAAATGTCACTTGATTTTCTTCCAATTGTCCCCAAGACATTCAGTGTTTTTCTAATGCTTTTACCTAGGAACTATCTATATTTGGACAGTAGTACAATTTGTTTGAATAAATGTTACCATTAGTCAGAATGTGGGAGTTTCATGGAAATTTCTGACTTTTAAGTAGCAAAATGATAATAGAAAAATTTTTCATCACACCTCCCTCAAAAACCAACCAACCAGCAAAAGCAGTTTCCATGTCATTTCAGTTTCTGTTCATATGTATTGACAAAATGCTCTACAAGAGTTTTATTTTATCTGCTCATATATTCCCTCTTGTGAAGCCTTCCTCTTCCATTGAACTACAACTGCCGTAGTGTATTATGGTTTTTCAGTCTCACTGAGTGGCACAGCCTCTATCTCAGGTTGTCAATAAGGCATGCAGTCGATGGGGAAAGCCAACCAACAGAGAAGTACGAGTGCAAGAAGCTCTCAGATTATGATTACCATGAGCCAGGAATTCTCAAGTGAATCTCAAACTCTTCTGTTCCTTTTTCACAAGGAACAGCTTTATGGCTGGCAGGAGTCTGGGATTCCTCTAAAAAGTTTAAGTAAGTTTGGAAGATGAAGAGCCTTCATGCATGAGGACAAAATTGGAGATGCATCAGATGTGTTTGCATGATTCCAGTCTAGGTCAAATATGCCTAGCCCTTCTGTATGGCAGATCAAGAGTTCAAGTACAAAATGACATCGTGTTTTAAATGGGTACTTTCAGTGTAAGCAGCAGCTGCAAGTGCAAAAAGCAATGATATTGCCATCACACCCCTAACAGTCAAAACTGTTTGGAAATCTCATTTGTTTTTCATTAGTTACCGCAACAGTTTGAATAAAATCCTGTTCAATCTCAGCAAAGAGTACTTTGGAAATGTTAGTCTGTTATTCTTTAAACAAAGTTCAACGGCTATTAACAGAGTACTTGTTTATGATCTTCTATAAATATTATGTTTCTGTACTTCTTTGAAAATGTGGACTTTTTAATTTCATTTTTATTTTAGTAAAAACTGTAAAATTATGACTCACCAGCTGCAGAGTGCCAAGACAGGATATTTCCCAATATATGGGGCAAACAACATTTTTATGTATTTTTGTTACCAATCACATAAAACCCAGCTTATTTTTATAAATGGCTCCACAGGCCTGCACCATAAAAGTTGCATATAATTTTATCCGAGTTTTCAGGGATTTTGGTGCCCATTACCTAGGAAATGTAAACTCTCATGTTCCTGAGCAAAGTTGTCGTTTTAGTGATCAGTGAAACCCACTTGTTTTCAAATACAAGTGGCTACCTTTCTTCTATCCAGCTAAGGTCTTATAACCCAGACAGAAAGTTGAGCTAGACAAAAAAAAAAAAAAAAAAAAAAAAAGCCTGCTGCTATGAGGTTCGATACAACAAATTAAAAGGAAGTTGCAAAATTAGTAAGGTGCAAGTAGTGATTTTTTTTTTCTTATTCCTTGAGTATATATTCTGGTGGCATAGTCATACAGATATCATCACTTACCTGTAAATAATCCAGAAAAAAATTGTGTCTTAAATTAAGGTAATGAAGGGCTCAAGCTTCATTGTTTGTTGATATTTGAAAATTACTGTATTACTGTAATAATACCTATAGTGGTATACCTCCAGAGCACTGAATGTGCTTGATCAAAAGGAGTTATATTGAGCTATTTCCATAATTAACATGGTGATAGTGTGTAGTTTAATCCTCAGATGTATATTTTATATAAACTTAAACTTATCCTGATGACTACTGCAATTAAAAACCAGTAGATTTATATTTAAATGAAAATAGAATGCCTTGTGGAACTGTTTTCACTTGTATCTAAACCTTTATGTATTTTTAAACAAAACTGAGATAAAATCAGATGTAGTATTATGATTTAGGATGCACTAACGTATTCTGGCTTTACTTCTCACCTTTGGTTTTATCGCTAAGTGGTAAGTACATATGTGTAACAAGTAAGTACATAAGTGTACATAAGTAAGTACATACGTGTAACAAGTGATACACCACACAGATTAATTCAGACTGTTTTTCCCATCTGATAGTTCTTGATTGAGAACTCTAAATTGGGGGAAAGGGTTAACATTTGACATTTCTTGTGTGCCATGTCATTTGGATGAGATGGGGCTTTCAGTGGAAATGCTAGTTTCCTAAGGAAGGAAATCTAAGGGAAAGATTCATTCCATTAGGTCTTTGAGAGATGGGAAGATTGATTCTCAGAAGGAATATTTTGTAGCACATCTCAGTAAAACGTAAAACATATTCTTGATTAGGCTGTGGTAATTTTGTTTTTTTTTTTTTTAATTAAGGTAAAGCTAGATCCATACCTCTCATCTGAGCAAAATGTACATGTAAATGTCAAAAAAATAAAAAAAAAAATTAGCAGACAGTTTACTTTTGGAAATTGGGTTTACATAGCAACAATATGAAGACCTCGATTTTGACTTTTGTAGTAAGTAGATGAAAGACCTGGGAAATTTTTTCCTAAATTCTATGAGCCTGAGGAAAAACAGAAAAAGTTGTATGAATGGTAAACAAACTTTGAGGAGTGCAGATTAATAACTAAGAAGCAAAACGTGAATGTGCAATTTATCTTGGAAGAAAGACAGGAAGTTTACATAAAAAATTATTATTATTTTTTTAATTTTATTTTCTATATATATAGAAATCCTTTGATGGCTGTTCCTCTAGATAGGTGGTGTTTAAGGAAAATTAAATATTAAAATACAGTAGCATGTGCAACATCAGCATGTGTTACAGAACAGAAATACATCTTTAACAGGCAATTAGCAGTGGGCAATGAGATTCAAAGAGTGATTTGGAAATTTACCTTGGGTATGAGCCAAAGGGAATCGAGCCAGTTGAAGGTAGGATGACTGCTAAAAGCTTGAAGTCAGAAAGAGCTAGAACCCGATCAAAGGGAAAAGCAAACTAGGAAAAGAGTTAGGAGTTTAGACAGGCTTAGTAAAACAAAGGAGAGTGGATTAGACTTAACGTGTCTGACAGTAAGCCACAAAATGTGTGTGTATGAAAAGACCAAGACCATCATTGCTAGGAATCAACCAAAATAGGGATTATATCTGCATGAAATGGAAGACAAGTATCAGTAAATGGAGCAAAAATGCTTAAGTGCCTGTTGACAACAACAGGAAAGATTGTATTACTGACAGAAAGTGGTGCACTTCAGAATTAGAGTCATAGCCATGAGCATTGAAAGATCCTCAAGAGGAGACATATTTGGTATGTCAAATAGATATGATAGCAAAGGAGTGGGTACAGAAATAACCAGATGAGCTGAAAAGGATCTAGTGAGATCAGAAATCACATTTCACTCAAAGCAGAGTCAGCCACGAAATCAGGCCTCACTACTCTGGGTGGTATCAGATGAGTCCTGAAAACTTCCAAAGCCAGAGACTACATAGCCTCTCTAGACAGCCTGCTCCAGTACTCAGTCATTTGCATGATGAAATCTTTTTCTTTGTATCCAACCTGAACCTGAACTGACTCAGTTTGAGCTCTGTCATTCCTTATCTGTGTACCTCCATGAAGAACATTGCTTCATCTCTTTGATGCCATCTTTGCAGTGGAGTCTGCTGTTAAAACCATCCAAAGCTGCTGCTTCTCCAGGCTGAACAAGTCTAGCTCTGTAGCGTCTCCTCCCAGGGCAAGTACAGCTGCCCTCACCATTCTGACTGTGTTCTCCTGAACATGTCCTAAAGCTTCAACACTTTTCTTGTACTGGGGAAGACATAACCGGAAGCAGCATTGCAGTGAAACCTAATGAGTGCTGACTGAGTAGGAAAAATGTCTTCTCTTGATCTACTGGATATGCCCTTGTTGTTACAGTCATGTCTTCCTTTGTGGTTTTGCTGCTGTTTGTATTTAGCTACACTCTACCAAGACACCTAGATCATTTTTAGCAGAGTTTCTCCACAGCCAGTCAGTCCAGTGCAGAGATGTGAGGCTTGAAGTGTCACATTGGTTGAATTTAATACAGTTCCTGTTGGCCCATTTTTCCATACTGGCTGAATCCGTGCACTGGAACAGGTTACCAGCTCCATCTGGTGCTGTACACAAATGTGCTCTGGACAGGTTCATGCTCCTTCCACACATCAATAAGGAGAATAAGTGAGGGAAGACAAAAGGCAAAGGTCACTATGCACAGAGTTCCATTTGAAGAACATATTTTCATAAGAACAACACAATTGCCTGAGATCATGTGAAGAGTGAAATTAGATTTGATGTGAGAAGCTTCTAAAAACTAAGTGGTGCACAGACTCTGCAGACCATGTCCTTTTTAGTAGTGTGTATTGCAATAAAAAAGTTAACTTTTGAGATAAAAATAATTTTGTGACATTCTTCTTGATGTCAGTATATTCACTTAAATGTATTTATTAGATCTGTCAAAAACTTCATTTCAAATAGCAACAGAGTGTTGATGTAGTTGCTGTATCTGGAGCTGCTCTTGTGTGACACGGAGTTTTCATTTTGCAAGCCAGGTATGATGGAGTAATGGGTTTTTGAGATACACAATGTATAATTCTCTTTTTCTTCTGCGCAGATTAGAAAAAACAGGATGTGAAAGGAATGAAGTTCAGACAGAAAACCTAAATGAAATTAAAAAACCTCTTTGCAGTTCATGAGGTGATCATTCACAGGCTCTCAGTAATTTATGGTTATTCCACAGTACTGTATAAGATTAGTTCAAGTTACATTAGACTACGGTACTTGACTCTCACTGTGGATAATCTGACAGCCAGCTCTGGGACTAATCTTGGTCTGCTAGCAAATTAAATGATTTTTCTTTCCCCTGTTTTTTTTTTTTTTTCCTGCTCAATTAAGTTAACATTGTCTTTTCCATAATGCTTGGAATTTCTTCCTGGGTATACGATGTTACTGGAGTTTTTGGCAGCTTTTTCCTCAGTTGCTGAAAAAGCCATATACGAAACTAGAATTAGTAGTATTTTTTCTCCTTTATTTACTTACCTTGGTCCCCAAATTGATATATTTATTTCAGGTTGGTGGGTGCTGAAATACTTTGTTCCCTGCATGTGCTGCATGAAGGGTTCAAGTGAGTCTGATACGTGGCATGGTACTTGAGCCTTTTTTACATAACTCAGTAGCTCTCTGCTTAAACCTCTGCTCTCAACCTAATGTTTCATTTTAGTGCTTTGTTTTGTGAATCAGCTTGAAATCTTGGTACAATTTTATCCAGTAAAAAATGTCAAACAGTTCACATATGCTAGAGCTTCTCTTGTTTCTCTTCTTAGTATTTACTGACTACTCGCAGTATACATCGTTTATGAGGTTTTTATTCTATGTAGCATATTTTAAGCAGTAGTAGTGGTTTTCAGGTTGTTTGAGAAGCATATTCTGTTTGAGAATATCTGTTTGTTCTCTAGCTGTGCAACTGCTTCCAGAAAATTTGATTTAAATCATCGTCTTTCTACAGACAACAATTTAAAGTGGAAATTGAGAAAGAGGAAGGAAGAAATACAATTTGCTTAGAGAAAATATTATGTATTATAAAAGCATTCTTTTTCTAAGATGAGAAAGAGAAAACTCTTTTGATCGCCATATTGATCAGCAATTGTCTTGTAGCTTCATTATTGGAGGCTAAATTCTGCCATAAATTGAGACATAACCTTCGTATTAATGTCTTGCAAGTTGAAAGAAATGTTGTGTTGGTGGTTCTATCTTTGAATAAACTAAATAATTTCCTGTGAAAAATGTAAGCAGTGGTTGTTCACAGAATCATACAATGGCCTGGGTTGGAAGGGACATCAAGGACTTTGAAGCTCCAATCCCCTGCCACAGGAAGGGCCACCAACCTCCACATTTAATAATAGACCTCTTCTACTACTTGAAGACCCTCTGCCTCCAAAGATTGTGCCAGGTCAGTCAGCAAGCATTGCCTTTTTTTGTACTGAGAACAACAGCTATGTGTGAATGAATGCTTTAGGAGCAAGTCTCTATGCGTACTTTTGAATTGTCAAAATTTAAAAGGAGAATTTCTCTCTGAGTTCAGTCTTCACCTGGGAATGAATTGTTACTCTAAGAGGGTAGAACTTTCTGATAAGAAAACAGTTAAGAGAAGATATTTCTGCACGTCCTCCCACATTCAGAAGTGAGTTAGCTATCAACTGGATTTCTGCAGTTTCCTCTTCGGGGTTCAGGTGTTCATTCTTTTTCTTAATTGGAGAATTAATTGAGGAAATTGATAATTATTACAGACTTACCTGCTGCACTGAAAAATAGTCTGCAAAATGTAAAATGATTTTCAGTAAACAGGGCTATTGGATATTAAAGGGACAGTGATGAAAAGGAAGTTATTAAGCTCTGTTCATATTTGATACTGTTTCCTGGAATCTCTTACAGGTCTTTTTATATAGGGTTATATATAGGGTTTTAGATCACAGAATCACAGAATCACAGGGTTTGGAAGGGACTTCAAGAGGTGGAAACATCTTCTAAAGCAGGTGCCCTACGATAGGTCATGCAGAGAGGCATCCAGATGGGTCTTGAATATTTACTTAGAAGGAGACTCTACAACTCTCTGGGCAACCAGTTCCAGTTCTCCGTCACCCTTACTGTAAAGTTCTTCTGCATGTTAGTACAAAACTTCCTATGTTCAAGTTTTAGACCATTACTCTTTGTTGTATCACTACACACCGCTGAGAAGAACCTGGCCTCATCCATTTGCCTTCCACCTCCCTTTGGTGTTTTTTTTTTTTTTTTTTTTAATATATATCAGATCCCCTCTCAGTCTTCTTTTCCCCATATGGTAGATGCTCCAGACCCATAGTCATCTTTGTGGCTCTCTGCTGGACTGTTTCTAGGAGATCCCAATCTGTTTTGAACTGGGGAGCCCAGAACTGGACAGTTGTTTAAATATGACCTCACAAAGGTGGAGCAGAGGGAGGATTACCTCCCTCAGCCTGCTGGCTACGCTCTTTTTAATGTCCCCCAGGATACCATTAGCCTTCTTGGCCACAACAGCACACTGCTGGCTCATGGCCAACCTGTTGTCCACCAGGACCCTCAGCTCCTTCTCTGCACAAATCCTTTCCTCCAGGTCATCTACTAACCTGCACTGATAGATGCAATTTGTCCAGCCCAGGTACAAGGCTTTATACTTGCTCTTGATAAATCCTGATAAATCAGACTCTTCCCTGCCCAATTCTCTGGCCTGCCCAGGTCTTGTTGAATGGTGGCACAGCCATCAGGTATGCCAACCAAGTCCTCCCAGCTTTGTATCATCAGCAAACTTTCTGAGGATGGACTTCAATCTTCATTCAAGTCACTGATTAATATGTTGAACAATACTTGACCCAGTATTGACCCCTGGGGAATATCACTAGTTACAGCCCTTCAACCAGACTCTGCACCACTGATGCACCTCTGAACTCTTCCAGTCAGCCAGTTCTCAATCTGCCTTATTGTCCACTCATCTATCCCACATTTTCTAAGTTTCATAACATGAATGTTGTGGGAAATGGTGTAAAATGCCTTGTTAAAGTCAACATTCACTGCTGTCCCCCATCTGTCCAGCCAGTGATGACATCATAGAAGTCTATCAGGTTGATCTAGCATGATTTCCTCTTGGTGAATCCACATTGACTACTCCTGATAATCTTTTTCTCTTCCAATTGCTTGGAGGTGGTATCCAGGACAAACTTTCCAGGGACAGAGATGAGGCTGATTGGTCTAGATGATATAGTTTTTATCTGCTATACAACTTCTGCCAATATTTTAGTTTTTACAAGAGCCAGTTCTTTGAGCTGAGAGCTCTGTTTGTTTACCAGGCAGCAGGAAGAGGCTGATCTCACTATGTCTGACAGAAACTACTCAAGCCCACAGTTTTCATTTTCTGGTTTCAACTACTTATCTTATGTTTGAGAAAATATAATTATGGATTGTGATCATTTGTTTCCTGGAAAGCAAAACTCTGCTACTGTATCAAAGCTGACTCAGCAACTCACATCTGGTTTTAATATGCTCATGCAAACCAAAGTGGGAATATAACTGTCTATCCCAGAGCATGCAAAATCATAAAAATGGATAATAATCCTAAGAGTCCTAATCTTTTGGAGAACATTTACTTTGACTAATTTTCCCAGTATCCAGAGGGTAGTGTGGTTGAGAAGTATTTCAACTATGTTAAAAACAAAACAAAACAAAACAAAAAACAAAATGAAAACAAATCAAACAAAAAACAAAAGCAAAAAAAAAAAAAAACAAAGAACCTCCCCTAAAAGATAAGTATTTTCCTGTTTTTTCAGGAATATTATTTCTTAGAAATGGGGAATTTCAATGATGTAAAATGCTGGAATGAAAAACTATTTTTATGGGAAAACTTCCAAGAAGGAACTGTCCCTTAAATAAGAATACATATGACTTCATGCATATTGTTATTGAACTCTTCAAATTGTCCAATGTCTGCACTTCAAGAATGACAGTAGTCTGAAAAATGTGTCAGTAAAAAAAGCATTATGTGGTTCTGTGTTTATTGTATTCTCATGCTTTCTCTGTCTAATATGCTCAGTTTATCTTGGCGGGTAACTCTGGGAGTTAAATTGACAGGACTGAATCAGAGTCATGAAGTCAAAGGATAATGCAGGTGGGAAAGGATTGTGCAAAGCCTTTACTCCCAATGTCTCTAGCCTAACCTCCTGCTCAAAGCCAAGTAAGTTCATGCTCAAACAAACTGCTCAGGGCAATATCAGATGAACGCTCCAAAGACAAGGACTGTACTAACTCATGTGGCACTGTGCTCCATGGCTTAGGACAGAATGAATGTTTCAAGACAAAATTGTGTTACTGTCACTGCATTGGGTATACATGACAAGGTAGCCTGGGGGCTGCAGGAGTGAGAAAATGTGAAAGAAACAACCTTCAGACCCCAAAGATAAGTGAAGAAGGAGGTGCTCCAGGCACTAGAGTAGGTTCTACTGGAGAAGACCATAGTGAAAAAAGCTATTTTTCTGCAGCCCATGGAGGACCATGATGGAGCTGATATCCACTCTGCAACCCATAGAGAACCACATCAGAGGTGCAGTTTTATTTCCCCCACTGTCCTGTTGAGCATGGACAGTGAGTGAGTGGCATAGTGTGCATCTGGCAGACAACCAAGGTCAACTCAACAAAGTTTAGCTAGGCAGTAGCTGATACCAGCAGTCATTCAGTTAACACTCTAGTAGGTTAATTTCTTAAAAGAAATACAGCAAAATTTCTGCCTACTCAGTCAGCCGTTTTCATTTTAGAAGATAACAGTCTTAGAATGAGGGAAAATGCAGGACCAAAAATCATCATTAAAAGTCGTGGGTTTTTTTTTCCTGTCTTTCAGAACAGTATCTGAGTATGAAAAGAATTAATTATAACTCATTTCTAAAGAAACAATCTATCACAATAGATAGTTAGGAAGACTGAGAAAGGTATTAAGTAGGAAGAGGAATTTAGTCATTGCATGTAAACATTTTGCATCATTATATGTTCTGTAATTTAGACATACCTATCAATTACTTACTTTAAAAGGAGCAACTTTTGAATTCTGACTTAATTTTAGCTGTTGCTGAAAGAAAGACGGAATGAAATCTGTGCATGAGCAGGTAAGACATAACTGAATTCATCTGTCCAATTTTCATGCACAAAAAAGAACAGAGGTGCCCAGAAAGACAGTGGGTGGCTGGGAGGCTGAAAGAAAACCAACAGCTTTTCTAAGGGCAGACTGGTACATGTACATGAAACTTGGGCAGACAGCTAGGTGGTCACCTTGCCATAACAAACTGCTCATATCCCTGTTTGGAC
Source organism: Perdix hodgsoniae (assembly GCA_035772895.1). Lineage (NCBI taxonomy): Eukaryota > Metazoa > Chordata > Aves > Galliformes > Phasianidae > Perdix > Perdix hodgsoniae. The sequence goes on from JAPSGF010000002.1 coordinate 8,678,647, forward strand.
AAATGGTAATGAGCGCTACTGTGTGTGTATAAAGTTAGAAGCTGTTTATTAAATCACTCATCCCAAACTGTTGTTTTAAACGTACCATATAGGTAGTGGCAGCTTCAAATGCTGCCAAAATTCAAATTTGTCAAATGACAAATGGTCAGCAGTCATCACTGGCTAATCCATCTCACCAACATGCCAGCTGAGCAGTAAGCAGCATCCATGGCTGCAGCATGCAGTTTTATTCCTTCTCTGCCTGCCAATAAGGGTTTATGGGATAGAGAAAATAAATAATGATCTTTGCATTTCATTCTAACCACAGAATGTTTTCTAGTGCTTTGTTCAATCCAATTTTAAAATTCTCATGAGATAGAGCTACAACTAAAAATCCAAGCCCAGCGGGTAGCTATTCCACAGCCTATTAGAACTTGCTATAATTTTTCTTTTAGATATTCAAGACTTCGTTTTGGAATTCTCTGTGGACTTCATTAGACTTAATTGTCCCCTTCTTTCACTTATCATTGTGGTTGGTAGAAGTTCAACTCCTTTTTAACATGAAAGAGACTTAGCTATATACTTAATACCCAATATTAAAATAAAAAATAAGAATGCAGTCCAAAACATGTCTAAGGAAGGACTACGAACAAGTATACTACTTTCTGTGTCATCTGTCAGTGTAAATCTCTTGCTCCCCATCTATGCTGTCTGAAGACTATATCAATCAAATTGTTAAGTCTTTGGACAGTAGACATCCCTCTAAAGATGGTGTTTCAAGAAATATTACATATTAAAAGGTTAAAAAATAAGAAAACAGTAGCAGTGGAGAGAGAAAAAAGTTCTCCCGTCAGGCCAATTGATTCTAAAAGCAGGGTCACTGAATGTAGCATTATTTCTCCTGGTCATGTTTCTTTCCTACCAGAGCTCCAAAGTAAGCTAACTGTGTAAGCAGGATTGAAATACACAACCCCCTTGTGACTGGAAGCAGTAAAGCATTCTCCACTTGCGGTTTTCTTCAAATGAGCCTGCATGGAATATGTGTTTGAAAACAGTGAAACTCTTTATTAATCAAGTACTTCACTTGCCATGCCAGCATAAAGTTTCATTTATGTCAGAACTCCCTTAAAAATGGTTTGGAGTAGTGTCTTGTACACAGAGCTTCAACAGTAGAAATATTTTTGGAATTGTAAATAGAATAATCGAGGCAAATATTTGCCCAGTTTGAGGAGCTGCTGTAAGATCTTCAATCATAGGTTACAGTTCTGACTTTTTATTTTGGTTTCCTACTGTATGGAAATGGGCAGACTGTACAGCTCTGCATCCAAAATGCAGCATCAGACAAGCCATCCTAATGACTAGAGGATTACCATATCTTGTGCTCAGAAGAAATATATCACAACAAAGAAATCAAAATCTAGATATCCCAGTTAGGAGTAGCAGCAAAAAGGAAAGCAAGAGTCCAAGAGTTTCATGTCTGTTCAGTGTTAACTCAAGGATTGTTATCCAGTGTGCAGAATCTCTTTGAAAATTTGGTTAACTATATAGCTAAAGGAGCTTTAAAGAGATGCATGTTTTTTCATGAATTTGACTCCTAGCTCCTTTAAGCTGGTCATCTCCACTCAGAACACCCCACTTCCCAGAACAAAGGCTCATGTAACTTATATGCATGTAAAGGCTTTTTTTTTTTTTTTTTTTTTTTTTTTAAACCTGTAAGAAGCAGGTCCTGCAGCATCACCTGAGTCCTGCAGCATCACCTTCCTGTTCAGCAAAAATAAGAGACCATGCAGTTCCCCAGCTCTTGAAACACAGGGGACTGAGCAGTAATTGGGGCAGTCACAGTCAGGCTGCTCTTTGCCCTGAAAGGACAAAGGACACTGGCAGTAGGTCATCTATGCATGGGTTAAGCCATGTTGCTTGGGATACTGAAGGGCTGATGCAAAAATTATGGGCACTGAGCAGGTGTGGGGAACTCAGCTCCATGGAGATGGAAAGGGTACAAAATCCTGCTCAGTCTTTTGCGTGCACGCAATTTCACACTGTTCTTGTCACATCCTCTGTGAATATCCCATAGAAGCGCCATGGCTTATGTCTCCTATAAAATGCTACTCAGCTGGCATGAGGACAGCAAACAGCCCCTTGTTACATATATTTACTTGCACAAACAGTTTTCATTTTTCAGTGGCTTAAAAAAGAGCTGCCAATGCTTATTCATTCACTAGAAAAGACTCGCTGATCCTTTGACAGGTACGGCAGAAGTTATTTTTCATCATGGCATGAATGGTTTGTTTTGTTTTACAAAAAAGCACTTCACACCAAAGCACGGCCAGGAATTATCATTCTTTTGCTTGTACAGGTGCGCCTTCTGAATTGGGCACACAGCCCCAGCCAGGCTCCTAATGGAATGATGACACTAACGCTGCAACAATAGAAAGGCCTCCAGGGATGCTGACTGCAGAGCTGAGGTGCAGGTAGGAATGTGTTTCTTAAGAGTTTTACAGCTCCAAGCATTCTGTGAAACTGACACCGCTTCCTACTACACAAATAAACAGTGGGTACAGTAAGGTGTATCTGATAGTGGGATTTAAAACCTCAGCATTTTGTGTGGAGAGCTCACAAGAAGTCACTTTTCAATGCAGGCTCAAGATGTAGGTCTTCAGCTTGTGTCCTGTATTACTGACTTTTTTTTTTAAAAAAAAAAATCTGTCCATCTATATACCTATTGATTTATTGAGGAAGGGATCTGGACTCCACATACAAACTGTGTGTATGTGCATCTGTGTTTCAACAAGGTCCTGTGAAAGACGGAGTCATGGCAAAACTGTTTATTGCAATGTGTGAACGAAAGAGCTGGAGTGCAAATGGCTCTGTCAGTGGCAGGAGTGATGAAGCCTGATTTCCTGCAGGGTTAATGCTCCAGGCTGAGACCCTGTGCAGATTTGCCGCTGTCTAGCAAATGCTGAGGATAACACTGTGTTGTGTGAGTGGGATCAGTAAGGTCTCTCTCTTCTGCTCAAAAACCTAGTTTAATAAAACAACCAGGAACTGACAAGTTAGGAGAAGGGAACCACCCTGCTAAATTTGTATGGCTAGAGTGTTAAGTACTGCTAGGAAGAGCTAAGTGGCACCAATATCGCATGCCTCACTTGTTTAGTGAAATAAATCCGCTTTAACATCACAGACAAATGAAAGTAATAATCAAGGTGAAAGTCCCTGTGAGAGCAAGTGAAACATCGCAGTTCACTGCTGATCTAAATGTCTGGGGCTCATTTCTTGATTGCTTTTTCTGCTTATGTTCCTGTAGTGCTGGGGGCTCTGACTAGTGCTCAAGCTGGCTGTTGTGCTGTAATGCCTCTGTAATGGATTATTATTCATGTCTTCAACACACTCAGCAGCCTGATTACCAAGGTACCTCTAATTCAGGATAACCGTGTAGCCCATTGACTTGCTCAGAACCACAGACATGCTTGAATTGCAGACTTGTTTAAAGCAACTTGCAGACATGCAACCTGAAATAGAAAGTACTTACTAAAAGTACATGGGTCATGTCCATTCAAGTTTCAAAAACACTGCACAGGAAAGCTTGGAGCTAGTTCAGGCTCTCCAGTGAAAATAAGGATTCATGCTTCTAGAAGGAATCTTTATTCTAGCATCTAATATCTGCAGAACACCCTGTACATTTGAATGCGTGGAAAACCGCTTATCTACCACTCATTTCAGATGTAGATTGGTGACAGCCAGGTTGAAGATGTCCTTTACTGATATGATTCAGTTCATGTTCTGCTTATTTTACACACCCTTGCTGTCTGGGGGATATTTTGTTTGGTTTCAGTGACTAGAGATTTCTAGTTTTAAATTACTCTAGGACTTCCCATCTGAAATGTGGATTTCGTTTGCAGCTTCTACATTGCATTTCTACCAACAAATGAGGCTAGAGCACATTAATCGTATCAAATAGCAATTTGATTTTCTGTGCTTTTAATTCCATTTCCAGCAACCTTTTCAGCAGTAAATGCCATCAGCTGTGACATTACGTGTCACATGCCATGCAAAATCTACCTGCAGAAGGGAGGTAGCAAGAAGTTAGACAATGTCTTTGTTTCATGCTACAAAACTCTGTGGGTAAGAAATACTTGTTTGATATGTATTCGTTTAGTTATTGCATTTTGCTCCATTTTCTTCATCCTTAAAGTCCTCACCTCCCTGGTGATTCTATGATTCTATGATGATTTTATCGGTGCTGGACAAATGCCATTCTAGTGGCATTCTAGTGGTGTACTGAAAACATGATTGGAGAGGAAGTTGCTCACAACAGTTTATGGAAGAATGATTTGAAAGATTAGAAAAAAAAAAAGAAAGATAATTAATCATCACTTCAGTATATCATTGAAGTGCTGCCTTGAGCTGATTGTCGGATGTTTGCAACTAAGATATACATGATACTAAAATGTTATGATGTGAAACATGCAGCAGATCTTACTGCTAACAGGGTATGGATGTTTTCAAGGGATAGCACCAATGTAATGGCATCATCTTGTCGAAGCCCAGAGGTTGTAAGCAACATAATGACTGCTTTTTTGCATCATCTTGAGGTTGGTTCAGTTTAAAAGCATCAAGCATGATTTTTCTCACGTGACTTCTACCTTGAGAACCCATACAATATATCCAATATGTTGTAGAAACCCTTGTCTTCTCTGTGTTCCACAAATTAATATTTTAAATTGAATTACATAGGTCATTGGATTTCCTGTTTTAATTGCTACAAGGATGTTGACAGTGTTTGTGCTCTTGATGATTATACATCCAGAATTACAAAGCCAAAATCACCAAGGCAAATTCTCTATTGGCACCATTTATTCCCACATCAGTCCTCAGTAGGACATGAGGGTTCTCAGGTGGTCTGAAGTGTGTCAGCAGTTGTTTCACTCTATGGAGCTTTGAGGAAATTCACTGCTTTTGGGGTTCATTGTTGCAATCGATATCCAGAAACATTTTGAAAAAAACTGTTTGCTCAAAAAGCAGTCTTTGGCATTTTGCCTGTGCTTTTTTACAGAGACAGATGTACAATGTTAGAGCTATGCTTATATTCCCAGTGGTAATAAATTCCCAAGAAGAATATGTTGATATGATGGAAGCAATGCAGATTTCATGAAATATGAATATAACATATATATATATTCATACAAGGAGAAAAATTAGTATAATGTTCATTAATAGTTAATGTATAACTACTGAAACACATTAATAGCTGTTCTCTTGATTCTCTCTTGTGAATGTATGCTAAGTTTAAGTATGTTTTAGAAGGGTCTATAGTAGCAGAACTCCTTCAGCACAAATTCAAAGCTATTTTTAGTAGAGCAGTTGAAGAATTTCCTGTGGCTGAAAGGGACCTGAAGTTTTTACAATACAAGTTTGAGGGCCTACGTGTGAGTTATTCAAAAGTGTCTGAGTGATTTTGGATTACAGACTCATTGAAAGTCGCTGGAAATTTTGTTCCTAAAATGCTTTGGCACTTTTCAAAATCCTGCCATAAATCTCTAGGTTTAAAATTAAGCTGTAATGTGTACTTTGCAAGAATGAGATTATGGTGTCCACAGTTGTATTCTCTTAAGTCTACCCAACAAATGTGTTTAAAGATGCTTTTTTAAATTACTGATCTTGTAAGCTCATGCAGAAACCTGAAAACCAGCAAGAGTTTGTTTTGGCTCAGTCACCATTAAAAAAGTACATATATAAGAACGTAATGTTTTGGTTTTTTTTTTTGGTACACACAGCAATCTATGATGGACTCAACATAGCACCTTCGTGTCTCCCTTAGAACAACAGAATGAGCAGAAGGAAAAATCTTTGAAAATAGATATAAGTACATCTACATGAAATAACAGATACAGTTAGCTGAAGTATCACTTTTAGGAATGATCTTTCAGATAGGACATATTTTTTTATGCTGTTTCTAAACTACTTGGGAATTCAGAATTTCTTGCTCACTTAGAATTTAAACTTTCATGAATGATGTGGATTCTTTGCTTTTTGTTTGCCGTGTTGGGATATCTCAATTCAAATCTTTAAAAATCCATTATGCATGTAAAAAGTTCATCTGCAAGTTTTCCTTTTAAAGAATCTCAACTGTTGAAGTTTCTTACTTTTGAACTTCCTGAAAAGTCAGGTATATCACTTCATTCCACTGTGATGTGTAGAAAATGTGACTTGTTTAAAACCAACTTGAATGGGCAATTACCTTTCTGCACTACATGTACAAGTACATATTACATATTGTACATGTAAGCTATGTTTTTAGCAAATTCAATACAACCTATGAGTGCACTTTAAGACCTTGGATTGTAGAAAGTGGCAAAAAAAAAAAAAAAAAAAAGTATCTCTATTTAAGTACAACAATTTTGAATAGAAAAGGGGAAGAAAAAGACAACAGAGATGCGAAGTGGCTACCACTGAAATTAACTGAGTAGGGATCTTTTCTGTTTAGATACAGCAATGCAGAGGTGCTAGAGGCCAGAAGAATTATAAATGAGTTGAAAAAATTAAGAGAATAATCTTTTATGAAGCTGAAAATTTATAACAAGCAAGATGTACGTTTCATATAGGATATAATTAACTGACTCAATGCTGCATGACATTACAGTGGTCAAAAGCGTAAGAGAGCTCATAATGTGATTACAGCTGCTCTCTCATTGCCAAACTGTGGAAGAGCCATCTTTCGTTACATTAATGGTGTTTCAGTAAATGTTAATTATGCAAAATGTTTTGTTCCAAGAAAAAGAAAGATTAGACTTCCAAGACAGTACGTAAGATAAGGCCTTCTTTATATCATATGAAGTAAGGTCCTTAGGATTTCTTGCTCAGTTTAGGTTCCCAGTTATTACTCCGGATGAGTGCACGTATACATTCACAGTGAATGTACAGTTAATACAAAGCCTGGATACAGTGGATTTACTGAATGTACCAAACAGCCCATATTAGATATATCAGACATTTTCCTCATGTTTTACAGTGCAGGATAATTTTGCTATAGAGATTTGGATGACCTCAGCATCCGTAGCTACCATTTGCAAGGGATTTTTAATTTTTACATAGATATTGGGCTGACCAGTCATTCAAAACCAGGACAAGTGCATGAATTTCAATTTCACCTTAGACAGAACAGCTGAAAAACAGGGATCATATTTGGCTCTATGATGTCCTGACATTTCTGAGGCAGTCAAGGCAGATCTCTCATCTTACTTCTTTCACCTAACAATCTTCATTGAAATCCCATTTTAAATTAACACATGGCTTGTTAGACATGGTGCTTAGATGGTAATATTGATACTACAGGCTCCTCAATTTTGATTTCTCATTAGGGAAATTATCAGTCTCTTCTTCTTCACTTCTCAGGCTTCTGGTGAAACTTATTTGATACTTACAAAACGCTGAACATGTAACTGATAGAACAAAATTCATTGTAGTTTATTAACACTGATCAAAAAGTAGCTTTGAGAAACACCTTTTGAACATCTGTAAGTTTCTGTTGTGACCTTGAGGAGCACTGAGAGGATCCAGACTCCTGTACATCCTTAATAGCTGGGGCACAGCAGTGATCTCTGTGATCCGAACTTGAAGAATTTTTTTTTTGCTACTGTGTAAGGACTGAAATTAGATAGAAATTCATCCTTTTTTTATCAGTGAAATGAAGAAAGTCAAAAGTTTTCAACTGAACAAAGTTGGCATCACTTTCAGTATTACCTAGATGAGTTTGTAGCAGTGTTCTATCCAAGTATCAAGAAGTCTGTTGATCAAAATTACTTTTTTCTTCTTCTTTTTTTCCCCCCCCCCCCCAGAGATCATAGGTGAACTTCTTTATTCTAGTAGTTTTTACAGACTACGGAAGCATCATGACTCTTTTCTTGAAGCACTAGGATCATATTATGCCTCATCTTCCTTAATGGATGTATATTTTAACTCATTAGAGTCAGCAGTTCAGTACATTTAAGACAAGTCTTCCTGAGACTACTCTACTTTTCACTTGTATAGGAAATGTCTTAAAAATGTGCTTGACAAATGCCTATTTTGAATGAAGTCTAGCCATCATAGATCATTATAATTCATTTTGGATCAAGCGTGACTTTCCCACACGGAAAATCATGACTACAACATGGCTGGATTCATCTGCCATGCAGACAGGTTTAACCTGAATGTGAGCTCTCTTGCTTGAAGTGAATTAATACTATTGTGTGGTTATGAAAGGAAGGTCATTTTGCTAGTTACTTGTGCAATTGCTGACGTTGTGAGCTACAGCTACTCCTACACGAGCTATGCTTTAATACATACGTAATTTACACTACAGTTGTTTTCATTGAGATGATGGAAATAACATGAGATGTTAGCTTTTCTCCTTGGTTTGTGAACTTTAGGCAGTGCTTTTTTTTTCTTCCACTAGACTCTATAATTGATTTATATATTCCTATTTCTTCATATCCAGACACAGAGCTTATGAATGGATATACAGAAGGTAGGTGCACTCTGCATGTTTCTCCTTCCAGGCAAAAGATTTCCTTCTGACCTCTCAGTCATACCCAAACAGAGTTTAAATTTTGCCTGTGGAGTACATCTGCAAGGAACTTAAAGGTGCGTAATCTGCCTGGCATTAGGTCATCTTATGTTTTAAAGCACTTGGATTTTAACGTTTTGGCTCACAAGAACGATTTTGATCCCTACACATTTTATAACAAACTTCAAATATGGTTTAGGGAAAATTAAAATGTTACCCATATATGGAAGAAACTCGTCAGTCTAAGAGCACTTTCTAGATGGCTGCTTTGCAACGTCCTGGGAAAAGAGCTGGGAGTAGTTCACTTTATAGCTGTACTGAAAAATGTGTTTTTTGGGTAATGTGAATAACCCACTGAAAATGTGATCAAATATTTCCTCTTACAATATTACATTTTAGATTATTTCCCAATTCCTTACAGATATTTAGATCATAATGGCTGTCTTATAGGAAACTAGTTGGGTGAATCAAAATTAAATTGTAATTTTATTTTTTTTTTTTTTTTTCAGATAGGAAATCAGGTAACATAGTTTAGTACCATGTATGGTGCATTTTTTATATAGAATATAATAATTTTTAAGAAAGAAAACATTTTTAAAATCTATTCTTGTAAACTCGGAATATCTTCCTCATGCTTTGTTAAATTAGTATGTTCTCACTTTCATTTTTGGTTTGTATATTCTTATTTCAATGAAACAATTTTATTTTACAAATAATTCTCATTTTTTAGACTTAGTTTGTGACAATAATTAGAAAACAGCCCCTTCTGCTTATGCATATGTGACTGTAATGGTGATGAACCCGTAAGTGTTTTGATTGACTGCCTGGGTCAGCCTACCATAGAAAGGTCTTTTTGAATTGGAGTGTTAACACAAATATTTTGAAGCAATGATTTGAATTATATGTAGGAAGGAACAATCTGGCTGAATGTTTGAACCCTTTTGAAGATGATGGCTTCTGATAGTGCTTGTTGTGTCATGGTACCTGTGTGAATTACAACTTTTTTTTTTTCCTTAACAATACGACTGTTGTATGTGTTGTCATCTATTAAATTATACTTATCTACCGTGTTTACTTTGTTGAATTCTTTCCCTCTCCAAAATAAATAAATGCCTCATGCAGTCCAGAGTTCCGAACTCTGCAAAGATGATTTTAGTCACATAAAGTAATTATTATGATTAGATGTCTTTCTTCAAAAATTACACTGTCTATAGCTAAGCTTTAGATCAGAAGCAGTCTTCACTGACATTGAACTTAAAATGGTGCCTTTTTCTTAACAGAGATGTTAACACATCAGATCCGTGCAAATACTAATGGCACTGATAAGAAAAAAATCAGGAACAATACAGTTTCATTGTGGGACAAATTGAAGTCGTTATCGGTAGAGCTGTTGTAATAACACACATTGGGAGTGCTGCTTTTTAATCTGTTTGTAGACTTTAGTGTTTGTACTGTGCCCATCAGAACAGTGTAAAAAGCGTCTCCAGGGTATGTAAGTGCCTAAAAGCATTTAAGATCCAAACTCAGGAAATGAAAGACCAGCCCCCCCCACTGTGATGGAGCCACTTATTTCAGTATGATTTTCTCCAGAAACTACCTGCAATGTGAATAATAAGCCTATGGAAATCAAGGTATTGACACTTCTCAAATATGCTGAGGAGGGATTTATTTTGCCTTTTTACAAGGGCTGGTGTGGTCTGAGTGTCCCCTGGCCCCGGCAGTCTGATGCAGGGGGCTTGCACAGGGTGAAAGGCACCATCCCTAAGGCAGTGTTGATCAATGGGGTGAATTCCAGGCCTAACATTTACACTTTTCACTTGAAGATCGGCTAATCCTGTATATTCTTAAACCTGACGTTTTTCTCATAGGGAACAGAAGTAATATTTTTGAGCTAAGAAGCCATGGAAATTTCATCTGGTTGTCTTATTTTTTGCACATATTCAACCAATAGTAAATAAGAGCTAATCACCATGTAAAACAAATTTAAGAAAGCTCCTCCACCTTCTCTCACTACTCTCAATAATTAACTTCCATCATCTAACATTAGTTGCTACCGAGTGATCAACGCTCGCTGTCCGTTATGATGATATTTACTCAGTGTTGGTAAACATTACATTTTATAAATTTTATTCAGCTTCGTCCTGGAGGAATCTGGCACAAAATACTGCAACAAACAAAAACTGGGCTTTCATAAGTTACGGCTGTTGCATCCAAACTTCTCATTATACCTGGCAGAAACTTGGCATAACATAACCCAGGAAGGCTTTATTGTAGCATTAGGCAAGCTCTGAAATAGCTTGTGGCAGGGTGGCTTGGGCCCGTTGTCTGGGTGCAATCAGAAAATGAATGGAAACTTCACAGGGGTGGGCAGAGCAGAAAATAATAGACACAGATCTTACTTTAAGGCAAAAATAGAAAAACACAACTTCTTTAACATATTAAAAACAACGACAACAATTTAAGCACTTGTAAGCTACCCACTTTTGGAATTTTGTTATTTACATCATGACTACAGTGATTTTTAGAAGAGTTTAAAAGAGTTTATTATTATTATTTTTTAATATGTAGTTCTTAAAAACTTCTCTTTTGAAACAACTTGCGTAATCTTCAGGTCTTGTTTATCTTTATTTATTTATTTATTTTTATTTATTTATTTTAAATTCTAAATGCTAGTACCTAATTTTCTTTAGTCTTAGCCTTTAGTATAAAAAATATTTATACAGACACTGCAGTACAATATTGCATTTCATGCTTCATGAAAAGGCACTCTTGTTAATGTCTTCATCTTGTTTCTGGGATGCCTGATGTTATTGCTGTTCTCTGGCCATGTTAATGCTGACCATACTTTTTGTTAGAACTTAGCCAATCCATCTCTCTACTTTGGGCACTCAGGCAGGAGGTGCTTGCAGTACACAAGCAAAAGAAGAATATAGGCATGTGTTTATTTTAAAATGTAGACACATCATATCAGGAAGTCACACACTCCAAAGTGCTTAATGACTGTATACACAGGAACATCATGATATGATTTATTGTTGTGGTATGATTCAGTGAGTTACTTAATGACTTTGAGACAGTGGATGCAGCACTTAATCTAAAAACCTGTAATTAATGAAAGTCTTGCTCAGTGTTGAACCATAGCATTTTTACCTGGGAACACAAGAAGGAGCAAGGAGTTCCAGAATTTGTGAATTTGTACTCAGATGAGAATGATATGTGAACCTGTATTCCTCTTGTAAACCTTCCCCAAATAAACAAATTGGATTGCAAATGGATTTCAGTCCTTTCTAGAGGAAAAAGAGATTCATGGACTACAAAAAGTAAACTTAGTTCTATTCTGACATGTACTAGGCTAAATATACACCTGTTTTATGAAAACAATAATTTACTTTTAATTCTGAATTTTTATCTGATACACAGCACAAACCAAATAACTGAAGATAAGAGCATGCTTTTTTTTTTTTTCTTTTTTCTTTTTTTTTTATTTTTATTTTTTCCCCTCAGCAGTAAAACGAAAATGATTGAAATGCCACGGTCACGCCAGAACGACGCTGTTAGCAGAGCAATATTTCCCTCTAGTGGCCATGCGAGGGTAATAGTTAAAACGTTCCCTGCGAGCCCACGATCTAGGTTCACACTGTTCCAATAAGACGTGCATTCAGCTCTTCACGCCGGCGTGCAGCTAGGCTTGCTCTCTTGATTTCTTGCTTTCTGACACCCACGGCGGGGAAGAGGCCATGAGGGCCCCTCTGCAGACCTTCTGGGAAACATGGGAAGGCCAGCGAGGAGCAGCTGATGCATCATGAATCCAGTTTCTAGTTTTAATTCAAGGCATTTATTTATTTATTTATTTACAGTTCTGAACAGGCAATTGAGGATACAGTACACCATTTTGGAACATTTATAAACTGCAATATCTATCATATGATAGGAAACACAGATGAGACAGAGGAAGATGAAAGGAAGATAGATATTGTGAAAGCGCAGGTCAGGCAGTGAAGCCATCTAAGCCTGACGGAGCTGTGGTGGCAGTAATTTGTGATGATGCCATGTGGAACATATTAGAAGTGTTAAGTTCCTAATTAGAGATATTCAGTCTTCAGCAGTGGTGCACAGATGTATGGCTGCTTGGAAAAAAAAAAAAAAGAAGGGAGTTAATATGGGAATAGAGAGTTGATTGAAAACATTTACAAATACCAGACAGCCAGGTCAAGAAGGGGCTGTGCCAGAGTAGGAAGGTTCCTTATGTACTTCATACTTCCCTCCAGTCCTCCATTTCATTTAGACAAGTCCCATATCACAAGTCCTGTATAGTATTCAGAATGGTGAGTTTTATCCATTTATGACTTCAGGATGTTATGAAGAGAGGTGATAATTTCTGTGACTTTTTATTCCTGAGGGGGTCAGAAATAGTTAGAGAGAGTAGAAGAATGTACCTGTTAGCAAAGACACAGATAAATGTTTGCAACATAGCTATTTTGATGAGGAGGGTAAGAGCAGGGAATAGATTAAAGGAAAACAGAGGATTAGGAATGAGATGAAAGGAATCTGTAGATGATGATGAAAAAAGGAGCAAAATGTCTCAAACTTATCAAGCTTGGACATGTTCAAACATGTTCAACTTTATGATAAATCTACAGTATTTGGCAAATGCACTTTGACAGAATTTTAGTAAAGAGAGCATTTCAGTATCTCCATAACTGATATGCAGACATACCTCCAGTTAATAAAATAAATTCAGCAGAATTAAGTGTACGCTGAACATATGCAACAGGATGTGATGAAAGGAGAAATATCAAATAAATTTTATCAAGCATAGTTTGGAAAATATTTCTCAGGCTTTTTTCTCTTTATGAAGTAAGAGTTAGATGAGAATTAGCAAGTTAGACTGCAGTCCACCTCTTTGTTGTAGACCTTGGCATTCAAAATAATTTGTCTGCTCAAGAGACAATATCTCGTTAAACTGAATCCTCTCTGGGAAGATATGTAAGTTGCACTGATTTAAAAACTGAAAATTAACCGCGATGAATTACTTCTTAAATATCTGCAGTTCTCACTGAGACAGGTCCAAGCCTCAAAAGCTAGTTCCAGATCCTGTCGGGACTTGGTTTAGCCAATTTTAGAGCTAAGCCACGTGAGGCCTCTGTAAAGTTCTCCAGTGGATCCACGCTTTACTGAAGTTTCAGTGGATTTTTATCCAAAGTTTTAAATCAGGACATAAACATAGAATGTATTTGCAGTCTGTCATGTGAGAGAGCAGATAACCATATGATTTCGTGACTTAGTGATGTATGCTGACACTTTTATATACTTTCTCTTAGCCACTGTAATTAAAAGCTACCTTCTGTTAAATGCTGCTATACACTTGTTTCATAGACCATTGGCTGATCTCAGGCTCCAAGACTGTTATTTTTGTCTATTCTTCATACTCAAATATAAGGCCCTATAAATCTGTCTTCTTTAATGTAGCTAGAACTTGTGCTTAAGCTGTGTGCACTTTTCCATATTTCTGAACAGCACTACGATGTGGCTGAGGTTATGAGATTAACTGCTCGTCATTTTGACAAGCACTGATGCAGGCTTGGCCTGCTCCCCGTCAGCACTGGAAAATCTGTATTGTTTGAGGGGCTTATCAGGTATCCTGCAATCATCAAAGCAAATATTTGGCTTGTAGACAGTGGTACTGATTCTATTTGTTGCCAGCCTATGCTGGATGTACTGGGAATCCTCGTTCTTTTTGTTTGTTTTCTTTTCTTACTCTTTCTTGCTTTATTTATTTATTATTTTTCCCCCTCTCCTCTTATTTTCTTTCCTTTTGGGATTTGAATCTGTAACTCTGGAGTTATTAAAAGTGTTCACAATGTGTCTTCAGTTGAAACCTGCTCAGGGAAGACTGAACATACTGAAACATCTCAAGAATATGGTACCAATTTTTCAAACTGTTGGAAGTATATTCATAATTGCCCACTTTAAGATGATCAGGTTTGCTTATCTCAGAAATGAGAATGTTACTATCCCTGTAAAGGTAGTGCCTTTGAACTTAACGTTTGTTCATTATTTGCAGTGGTCAAAAATCCAGATACTAATGAACCCTTCATGGATTTTTCTCCCCTTTGATAACTGATATACTTTTTTTTTAAAAACAGATTTTCCATGTTGATTTCTTCCACAGACAGTTAAGTTCTCTTCAGTAAGTTCTCTCATAAGTTCTTCAAGGGCTCTGTCCCCTTTTAGATCTGCAAGACAAAAGATGATACGATGTATATCTAGTGCTGGAAAAACAAAGTGAAAGAATGTACAAATGTGTGACCATCTGGCTGCTTGTCCACTTGAGCACAGGCTATAAGGGTCACTGAGACCCCTCGGAGTGCTATTGATACTGGACTCTGACAGGAAACACTTTATCTGGTCCCCACAGTATAGAGACAAATGCACTCAGAGGTGCGTTACATCTTCAAATGCCAGACATGGTGACAAACCAAAGGAAACTTCTGGACGTTTTCAAATTGCTCTTTCTGGACATTTTCAAAATGCTCTTCTCCTTCCTACTATGCTGAATGGTTACTAGTTGTTTCTGATAATACATGGCTTGTGGAAATAAGTACCTTTCAGAGGCTTTCTCCTTGCCTCACCAGCATCCCTGTTGGTGTAAAAGGCAAGTTAAAGTACCACATGTGGGAATAATTTATTAAAAATGTTGAAGTCATGGTAAAGTTTGTAAAATATGAGCAGTGCAAGGACAATCTGACTGGGGGAAAGAGAGATGGAAGGGGACAGTGCAGCCATGCAGGTGCAAACCTCACACTTGACATGGGCCATTGGTACTTTTGCTTGCACTTAACAGAGCTGCAGGAATATTTTAAAGATCTTTACCTCCTACTAGAAAGAAAATATCCATATTACTTTATGATATTGCATTTAATGACAAGTTCTCAAAGCGAAGTATTTTAGATGCATAATTATTATCATTTTAAGCATGACTATTTTGGAAGACCTTTAGAGCAGGGGCAAATGAAACTCAAATCCTCTCAAACATGACAGGATTTTGAACTTTTTAAAATCTCCTTAGATGAGCCCTGCTGCAACACGAAGCAAGAGAGAAAATCCACAATAACACTTTGTTTTCTACAGAGTCTTATGAGATGGGTTTGTCATGACATGTCAGACAGGCTGAAGGATTCGTGTAGGCTCTTGAATAAACATGTATCTCAGAAGCCAAATAAAGCATCAACACTCTAGAGAGACACCAAAGGCAAAGCACACCACAGATTTTACAATTAAAATAGATAGATTAAGCTACTGACTTAGCATACTGGCTTTACATTTTTGTAGGCATCCAACCATTATCATGGCTTGCACAGAACCTTAATCTGGATAGTGCAAAGCAAAGAAATGGAGTCCTGCAATGCTAACCTATACCCCAACTAGAGGTTCACCTCCAGATCAGGTGGGAGGGATTGGAGGAGCCCAGTGACCTCCTTCCTGTGAAGTGGTCCAGAAGCTCCTTTGCAAAGGATAGGTGATTTGCATTGTGTGATGCTGAGCATATGATGATTTTTAGTCTGTGATACATATGATCAGGAAGCTTCAACATGCTTGATCTAGAATATAAAGAAAAGCAAAGAAACAAAGATAACTGATTTTAAATGAATGTACTAATGCTGGTAAACTCTATATCCTTATTTTTCATAATGAAATAATCAACCAGTAGGTAAAGAAGATGAAGCAGAGAGAGTCTGGATAGATGAAAAATACTGATAACCAAAGCATACTACATTGGAAAGCAGTTTAAAGTTACTGTTATACAAATAGAAAGGGGAAAATAACAGACTGCACAGGGGAAGAGGCATCCTTGTTTCAAGGTATACATGTGGAAATTGTGGAACCAAAATACGACATAAAATTGCAGTTCTTTCTCTAAATATAAATTTAAATATAAATGTATGTTGCAAATAAAATTGCAGTTGTTTTTTAAATATAAATGGGGAAAAGGTACATCAGCAAGGACTGAAGATAAGTTCATTTGAAGATTTTTTTTTCACTGCGTATTTTTTCTTAGAAATACACCAAGTTATCTCCTATTAAAATTAGTTTTAATGTGAAAGATTATGTTTACTAAGTATTTTAAGATCTTTGTGCCACTCTTATTTTTAAATCATTGAACTTCCACCAATAGTGCCAAAAGAAACAAATGTTTTATCTTTTTCCTTTCCTTTTTCTTTCCCTCTGACGTAAGAGTTAATGCCATTCAATAAATGTAGTCAATTTTCAATAGTAGTATATATAAATTCATATGAATGTTCTAAAATGTTGATTTTCTTGTATAAGTTCATTTATTGGCTCATAGTTAAATTGAAATTCTAATAGCTAAATTGTGGGAAATATGTTTTTATGAAAAAACATGTTGCAACATTTGAAGCATTAAAAATTTTATCATGAACTGCACCTCTAAGGCCTAAATGTGCAATCCAGTAGTTTAGCAGGCAAAATATTTAAATGCAATTTAAGGTTGCTCTTTTTAAAAAACTTTATTGTCCATATTTTATTACAGTAAATCACATATGTTCAGTGTTACAGAATGGCTTGAGCTTCACTCCCTGGTTTCTCAGCAGTAACTACCAAAGTAGATACTTGAAAGTTAACTTGCAAAAGAACTTAGAAGCAAAATTGTACCAGAGTTCTTGCATTTGATTGAAAAATGGATAATAGAAAGAAAAGAAGCAGTGTGTAAAAACAGTGTTGCTTCTGTGGTAAGTGGAGTTCTTTTATGATTTCCAGCCAGCTTAGTGATTTGTTGAGACAAACTTCTCTGACATAGGTGATCCCAGATCCCAACCATCTCTTGTTAAAAAGGCATAAAAAGAGATTAGCATACAGCAGGGCTCGTGCAGTGGATTCTCTTGGCTCATCTTGAAGTGCTCCAGTGAGGTCTGGCTTGTTTTGCACTGTTCAGGATCATTTCTTTTGCCACTCATGGAAGTCTCAATGATTTAAAAATAATAATAGCACAAATAGAACACATGACCTCTAACCCTTTCCTCTTTGATTAAGTCTCATTTTATAACAAAACTATGACTAATGTCTCTTCCTTTGCCTTCAATAAACTATCATATAATCTGTCTATTATTCTTAATATCCTCTTGCCCCAATAAGACATTTGTGTTTTGTTTGGATTCCCCTGAATGGGGTGAATATTATATCTATAACCTACTGGAAAGCATTTCTTCTTAGACATATTGGCAGGCCTAATTTTGTTTTTACAGGTGTTTGTACTTGGAAAGGGGTTAGCCACAGTCTTGAAGGCTCTACCGCACTGGTACATCACAGGAGCACAGTGTGCTGTGGGTCCTTGAGCTGTTAACGGGAGGCAGGGAGGGAAAGTTAAATTAATCATTTATGCTTTATTTATACTTTCTCCTACTTGTGGAACTGGACAAGCGGATGCCAGTTTTCCTCAGCTAAAGGCTGTCTGTGTGACATGATGTTTGATATCTAGCAAAGCATAATTTATGCAATTTGCATCATAAATCAAAAAGAACAGGAATTGCTGCAGTGCTTCAGTTTTCTTTGTCAGCTGGACAACCTAACTATAACCCCAAAACTTGTCCTGAGAAATTTTGCTTTGAATTAAACAGAAACCCCAGCTCAAATTCTGTTGCTCTTTTTATTTTTTGCTAAGATTTCTCTTTTCATTCTGTAATGAAAACTCAGTCACGATATTACCACCTGAAAACTCCATGCTGAGGTGAGCTTAGTTTACAAATAACCTCATCATGTCCAAGGGATTCATGAAAACTAATGGATCAGCAAAGTATCAGTCAGCTTTCCTCAGTCAAATTGCGGAAAGAACTGCCGAAGAAATACACACATGGAACAGAAAGAAAGCTGATGTAGCAGTGGCCTCAGTTTCAACATTATCTTCAGAAAATAAATGTTTGCATATCTCCTTTTACTTTTTTTTTTTTTTCCTCTCTTTTTTTTTTCTTTCTCACCGGAGACCCCAAAATAAGGGATTTATGTTGTCTTTTACTGGTCACAGTGCAGTCAGCCATAGGGATGTAGCAGACAGGATGAATCCTATGACTGAAGATGACAATTCAAGAAGTCCATTTTCTGATCTCAGATAAGATCAGTGCAGAGTGACTGTTCTGCAGAGAAGCAGCACTGAGAATGTAGTGATATCAAAGCCAGCAGCACTGAGCACAGGTCACAAAACAGCTGTAGGTGTAGAGTTAATGTGGGCCCTGTCTTTGCCTGCCAGTAGCACTTTGAACAAGGTAGAAACGGTATGTATTTTTAAGTAAAATCATTACTGTGGCAGGAGTGTAGTTCATTATAACTACTTCATTATTTTGGAAAGTTCTGCCCTTTCTTTTGACATAGCTAGTAGCTATTTCAGATATCAACTTGGACAAAATATTAGATTTGGATATAAATTCTCTTATTCCCTGCAAAGATAGAAGTCTAGAAAATCTGTGAGTGATTGTATGCTGGAGTTCAATAGCCCAGTGTATTTACATTCATCGTGACTATGCTCTGATCTAAAACTGAATTGTTGTATGTGCTCAGAAGCTGTTAAGTGCTGAAGTAGGTATGCATGTACCAGTGTGACTTTATATGCGCAGTAAGAGGTGCTGATGCATTGCACCTGAAAGGACTTTGATAGACAAATGAGTTTGTTTCAAGGAGGCTCATATTGAAGACTTCTGGAGTTTAGAGTTAGGGGCCAGGCATTACTAAGGAATTCTAGTAAGATAAACATGCAGGCTTTGTTTTATGGATGTATAGGGTAAATTTAATAGTTAAAAAGTAGTATAACACAGAGAGTGATATGCAGCTCATGGGAATGTGCACTTTGAGTGTAGGATATATAGTGATTCTACTGCAAAAGCAGAACATCTGAACAGGCTGTACTACTTTGAAAGGTAGCTCTTCCAGGCTTCTTCACTATGTCTGTCTTATTAGACTAAGAAACGGTCAATGGCAGATACTTATGAGAGATAAGATGGCATAAAAGTATTGCCACCTGCCTGCCTGGAGGTCAATGGAAAATATATAAACATGGATTTGTGCTGCAAAATTATTTCTCAGAATGTCATTGCTTAGTTATTCTGAGACAACTCATATTTAAGGAAAAGTGAAGACTACATTTCACCAGATATAGTTCTACATGATCTTATTATGAAAAAGAAATGAATAATGCTAACAAATTTCAGTTTGCCATAAAGAGCAATTTCTTACAGATAGTGATATGAACTCTTGGAATTATATTTCTAGGTAAAAAAAAACACAAGAGGATCTACCAGAATTCCAAAATTTTGAATGAATGTAAATAAAACCATTGGAGAAAATATTCTAGGCTGCCTTTTCACTTTGTTTTGGTCAGAGATAATTTTCTTTACTTCATCTTGTTAAAGATAGAAGTCTGGACACAGATTAACAAACAATAAACCAAATTTTTATAATCATATTTCTTATACTCTGTTCATTTCTCTGCTGTTGTCATGTTTAGAAATGTTGTGTGTACTGAAATGGCTGTATTCATACTCTTAACCAAAAGCATTTTTTTTTGAGAAACTCAGTTCTTAATGTTCTCTTTTAATTTCCTTTCAACACATGGAAGTAAATGGTCTCTTAAAATGTTCAGATTTACAGCAAATATTTCTACATAACTTCCTGCTTGCAGATTTTTTTTTCTGCTAAGGGCTAAGGCTGCTCAGTGTTTTCTTAAGGTGATACAGGGAACAAGAAATCTCTGTCCATCTTAAAACTCTTTCATCCTTGTACTTGGGCTTTTTTAGCTAATTTGTAATGCAGTGGCAGAATTTCACACCATTATGTGTATCTCCACTACTACCAACTTACTCATTCTGCAAAGTTGTAGATAAGAGGGTTGAAAAGGGACTACAAAAAACTCATAGCTATTTCAAAAGCAAACAAACCAGGAACCCAGGGCTCCACTAACATCTGCAACACATATGCAAACTTATTTTTATTCGTCTCTGTTGACCTTACTTCCAGGATGCTCATCTGCAACATCATTCCCATTCCTCTTCTGCAGGAGGTCTGTCAGACAGGTATCACCAATACTTTGCCTTCTAACTTTCATGTGTGCAATGTGCTTTTCCAATTTTGTGCTCTGCCACAAGCCACCAGCCATTTGCTTTGAACAACCTTTGGTTTTGGTTTTTAGATTGTGTATTTTAACCACATAACAAAGTGATGAGACATCCCAGGTATGAATGCTATTTTGTTTCTAAGACCAAGGTCTTCAACGAGCAAGATGCTGTGACTCTGCTCTGCTGTGTGTCAGTCCCTTCTTTGAATGTGGAGATTTGCCATGGAGAAGCAGTCTGTGATCACGTATTGATATACCATAGACCACAGGGTAACTGTAAGCTGGTGCTTACTGACTCTCAAGTGCTTAAATTTTCAAACAGAAATATTACTCTTTCAATGTAGGGTTCTGCTTAGAGGATATATGCAAGTGGTGTTTTTTTATTTTTGTTTTGTTTTGAATTTCTCCTTTCTTTTTTATTTAAACAGAAGAAAACAGAGATGCAACCTTAAGCTACAACATGGATTTCTGACGTTTATACTACAGAGCATATTATTACATCAGCTGGAAACAGGTGGACATTATCCTTAGAGTGGAAATCTTCTGTAGAGAATATCTATAGTTTGAGAGTGTGAGAGTTATGATTATTTTTCCCTCTCTCTTTTCCTGAAATGTGTTCTAGTGAAGTCAGAGTTAAGCTAGATTTTGTCTAACAAAGAGAAGACGTTTAACCTCATATGCTTTCCTTTGACAAATATCAAGAAGAAAAGGTGATGAGACCTCTTGAAAAACATTGGCAAGTATCTGATTTAATGGAAAGCATCAGGCAAGCTAAAAGTCGAGGTAGTTATCATCTCTTGTATAATAATCACTGACATGAAGTATTCTCTTGAAATCTACTTGCTTGAGAATAATGCCCAAGATTGAAATGATAGATGCACAATGAAACTATTATATCCAGATGCCGAGAAATAAGAGCATACTGTGTAAAAGGGCTAGGTGAAGCACCACAATAAAAAGCTTTAAAAAAAAAAAACAGTTGTGATTTCCTATTAACTTTGGAACTCTTTGAAAATCACAAAAGAGTGAAGACAATTACAATCTAGAAATACGAAGCAACTTTTTTATGCTTCCTTTCATGCCAGGAGCTGCTGAAAAGCAATAGAGCAGCTCCTGTACGAGAAGAGATGAAGGCAAGTCTGTCTATCCCACAGAACAGTCAGTATTTTCATCACTGTCTGATTATTATGAATATTTATTTTAGCACTAGTTATACACTTGACTCTGCATACAGGCACAAGGATAAAAGAAAAAACTTACATAGCTTACATTTAAAATGTAGACTTTTAAGACTTTAGGAACCAGAGATATATAGAGAGAATTGAATTATTTAAAGGTCTAATTAAATCTCTGAGTTGGAGAAAGTATGTTTTTTGGGCAGGTCTGAACATGGGATAAGGCTGTTAAAACCTTAGTTCTTATTGTTGATGTACTTGATGTAGTTCACTTCCTGCTATTCCAGTAGTCTCACATGAAATATAAAATAGAATAGATGTATAGTGTAATTGCTCCGCAGTATAATACATTGTTCATAATAATGTCCCAGACTACTTCTTTTAAAAACAACACTCAGCTTAGGGGGTCTAACAAAGCAGAAATTAATTTAGTGTCCTCTCAACATTTAAACAATATCCACCACTCTCAGCTCAGTATGTCAGAACAATGCCAGATCTGCACACTCTGAAATGTGGAGTGCTATTGTCCCAGTGAAACTAATAGTCACAGTGTGATTTTTCAGTACTTGTAAAGGCTCATGTGCTGGCCAAAACAAACCCACTAACTGAGAACAAGAATCAGCTTTTCGGTGTGTAAGAATTGTAATCCATTATATTTAAGACCAAGATAAGAAAAAGATGATTGACCAGAAACTGTGTTTCTATTAAGGAATGTATCAACATTTCCATTAGGAAGTCTTATTATTGATCTTCAAACGAATATTGAACACTTCAGTGAAAGAGTAGCTAGTGCATGTGGTCAACAGCTATTTCTACAGCTCCAGTATACATTACCAACCAGTTCTTCCTTTCAAGTAACTACAGTGTGTTGTAGCCTTGTCCTTTATTAAACAAATGCATCTTCTCTCTGCAAGAACAGGGAAAAAAAGCCACGAAACCAATGTGGTATGTTTGTTCAATCTCCAATGAAACCATTCCCAGCTATGGCATGGGACAAAGGGTAATGATTTTAAAGTGAAAGAAGATAGGTCTATATTGGATATAAAGAAATTTTTCACAATCAAGATGGTGAGGCATGGGAATGGGTTGTTCAGAAAAATTGTGGGAACTCTATATAAATGGTGTTCCTGACCAGGTTGAATGGGGCCCTGGGCAACTTGGGGAGGTATCCCTGCCCAATGCAGGGTGTTTGGAACTAGGTTACCTTTAGCTCCCTTCCAACATAAATCATTCTATGATGGTATGATTCCATGATTTTACATCAATAATTTGCTACTATGTGAATTCCTGAATGTCAAATCTCATATTGATCTTTTTTTTTTTTTTTTTTCTTCCTTTTCTTAAGTAACAATAGCAATAGCAGCTGAATTTCTGTGAGCTGTCCTGTTACAAGTGATTACATGGAGGAGGTCTGGATCCTGCTGTAGAAGTCCCTGGGGAACAGAATGACTCAAATTTTCAGGCCTCCTCACCTGTCCCTACTCACACATTACAACTTGAGTCTTTTTTTTTGGAAAAAAAAAAGTAGATGTCTACCGCTGCAGACTTATATCTTACAGCAGGATTTGAAAGCAAAGAGGAATTTCTACAAGAGAATTTGCATCACCTTGGGTAGAATCAATTCCTTAATTTGCAGCCAGGTTCAAAAATCTTTCAGCTAAAGACCGACTCCTGTTGGCATCAGAGGAGTTGAAAATTAATTCTGTCCACAGTGAGAAACTGTAGAACTAGTGGGAAGAAAACCAGTAAAGTTGTTTTCTGAGTGGCCTTTGGGAAAACAGTGGGAAGTTGCTGGTGAGTGGAACATTTCAAGAATAAAAAGGACACCCCAAATCCCTAATTAACTTTAAAGTGAGTATCCCTGTTAGTGCCACACTTTCCTTTATTAAAAAAAAAATATATATATATATATATAAAAAGATCCAAACACTTTGTCAGGTACTTCAGGTACTTGCCACTGATTTTATTAGAACAGAGAAAATTTACAGCATAGACAGATGTGGTTCTTCAGGGAGCTTTTACATCAGGAACACTTTTAATTTGTTGATGGGAATTATTATTTACTTCCTGGAAATAAGAAGTGTATATAAAGTCTGATAGTTTGATTTCTGCCTGTAATGAGTACAGTGGCCCTGTACGGATTGGCCCAGGGCCAGTTTTTTCATACTTTTGGGCTGAGGCTAAACCTCAGCTTGAAAAATAGCCTTGCAGGCACCACAGTAAGAAGCGCTGGGAAATACTCTCTCCTTGCTTCACCTCCCAGATAGGGCAATGAGGATGTAGCAAAAATATCCAAAAGACACTGTATGTAAGAATTCAAAGGTCATGAGAAATCTGTATCTTTCTGCCTCCTCCTCGGCCATGGTAAGCAGTAATTTCCCATGTTATCTTCCTTTTTGGACAGGATATTTTCATTATACACTGATCTTATATTGCACCATGGGTCATTCCTGCAGCATGGAAGGAAGATGTTAACATGTCTCCTCTAACTTGCCTTCATGAGAGCTGGTCCAGTTTGTGCCCAGCTATGAAATCATAGTTTCCCACACTGCAGGGCTAACTCGAAGGAGGCAAAAGTATGTAAGTGCCTTTTGAAACTAAGGAGCCCTTGTTGTGCTGCTAATGTGTTTTCAAACTGTTTTTGCTGCATGCAGGCATTGTCAATCAGCTTTGAATGTGAAGAATCATGTTAAAATAGAGTTTTACAATAGTTTTTTCAGTGCTGCTCTCAGTGTCAGGTTTTACAGACACTACATCTTGGATCAACTGGGTAGCAGGAATAAGCTGAGATTTTGGAAAATGCTGTTTTGCTTGGATGGGAAAAGCTGTTTTCTAACACTGTATTGAAATGTATTATTATAACAATTATACCATTTCAGAGTATTAACCATTTTGGAAACCATAGTTCGAGTTCTCCAAAACATTCAAGCAGGAATTGAAACTCTAGCCAAACTTAGAAGTAATCCTTAAGAAGTACCTGACTTTAGTCACAGTGAAAATGTACACCTGGAATCAGAAAATCCTCAAACAAGGCTACAGCTCCATGGGCATGTATGTGTGCACCTGGGGTCTAGATGAATGTGTTTGCTTTTAAATAGTTTTTGCCAATTACAGAAGCCCTGAAATAAAAGCGCAGGACTCTAGGGGTATCAAATGCCCATGACACATTATCAAATTAATGACGCGCAATTAATGATGATGGGAGAAAGCTGCTTCAGGCATCCCCGGTGGGAATTCTGATAGAATGCCAGGATCTGACAGATATAAATTGACTTTAATAAAAGTCACAACAGGAGAGCTGAGACCTTAATTACCAGCATGCCAATACTCAGTGAGTTTGAAATATTTTGGTCTGAATGCAAGTATTACTAGCTTTACTATTCTTAAAAATTAAAAAAGAAAGAGAAAGCCATTAAAAACAAAGGTATAGGTTATGAAAAAAGAAATAGAGGTGAGAATTAGTTCTAATATTCATGTTTATGCATTTATGTACATTTTATTTAATACAGGCCTGAAGAAAAATGGTCTACTGTGACCAGATTTAGAAGAATTTATGTCTGTTTCTTTTTTTTTAGCCTCACACAGTTTTGTATCTCTCACAAAATTGCCAGATCAGATATGCCAAACAAACAGCTTCTCACACTTCTATAATTTATTCCAATAATTTGAGCTTAGCTTAGAATATGCCAAGTTAACTTGTATTAAATATTTTCATAGAATCATGGAATGGTTTGGGTTGGAATGGACCATTTAAAAGCATCTGGTTCCAACACCCCTGCCTACTAGATCAGGTTGCCCAAAGGCCATCCAATCTGGCCTTGAACACTTCCAGGGATACTTTCATTTACTTTTCTCTTATCATCTGTTAGTTCTCAGTTTGTGCCCTCAGCATAGTAAAGGTAGACTTCTACAGGTATTTGGGAAGCAACTGCCACACATTAATTCCTAAAAATATGTTATTCTTAACTAACAAAGCCAAGAATCTTTTATACAGAACATTACTAGCAAGGGTTAAAACATTTTTAAGAGAGCTGTTCGGTACTCCATCAGTGTGTATGCTAAATGCATCATATATCACCCAGGAAAATGAATTGATCCAAGTTTTTAAGAGTTTCAGTCTTTATTTTCCTTAGATGCTGATATTGTTAAAATTTCAGACTTGTAGAATGAGAATCTCAGAGTGACTCTAATTCTGGTTTTACAGGGTGGCATATTGCTTTGAAATCTTTCTATGTCTGGTTGTTTCCCAAATCCCCAGTCCTGGAAGTATAAGAAATTTTATCTCAGTATGATGTTTAGTGCTGTGGGACCTTGCTTCTAAGAAAGATATTTTTCTCAGCTAATAAAAACATAGAAAAATAATAATGATTCTTTTAGAATTAATTGGCCTCAAAAGTGCTTACAGAACCGTAGAATGCCCAGTGAGATATGGGAAAATATGAAACTACAAAAGATAGTGGTGAGTTCACTCAGTGCTCTGATCTGCTTCTGAATCAACAGTCCCAAGAAAAGATGTAAAAGGCAATCCTGAGTATAGAAACTGTGGTATAACAACAAACTTCAGACATTATTTTTCCACTTTGTCATTTGCAATCTAAACATGTAATTAAGCATTTATGCATAATCAGTTAAAAGGTTTGTGTACATAATTCATATTAGCAATACACTGTATTTATGTAAACACAGAAAGATACTGCTAAAGTGACAAGTATCAAAATCAGAATTCATTACAAACAATGCTCATTGTTTAGCAGTTAACAGTGTGAACTCCTTTTGCATTCATTAAGGAATCTGCGACCACCTTTATAAAAGTTCTCATTCAAAAAGACCTTATACTGCCTGTTATGTATGTTGGAAGATGTAGACCCTTAAATGTTTGCCATGTACCAAATATTGATAGAGATAGTGTTAGTGCCAAGAGTACAAATCTGTGATTGAATTTTAATTTTCCTAGCTAGAATTTTGTATTACTCTATCCAATCTTACTTCCGGTAGTCGTTTTCTCCCACTTATTTAAAGGCTCAAACTTGTCTAAGACAAGTTGCATTAAAGAGATTTTTTTTTTTCCTAGACAGCTCCAGGATTTTCTTGATGAAGAGGAAAGTAAATCTGTATGTCATCAACCCAGAATAGCAATTTAATGAATGGCTTTCCCCAGAGGCAAGGTGCACACGCTAAAAAATATACAAAGCACCAACCAACCTAGTTCAGATCCCTCTGGGACTTCACAAAGTGTAAAGTATAAAAGCAAAACAAGGACCCCGCTTGTACCAAAAGGGACCTTGAAATACAGTTTTTAAGAAGGCTTATAAGAGAGAAATTCATCTTTTCCTTTGTTTATACACGTCTTTTCCTCCCAGCACTTTTATTCTGAGAGCAGGTTATACTCATTATTGACAATGAGATAGATACTCCTTTAGGCTTTTCTTCAGAGGAGCACTGAAAAATCAGCCACTGAGATGTTTATTTGAGAGCTGAGGCTGGGGCAGAGAAAATAAACACTGTCAATATGTTTGGTGTTAAGGTGAATGGCATCAGGTCCTCCCAGTTTGACTTGTAAAGTCTCAGCCACAGCGTTCCTGCGTGCTTGTGTTTTAGTAGGCCGCAGACTGGCCTCTAAAAGGAAGGGAAAAGTACATGATGTTTGTACAGCTGAAAACAAGATGAAAAACCGCAGGCCCCCTCTCACACTCCATTAGACCCTAAAGTCCATGGAGTACTGCACTCAACACATAAACACTCAGTTTGTGGAAAACTTTCTCAATGTGTGAAAGCAGGGAACAAAGCCTGGAGTCAGAACAATGAACATCTATGTAAGGAGCGAGCCGTCAGTGAAAATGCAACGGTGATACTCATGTAAACAAATGGCTGACATTGGAGCACATTAATCACAGTAATAACTCCCAATAAGAACTCCTGGGAATGAATCTTGATATTCAGAGAGGACTGTGATGTGCAGTCCGCAGATGATGAAGGCATTATTTTCTTCTCACTTTTCGTGAACTGAAATAAAAAGTAATGTCTCTGACATACACTTGACCTTGGAACCAGCAACAGCAGGGCCTGAATCTACCTGCACTTTGCTGGTAACTCTTCTGCTGCAAGGCTTTGTCAGAGCTAGTGAGATTAAATAAATAAGTAAAAGATTAAATGAATAAATAAGAATACATGCTTGATGTACAGTGGTATGCTTTGGAGCTCTGCTCCAAGCCATCTTCACTCTACTACCATGTAGAATAACAAGACAACATAAACTGTCTCATTACTTTTCAATAGGAAATGTAGAATATAGAGAGAATAGTTAAAATCTGGTGTAAAAACCTTCCTGCTCTGTAAAGAACATTTGAGCTTTTGCTTACTGAATTCTCTGGGGATATCTAGCTACAAGTTTCCAGAACCTCAACAGGTTGTGAGTCAGATGTGTGATCAAAATTACAACATTCTAATTTACATTGCACAAAGCCCTGATCTTAAGACAAACAGGAAGGTGACAGATGCAATGTTTTTCAGACTTGCAAATGGATGAATGTTCTCAGCAAAATATTTTTTCCTCCCAAATTTAAGAAAAGATTAAAATTTTTATTGCTATTCAAGTATTAGTATTGTTTCAGTACTGACCAGAACTCCTGAGTGCTGCATGTCTGCAAACAACTAAGGTCTTATTCTTCCAGCTAGCAAATTTATTTGGCTAAGGAGGATCAGCTGCTTAACTTGAATGGTCAGATTGTGTCAGCAGACAATTTAGTTACGTACAGCCTCTTGTTCAATCACTGCATTTTACCACTACTCTCTTCCCCTTTAATCTGGGTATATGAGCTGGAGCTGGAGTGAAGACAGGGTGAAAGGGGCATGACAAACAGAAGAAAATATGCCTAAGCCCTACCAGCTGCTGTGAAGAAAGAGGGGCTGAAGGTTAACAGGAGTAGACAGGGCAGGAAGCAGCCACAGTTGGAAGGAATCTGAGAAAGAGATCCAAGGAAGAGATCCCTTTGAGTTTCAAAATGCCTCTCTATTACCCCATGGGGCTCCATTAATAACAGCATAGCCTCTGATCAATATGTGAATGAATTAAAGTTGATACAGAGATTGATAATCTCTTTGCATAATTGGTTGATATGTTGAACCAGTTTTTTAAGGGTTTGCAGGATAATTAATGAATAATTTGCAGGATAATTTAATGAATTGTTTAAGGTTTTGTATTGAAACCTTCAAAGTGACTCAGGCTTCCAGTGATTATCTCCAAATGCTGGACCTCTAAATATATTCCCTGACCTTCAGAAGTACTGAAACAAACTTCTTCCCATGACTTTAGAAAGCTTTGCAGGGTGCTACCACAACCTCTAAAAATCAAGCTGATTTTCACTGGTGTGTGTGTGGGTAGGAGGATTTAAAGAGCCTGGCTGTAGAAAATCAGATGTACTAGATGTGCTTCTCTGACTCCTTGCAGCATTTTTAACTCCCACCAAAAAGGGTGAGTTAACTCTGGTTTAAGAGTGATTCCTCAGGTCAGCTTGCCTACATCTCTTCAGTTTAATGTGTCATTAAAATGCACATTTTTTTAGATTTTACAACTTTCCATTGATATGTGCTCAGCTCAGTCTCTCATTAATAATAAACATTTTTCATAGAATCCTTAGAGTTGCAAGGGACCTCTGAAGTCCACTTAGTCCAACTCCAATGAACAGGGACACCACAGCTAGATCAGGTCACCTAGGGCCTTATCTAGCCTTGTCTTGAAATTTTCCATGGTCAGAGCATCAACCACAACACTGAGCAACCTGTTCCAGTGCCATATCACCCTCACTGTAAAATACATTTTTCTTATTATCTAGCCATCCCAGTCAGGAATACAGACAAGACTGAATCAAGATTTGTTTTCTACATCCTGTACAGGCTTTGAGGTTACATGTCCTAAACAGCTTAACACATTTGGGCACATGGCACAAAATATAAACAAGCATATATTATACAAGCACCATGTTGGTGGACTGCAGCACAGCCGTCACATTATTTCAGATGCACTGAAATGAGACCTGCTTCCTAATCTGGCTGAAAATATCAGGTAAACATACGTAGGACCCAGAGAAATCTGAGCGAGCACTGGAGGGATAGTGCACCCAGCAAGGTTAGGAGGGACTACTCATGTCACTGAGCTAAAAACTGCTCCCTGGATACTAAGCTACTGTGTCAACTGAAACAGAGATGCTGCAGTGCCCACTGCAGGTGATGCTGGGACCAGTAATGGCCCTTACATCAATCAAGGTCCAGTGTCTTCCCAAACTGAGTCTGCTCTGGTGAAGAGCTCTGTAGTACAGTCTGAAGCTTTGTATACTTAAATATCTGCTTTTATTTCTGACTTTACTACAAGTCTAATGATATCAGTTGTTTGGCTAACATTGCTGCAATTGTAATTAGTACAGTTTCCAGCTATCAGATTTTCAGAATTTTGAAGTGTGAGCATTTAGTGCTTCAAGCTGAAAAAAACAAATGTGGAGCATATTTACTTTGGCATTTAAATTTTGAAATTCAACAATCCATCTCTCTATTTTGAGATGACTGCAGAAACAATACATTATAGACAGAATAAAAAGAACATTATTCCGAAGTTTTTAAATAGCCTTTTGTGTTTTCTGTTGCTTTTAGTACTCCTGATTCATTAAGTAAAAGACAAATTCTCAGCAAACCTCTTAAAGTTTTCCTTAATTTCCTAAGCTAATGAAAGTCTTGAAATAGAGAGAAATGTAGTGCAAATATTATCTGAGATAACATACAGGAATTCACATCTCAACTTATATTTTCACATTTCTCAATTTAAGATATATATATTTGTTTAAGTTCTTTACAGAAAAAAAAAATTAAAGAAGTGAGTGGCATTTGCTGAATAATGTTTAAACATTTTTGTAACGAACCTCCCTTGCAGTCCCCCCTGACAGCATTAAGTCTCTAGCACAGAAATCTTCACATTCTCCAGATGGTAGCATAAATTTTCAGGTCAAGTGATATTAAAAATAGATAATAGCCCAGACCTCATGAGTCTCTACAGAAAGACTAAACAGTCACAATAGGGAATATCATTGTTTTGGTTTTCTTTATGAGGTTTTATGTACTCAGCTGTTTCTTCACTGTGCTCTCAGTGCAGAGAGACCCTGATCATTCTGAATTCCAGTTCCACCTCACTTCCTACCCTTTATACTTTCTAAGCCCCATGCCACACAAGTCAAGGGAAATATATCCACACAGCTGCACCATCAGCTCCTAATGTGCTCTCCACTGACACTACTCCTGGTCTGCACTTCAGAGCATTTATAACTGGCAAATGAGTTCTTGAATATCCTGCACTTATGGCTTCTTTAGAGGAATACAGACCACTCTGGGGCATTCTGCTGTTCTGATTAATGGATGAAACTTCTGTAAAAATCTAACGACACTAAACCATTTCAAGCACAGGAAGTTTTGATAGGGTGTCATTATTAATAAGATGTATCTTTGAGCAAGCGTATTTTGTAGGCAGACAGTAGTTGCCAGATAAAGGCTTGGACTTGTCTTGCATGGTCCCTTGGCAAGTCTACGAGGAACTATTAAAAAATGGAAGAAGCTTCAGAGCGGACTCAAAGGCTATTTCTTCTTTTATGTCTGGTTCTACTTGGGCCAGGTCTTAAATAGATGTCTCTCACATGGCCACGGCCATTTGCAGTTCAGAAAAACAGCTTTTCAACCATGAAGGCTGCTTTTCACACCCAAGTGGAACTGGCAAATGGCCAAACCATGTGCACAATTTGTATTTACACAGTACTAATATTTTGGAAGAGAAAGAAGCTTTGTGGATTATCAGTTTCCTCTGTCCTGTAATACCTTCAATTCACATTTGGTGCTTTTTAATTTTCTTCAAAAGTCAGAAGGCAATGAAGATAACAACCATTGTTCCATAATCTCCTCTTTCAGTGGGATAGATATGCCACTCATAGCTTGGTCTTGATGCCTGCTTTATTGTTACTGCCACTGCAGGAGATAAGTACTGCTGGCCAAGACACCCAAATGTGCTCAGGAACTGCAGTGAGGAGCTATTTTTAAGAAATAGGTAAAGGCTATGCTTGTATTAGCAACTACTGTAGCCCAGTAGGAACAAACCTGGAGGTCAAAGCAGTTGATGCATAGGATCTGATATTCATTCTATCCTTGTTACATGGGTTTTATTTCCTCTTCAGTAGAAACTATGATCCCAAATGCAAGCATTTGGAAATTTAATTTTGATCTCAAGATTTAATTCCATCTGAAAATAATTCAGTTTGTGCGCTCGGACATTGTTCCAAAAATGACCCACGTAGTAAGAGGGAGCCATCTTCCAAAACTATTCCCCTGATCAAAATTTTTTATGTTAATGTAGACAAGGCTGTCAAGTAAAGAATGAAAGCAGATTTCCCTTCTGCAATACTGCCTTTTCAATTTCAATATTGTAAACATAACCTTAGGGATATTGAATTTCCAACTTCCAAAAGTGGGCAAGGGAGAGTACCTGAACCTTTGGAAGCACAGACGGGTTCTGAATGGCTTCCATGAGCCATGTGGCAATGTCAAAACACTCCAATAAATTGTGCTACACTTCCTGCCACAGTAATAGATGTATCTCTACGGAAATGCAGTTGCAGTAATTGTCAATATATAGTTTATAATGTTATCATTGTACACAATGCATTACCACTGCACTGCCTTGTGTTCCCTTGAATTTAAAGCTATTTGATTTAGTATTTTCCCTTAAATGCCATTTGCTAGGCAGCTTTTCTTTACTCTTAGCTGTTCCATATAGGGATAAAGGTCTCAGGTGTAAGGGCCTTCTCCTAAGCTCATGTTTGTGTTTGCATCCCTTGTACCTATGCTTGAGTTCTTGTTAGACAACACCCAAAGCAGCATGAGGTGCTCCAGGTGTGGCCACATCAACCCTTTGTAACTGGACACAGTTATCTGTTGAGATCTACGCTCTGTTCTTCTCTATTTACACTTCCCCATGTTTTGTTTGCCTTCCTAACTACTACCAGACATCAGGTTGCTGTTTTTAAGTGTCTGTCAACAGTTATCACCAAATCCTTTCCCTGATCAGTGATCTGCAGGTTGTGACTGCAGAACATACTTTTTACTGCTTTTGTCAACATTCCTCTTGTTTTCTCTGTTTATTTAATAGCATAGTTAATCTCCTCTGTCCATGCCTCCCTTTCATTTCAGGTTTGATTCATCTTCCCAGAATAGAAGCAGCCCTTCCCATCTGATGTTTTTGTTGTGTGCCCATTTGTATGATCATCTTTGAGGAAAAAAAGAGTGAATTTAACAGAGTGAGTTTAGCATTAAAATTCAGTCACAGTGATTATTACACAAATAACCTTTACCTTCTTAATACCATTTTGAGTTTATTTTGCGTTTTATTCACACCCCCATAGTAAAATATTTCTATGCCTGCTGGTACTATTTTTGCTAGGCAATAAAACATATGAAATCACCTTTTGCATACTTAGTGCTTTAAGTTATACCTTACTCTTAAGTAATAGGATTAGCAAAGGAAAAATAGCTCCAGGTAAGATGTATAAAGTGAAAGAGAAAAGGCACTTGAAAAAAAGGTTTTTATTTGTCTAGTGCTGGGAAAGCAGAACATCTGGTGAAAGCCTCTGTAGCACTGTGAGGTTTTGAGCCCTACTTAAGTTCTCATTACAGCTACTGCTAAGTTGTTTAATAATTAAATTTCACACAGATTGACAGCTCAGAATCATTTTGAATCCACCTCTAAATATCTGAATTGGTTATAAGTTAACATAAATATTTCCTCTGCAAGAAAACTGTGGAAGGGAACTTGAAATTTGTAATAGAAATTTATCACTTCCTTGGAATGCATATCTCTTATTCATTTCAATTCTTGTGATATGGAGTTGAACAAATCAGAATTGATCAGATGGTAAATAAGCTACCTTGAAGCTTCTATACTTTCTCTTTAATGCATCAGAAGTTCACCGTGCCAAAGAAGCTGCTGGTTAAGCAACTTTACTAATGAAGGAAAAAAAAATAAATGCAGATATGCAGTGCAGGATGGACTTCTGAATATGTATAGGACCCAGTTTTGCCAACTGATTCCTTTATCAGTTTTAAGTTCAGCATTTGGAGCAATTTGGCTATTTTACTGACCAGACCTTATGTTTTTGTAATCTCCCGTTACTAGATTTTATTGCAATGAAACAGAAATTTATTTTGCAAAGGGGTTTGACATTTAGTTGTGTATTAAACTGGCACAAAATCTGGAATATTTAACATTTTCCAGAAACCAGGCTTCTCAAATGTCTTCTTGTTTTGGATTGAAGGTTCTTCAATTGACAAGATGGAAACATTTAATTTTCTTATGGTTTGTGTGGGCTGGAATTTGATCATATGTTATATGACTATGAGGTAAACTAAGAAAAGTAAATGAAAAGTTATTGCAGAGTAAAAATTGAAATATTAATTTGCAAAAATATCCTCAAGGCATGCTTTAAAATTGTCAGAAGTGCTGTTTGCCTCAGAATGAAATTCCAGTAAAATAAATCCTTGCAAATGGTTTCTTTCAAAATTGAATATTCTTACAAAAAAGGATTTGCATCAGAGCTTTACTAATGAGCTTTAAGTTTAAAAAAATATTTATTCATCCTTGACTTCTGAGCCTCATGTAAGGAGGGCAAGTTGGCTTTTGAGGAAGCCCCTAAGCCCCTCTAAACCCAGTGCCCCAAAGCTCTTACAGAATTATTTCATTTGATTGCGTCTGTATCCAAATGAAAAATGATGACAAGTTGGTTTTCTCTGTGCTTGACAACTTGGTAAAACAGACTGAATACGATAACGAGAAAGACATGCAAGCCAGAAATAAACTGGTAGGGAAGGCAGAAGAAACACTCCTATGTGAAAGTCTGTTTGCTTTTTTTTTTTTTTTTTTCTTTTTTGGACTTGTGTGAGCCTTTTCCTTTTTGTTTACGTGTAGCTTATCTCCCATAACTGATGTCATCTGCTGCTTTCACAGCAATTCTACTCTTCTTTTCAAGTCCACTAGGTATCAGAAGAAAAGAAATCACAATTGTGAAATTCAGACTGCTGTGATGCTCAGAGATATGATTTAGCAGAGGGTTGTTACAGTTAGGGTACTATGGTTAGTCTGCGGTTGGACTTGATCTTTGAGGTCCCTTCCAACCTGAGTAATTCTGTGAAAATCTAAATGCAGCTTTAAAGATTCTCTTACAGTTGAATACGCAAAGATTGGTGAAGAGAAATACAAGTTATACACAGCTAAGGAGACACCTGCTTACCCTGACAGGTACAGCCACACAGAATATTCTATGGCACATTCACAGAAGTGACAGGTGACCCTCAAGAACGTTTTGAAAATTAGTAAAGGTGAAACCAGTTGTGTAAAGACAATGAATCATTTCAAAAACTGAAATTGTAAGATGAAGAATACAAGAAGTCAGTCATAGAAAAAGCCAATAAACCTAAAATCATTCAAAATATCCTCAAATCCCAGGGCCAAAAGCCACTGCAGAAGACTGAGCAGGCCGTGACTCAGGCAGAGGCAGCTGTGACTGCACTTGGCACAAAGTGCTCCAGGGCTCCTCCAGAGTGAACACTGGGTGTCAAAGTGATTTGAAAATACATATCTGAGGGACTGCGGTTTAACTTGGAATAGTTTCCATTTGGAGCTTCATTTAGTTCAGCCCTGGGTCCTCAATGACTTTTGAAAATGGAGGGTCAAAGAGAAAGATTTAAGAGACTCCAGAGTGCAAACATCAGTTACAAAAGAGGACAGGAGAAGATTTAGCACACTCACAACACCTGAAATATAACTGTGCACTGGGGGGTGACCAATCATTTAAACAGTTACTGCCTATTAAATACATGTGCACATTTCTCAGTCTGGCTGAACGTTTTAAAAACCTTGGCTGTCATACCAGGGCTGCTATGAAGCATGTACACCTCCCCATAAAGCCAGCCAACCACAGGCTGTGTATTATTCCGTATGCACACGACCAAATACATCCAGTTTAAAAAAAAAAAGCTGTGCTACAAATACCACCTTCAACATATACATAGAAAAAGTTTTCATCTGCTTAATGTTTTGACATGATAGTCTATATTTTGACTCCAGAGCATGATGACTGTATACCTTTTCAAATGAATTTCATTTTTTCCTGTCAAGGTACATTATTTTAAGGGTGACAATAACTTGGCTTCAAATGAGGTGAAACCATCACAGTGATAAATGAGTTTCTTGAGGAGGGAGGTTATACCCTGGGAATACACTTTGAAAGACCACACACCTCTGCTTAACCAAGCTTGTTAGCTTTACAACACATTACAAATACTCGTTCTAGTGCACATGGCAGCAAAGAGACCCAAGCACTTGACTTCTGAAAATACAGTGTATGTTGCATGGGGATATTAATCTCAGTTTTCATATTGGCCTTTTCTGTGAGTTTGTGCTGTTTAGCCAAAAGCTGCCTTCACTTCTTCCTTGTTCTGCAGATTTTTTTTCTTTCCAGATTCAAAAAGATGGGTCAGGCTTTGACATATAACTACAGCCAAGAGGGACAGCTTCACATTATTGCTATGAAGTTCATCTTGCAATACAAGAAAAAAAGCCAAATAGTATCAAATCTTTATAAGCATTTCCATTATAGGTATCTCTTTAAGAATTAGTGAAATAAGCTGGTGACTCTCCCTGGGCACATAATTGTGTTGCTAAGTCATTTTTGCATTGTCTCCTTGCTGTTGTATGCATCAGAAGATTAACAGGAAAAACAGCCTAGCATTGCCCTTAGATGTGCAGGAGCACAACTGCCATCCACCACAGCACATGTGCACTTTGCTGGAAATTTTACTTTTTAATCAGCTGTTTTGCACCTCTAGTAGTAATGGATCAATTAATGTTTGAGAGCTGCATTGAGAATACATGATGCTTTACTCCATTATGTGTGTCACACAGTGACTTTAAGTATGTTAATAGGACAGTCAGAATGGGTATATACCAAAAGACAAATTTGACTGAGATGCCCAAATCCCTGACATCTTTGATAACCATCTTTCTCCTTCCCTTGTTTGCTTACTCTCCATCTAGTTTTGTGGACTAACAGAGCACTTTCCTCTCTGAGCAAACCTAAGTATGATGCAAATAGAATGCACAATTGTTAGGTGTGGTTTTTGAGAAAGAAACTCTCCTGAGTTGCTCAAACTTATTCAAGTATTAACTATGTGAGAATCTGAGAACCTTACAAGTACTCAATTCTCTGTGGTAAATTAAGAGGTTTATTCATGCAGGTGAGCATTGAGTCATAGGAGCTGCATTGATTTGACCCCAGTGGGATTGCTGACTTGAGCTCATGGTGTTATCAGCACAGATGTGCCACACCAGTATGTGATGGAGCCACTGTGACAGGCCAGCTCTCACACAATGAAACTGTGGCCAGCAGCACCGAGAGCCAGCTGAGACTGGGGGGAATTGGGGTGATCCTCTGGACGGCAGTGAGCTGGTTGTATTGAGAAGCAGAGGTCATACTGCCAGGGAAAATTTGAAAATAAGGAGGAACAGAACTTCACACCTCCCTAAGTGGACAATGTCACCATTTCATAGAATTGTTTGAGTTGGAAGAGGCTTTTAAAGATCACCTAGTCCAGCCCTCCTGCAGTGAAAGCCTACAGGTAGATCAGATTGCTCAGAGCCCAAACCAGTCTGACTTTGAATATCTCCTAAGACACTTCCAGGGGTGACTGCAAACCCTCTTCACCACACAGCTCACCCAAAATCTCTTCTGTGCATTTTCACTGTTGTTTGTGAAACTGATGTCCTTAATGGAAGGAAGAGAGATTTGACACAAGGCATGGGACTGAAAGAGACGATCTTGCAGCAGTGCGCCTCTCACTACCTGCCCCCCAAACTCCTGGACCCATCACTACCCCTTGCACCAGGACACCTCCGGCTGTGCATCCCGTCACAGCACTACTCGGTGGTTTCCCAGCCTGCCCTGCCCCCTTCTGGCCGATGGAACTCTTTTTTAAAAAAATTAGATTCGTCCTGCAGAAGCATTTTCAGGTGGAAATCTCTGCAACTTCTGTTCCTGCTGCTCTCCAGCTCAGGCTCCTTGTCTGGGCACAGTGGCAGAGCCGAGCAATATTTGCAGGAGGTGGGAGACACTTTTGGGTAGGCAGAAGTGGGAAATCAGAATTAGATGAAACACCCACTTCTCTTTCTACTCAGGCTATACATGTATTTAAAAATATAAGAATCTATGCAAGCTTATTTGCTCATGAAAGATGGGGCCTACTAGCAGTAGCGTGTGCCAGATACAACACAGGCAGGTGCTATGCAAACTTCCCACCGCCACTCACTCAATGCCCCTCAGTCCACACTGTGATCTGGGGACTCTTCTGATGGACAGCACGGTGTATTTAATGAAGTGCATAAATGCTGGCTGCTGCTCGCCATGCCAGAAGGTGGGAGCACAGAACACTGAGCCTTTCTGCCCTGTCGGCTGCACTAACCCCAGTCAATTAGCACCTGCTTTTCAGGGCCCAACCTCTCCTGCTGCCCAGACAAACCTACGCAAGTACTTCTGGGCCACTGACACCTGCTAATGGGAGCCCCATGTGCCACACACAGGCAGCGGGTGAAGCTGGGTGGAGAACAAACTGTAAATCAGGCCCTTATTTTAGCCAGTTCCATCCTACTCTCGCTGAATAACAATTTTTGCATTAGCATGAAAGCTGAGTAGATGGCCGCCAATATTTAGAGTGAAAGTGGCATTCATAACGATGGAGCTTCAGTTCCAAAGGAAATGCCACTGTCTCTGCCAGGACACTCCAAGCTCAAAGAGAATGCTAAAAATCTAGACTTGGTCCACAACTATTCACCCTTGAAATATGCTTTAAAACTTGGTGGCAGTTTTTTTTTTTTTTAAAAAAAAAGATGTCACTATATTGATTGGAAAGTCTCCAGATGTCTTTAGGGTGAGAATTTCCTCAGAGTTGGCTCTCATCTTCGGTGTGATAGCAAACCCATAGCTGCAGCTATGCAGGGAGCACTGACTTATGGATGGCACAGAGGAAGACTGTTTCTATAGGGCTTTCTGAGTCTGCCACAGTATGATGAAAACTTGACTTCCCTGGCAGACCTTCACCAGGATGTAGTCTAAGCTGGTTCAACTCTTTCAGGATCAGACCCAGAAGTATCTATGCTTCACATTGTAGCATACCTTTATCATAAAGAAATCCAGTCTGTGTGCTCTGAGATCAATTTACACTGCAAAGTGCAGTGAAGTGGGCACCACCACTGAATCCCCCTCAGAAGTACACTCTTAATCTGAACTAAAGCCTCCTTCAGAATATCTTTAAGAGCGTTAGGAAGATTAGATTCCTATATTTAAAGCATATTTAGTATCTCATCTGTGCCTCAGTTTGGTCTGTCTTATGAAGAACTTGAGCTTTCTTGTTTAGCATAGAAATGCTTAAATTCATTTAATGTGCCCTTTATCCAACCTTTGGTAAAAGTACAGTCACCTCTTCCTCCTTCATTAAGAGGACTTTGCTTTTCTGTCCAACCTTCTCTTCCTCTCTGATCCAGATCTTTTCTTGCCCTTACATCTCTCTCATTTCTTTCTATTCCCTTCATCTTCCCTACCCCACCCCCCACCCCCCCTTGTCCTTCCTGACTCTGGAAGTAACCTTTGGTTGAGGACTGAGACTTTAAGCCATATGAAGGAATTATACATGTTTGATGTGAAAAGCCCTAATATTTCATAGTACTCATTCTAGCTTGTTTTTGGATGTGTTTTTTTTTTTTTTTGTAACCTGTCCTTAATTTAATTTCTGGACAGACATGTCATTTTGTTGTAATTTTTGTATGTGTTTGGACCACTGTAAATACAAAATACTATGCTAGAAGTAACACAGCTGGAACTTTTAGGTCCTATTTGCAACTCTAGATCAAGAGAACACTTGGAAATACTGAACAACTATGCTTAGCTGCCCCTCATTAGTACGTATCTTTTCTTCTTTCAGAAGAAAAATAAATTTTTAATTGTTTAAGTACTACTGTGGTGATATGCAGGGGGGAAAAAAAAAAATCTTAAAACAGAGTGCTAGCATTTACAGGCGATGTTTTCATACGGAATTTCCTCAGTAGTTGTCACACTCACTGAGTTTTCCATTTCAGCACAAAGCTCCTTTCAATTTAGAACCTCTGACAGTAATTCCAGACCAATTTATGTCAAAAAGTTTAATCTTTAAGATTATTAGCATGCTTACTGGTCATTGTGATTTTACAGTGTGGTCATTAGATGGTGCTCAAGAGATTAAATTCACTGTTTTCTTGTCTTTCCAGTTTTTATTTTAATAAACTGTAGACTGTTACAGAGAGTTTGTATTTTCATCTTCACAGAAATGCATTTAACATGGCTCTGTACTAAGACTTACTGAAGATTTACTATACCTTTTGATCTTTATCAATTAACTGCCTTAATGAAAAA
Source organism: Perdix hodgsoniae (assembly GCA_035772895.1). Lineage (NCBI taxonomy): Eukaryota > Metazoa > Chordata > Aves > Galliformes > Phasianidae > Perdix > Perdix hodgsoniae. Next base: position 8,718,982 of record JAPSGF010000002.1, read on the forward strand.
TATACCATGAGTTACTGCATTGTTAGACACAAACTAAAAACATAACTACTGTTTTGGCATATTAATTAATTTGAAAACATTCAGTGTTATAATGGTGGTGTGCTTTTAATTAAGAATAAACAAGTGCTTTTGTAATAAAGTAACTAAATAATTGTGAAATACACATGAGAGCTTACTTCTATTGGTTAGAAATAGAAGAGCTTTAATGATAAGGAAGTCTTCTCTGTAGATTTATCATTTTGTTCCTTTTTATTGGAAGAAAGACTGAAACAATTTTTAAAAGCTAGCCAGTTCGTACTTAATACAAAGATGAATGCAACAGAAAGATGATCCCTTCGCATAATGCTACTGAATACTGAAACCATGAATCTTATTACTATAACTATGAGCAAATGCTCATTTTTGTATCCTTCGTTTTGGTGATGCATACCTCTGTATAGCAATTGTAACACAATAACAAAAAAAAAAAAAAAAAAAACAACACAAAAAGAACCACAACAAGACAGAAGAGCAGCAAGACCTCATACCACAGTGAGTATGGATGTAACAGCATCTAATGCAACAGTGGTGGGCACAGAAAAAAAAATAAATAAACTGCTTACCTTCAGAAGAACTGTAAGATTCTCAGATAGGCAGAGATCCCTAAAGAGACACCCTTACTTCCACTGCCAACCCTAAAATGAGGACCAGAAAGGGGTGGATCCTGGCTCCACCCCTTCCAGTCACTCAGATGCATTGCATGCACTTGAGCTCCCCTGGGTTGGCTTTGCCTTCCCTCCAGGTGCTGTTCTGCTCTACCTTATCTGGGGCTCTGAAGATTATGTTAACACAGGTGAAGAGTGTAGGAGTTGATACCACATTGCATCATGCAACTCCCATAATGTATTAAGTTGAATGATGCCAAGCAGGGAAATAGGTCCTGCTTATTTCCTCTTTTTCACATCTTCATTAAGCCATTCTTGAACAAAAACAAACAAACAAAAATCCCCCCTGAAAAAACAAAACAAATCAACAAAATTTGTTTTCAGTATGATGTACCATTGCCATCAGTATGATGTACCATTGTTCTCAATAGTTTTTTTTTAAGTAGCAAAGTCAAATTCACTCACCCATTACATTCCCTTGTCTATACCTGTGAAACCTGAGCTCCTAGCAGCGCATTTGATCAATACAGTGCTATTAAGCAGCTCTATATATATTCACTTGCTATGCCATTTTATCAGTTTTTCTTAAATATGGTATATTTGCTGATGGATCACAGAGTCAGCAGAAAGTAGACAATAATTAGCTGAGATTCTCACACAACAAACATGTTAGCAGTTGCCCATTACTACTACTTCACAAGTTTTTTCAAAATTATTTTCACCTGTGTCACATTATAGACCTAAAATGATTTTGTTAGCAAAATACTAACAAGTTAGTTTTCTTTGCTGTTGTAATGAAATGCTGTTGAGATGGATATTGCTCGCAATCACAATCCATAAAAGATCAAGAAATTATCTTTCATTGATCTAAAGAAAGACTGGAAGAAAATTAAGATTGAGGATGTTTGTCTCACTTCACCATCTTTATTTGCTCGCAGAACAGGTTAATGAATCTTGAATGGGTACAAAGGGGTTGAACACAAATCTACCCAGGTCAAACTTCAGAAACACTTTTGAGACAGATTAGTAGGAATGTGTTATGGATTCTGTGGAGGATAAATCAAACACTTCAATAAGTAGATACTGTATGCTGAATCTCATCCTAAAACCAAGTATCAAGACTCTTAGTTATTGTCATCACTATATTGTCTGTTCTCTGTAGTGTTGTTTGCAAATTCATTGTTGGACATACCAAAATGTACATAGCTTGCATATTTATTATGCCACTTATCACCACTCTATCCAAGGAACTTTCAGGTAGAAATTAATGGGTAAAAGATGTGGCATGTTTCCTTAACTGGGAGCTAGAACCAAAGTTATGTTTGGGGGTGGAGGATAGATGTCTGACAGACATCTGTTTATGTTCTTATTGTATCTATTAATTTCCATGTGGTCCAGCTCCTCTCAATTTTTCATCCAGAAGTGTATGTAGATGTTCTTACATTCAAAGAGTAATAGCTGCATAAATTAAGATACGTAATTGAGTGCAGAAGATGTATTCTTGGCAAGTGAACCCAGTTCTCATTCCCACTATTATGCTTCAGTATTAAATGTGCAATGACTATCTCTGTGGGAGTTCTACAGATGGAGATACTTGTAGGGGAGGATTAATCTCTATGGGAGGGCTTGTATTCATCCCCTTCCAACTTAGCCCCTTATCTGAAGTATTGGTTTCTCCAAGGCTGTCCATGTAATTCAAAGAAATAGTTACCTCAAGGTGGGAGTTCAAAGGATAGATATATTGTCAAACAAATTAGCCCAAAACAAGTAATTTAGCACTTACTTCTCTCCATGATGCACAGTGATTACAGTTTAATATCATTGCTCAGTGCCCCAAACCATTATATCTACAGTGCAATATACCAAGAATGAGTTATTAAACTTGGAAGAGTAGATTTGGGAAAAGGACTGTTTGTATAGATCTAAGGTAAAGACCACAGTTTCAATACATTTTGAATAAGAAATGGTGTGACCCTATGTACAAGTAACTCAAATAACATGAAGACAGAACTAGATTTTTTTTTAGTTTAATTTAATATATTAATTAATTTTTGAGGAAGAGGTGAAAGCAATAGAATAACTTGAGAAAATCACCAGACATCAACAAATCTCATTTGAAAACTTTGGAGGAAACAACAAGGAAAAGAAACAATGGTGAGAACTTGTAATACATAATTTAAAGAAGAAAGTTTGTCTACGGTTTAGAAAAGTGAAAAGATGAAAAAATCTAAAAATGATGCTAAGGACAATTTTGGAATTTTGAATGCCCTCCTTCTGTGGGTGCAGTAGATGTTATTGCAGATAACATCAAGATAATGCCAAGAAAAATCCTGTCTTGAAAACTTTTACATTTTTCTTACATCATAAGAAAAAATTATTAGATTCTACTTCAAAAAAGTATTACCATCCTTATTTTCTGACAATCACTGCACAAACTCTCTCACGGTTCATATTTCTTTATTCCTGTTAAAGTACTACCAGGCAGCAATGAACTTTTCTAGATGGAAATGTTACTAACACTGGTAGCTGAATAAAAAGAAAAAAAAAAAAACAACTAAACCAACAAACCACAGCAGCCAACCATCAATTAGATAGATGGTTATGTCAAATCCATGATTATCTACAATGTCTTCATGTTAAAATGCTTCCAGACTTAAGATTGTCTTTGTTAAATGACAACTCAGAAGGAGTGAACATCTTGCATTATTTCTCAGTAGACTATAACCAATTGTGTATTTACAGTAACCCAAACCAAGTGAACTACTCTTAAAATGCAAACCAAGATGATCTAAATACGGGGATTTTGGAACAGATGAAATAGGGACATGAAAATAAGATACATTCAAAGGAAACAATACAACCAAAACACATTCTCCCAATTAAAACATCCTGTCCTCATTCAAGACAAATTAAATAAAAGAAAAAAGCCACAAATAAGCACCGAATATTAAGGCATGTATTACTATATTAAGATGCATTGTCTTTTGACTCCTGGTCTACACCCAGTCAGAAGAAGTATGGTAGTAGAGTTCTCTGGATTAAATTTTAAAGAATGAAAAATCCTTAATTTGAACTGGCACTAAAGACTGGCCCAGAAACTTGTGGCATGTTTGAAAGGAGAACAAGAAAACAATAGTTGAAACTACGGGAAAAGAACTAAAGTATTAGTTTCAGCTTTAGAGTTTAATGGCAGTTGGCACTGAAGTCAACCCAGATGATATAACACTGGTCTGTGTTTCTCAGACGTGGAAGTTGGAGGCTATTCTCTCCCCTTTTCAGGTGCCTTTTAGGTTCTTGCTTCTTTGATGGTTCCAGTTGCACTTCGTTGTCCCTTATAAGCCTAGTGTTACCAATTTCAGCTCACTGTTTCAGAGATATTTTTTTTTTGACAGTCTGCCATTTATGATAATGAAATATTTCACTTTTCCCCTCAAATTTTATAAATTCAGCACTGCCTGCAAAATATGCAGCTCTTTTAAAAGATAACAATAAAACACCATAGATGCTTTTGCTGTTGGTTTGATACTTCATTTTTATAAATGCTTCCAAAAAGACTACTGATGCAATGTAAGTGTTCATTTTTATTTTTATTTTTAATACAGAAGTAAAACAAGTCCAACTATCTCCGTGTGACATTTCTACAGTCCATTCAAAGTGCCCCAAATGTTTTTTTTGAAGTCTTTCACTTATGAAAGACAGTAGATTTTTTTTTTCAGACCTAAGCCTGACCTTGCTTTTCAACCAGTAATGTACATAGAGTTAACTCTGATTCTGTTGGCTTTCCACTTCACATGCTGTGCTCTATTGCTTTTTTCCAAATGACAATGGAATGTGTGTATTGATCTGATCTATCTGGCAATATGTAAATGGTGTGCTAGGATATAGACCCACTAAAATTGTTGGGATTTCTTAGTGGCTGTAGAGGAGTATGGAGATCTCAAATGAGATTTTGCTTGGATAGAAATAAGTGGAATTATTGAATTTAGTCATTCAGATTTCTTTTCAGTACTAGAAAGCAGCTTTGTTAAAATGAAAAAATCAGACCTGCATCATTTTCTGAGGTCTGACAAGACTACCCTTGAGATACAGAAATGCATGTTCTTGTCTGTTTAAAGTAAAGTACCTCAGAAAAATATCTGCATTACTCATGTGGAGACCAGCTTGCTTTGCTTCATCTGGCCAGCAGGATCCAACACTCCTTAGAGTGTCTCTTTTTCTTATTTTTTCTGCATTTGTTTTATTCTGATCAAAATGAGTAATAAGGAAAGTTCTGTGCCTGACGTTCATTTAAAAGAACTATGCATATTCTAGACAGAAGATTCTAGTGAATGTTACCATAAATAATGAGATTTACTTTAATACCAAACAAACTGTAAAATGCCCTAAGAAATTACTAATGTCCTTAAAGTGATAATTTTTTTTCTTAGACCAAGCTTTTCAGATTGCAAGACTATAGTATATGGAGAACATTGCTATTGAACAGTGTATAGAAAACAACTGAACTGATCTCTGCCTGTACCTAAAAAGAGGGCAATAAAGAATAATAGGGAATTGGGGATTACAGTGTGGCTTTGGCCTTACTATTTTACAGGGTGATGTCCAGAACAAAGAAATTCTGTGGTGTTTATCTGTATGTGTGGTCCAGCTCCCATCTGTATTCTCAGTCAACTGGTTTCATGCTGGAATGGGCTGAACTTCTCATCATGGAAGAAGAAAAACAATGAGCCCAGGAATATGGCATGAGGCTGTGACATCACTCAGGTCACACCAGCAGTATTTTAAGGCAAGTGAAGCAGCACAGTTTTCTTGCAATAAGGGAGTATTTTGATTTGTGGAAATTAAAGAAAGAAAAAAAAATAAAAAGAAAAAAAAGGATTGTAGTTGAAATGAACTGTAAAGTCCTTCTTCAGACCAACTGAATGTTTTGGAGTATCTGCTTTCCTCCTGAAACTACTGACATTGAAAAAAACTCCAAAGATTCTACCCACTAGGCTCTGACATACAGTACTTCACATTCAGCTTATTTGCAGGAATTGCTTCAAATCCATATATTGTGTCAAAAAAGTCAAAAGTACCTACCTTGGACACTGCTTTGCTGTCATCAACAGCTATACAAATTCCTCTGTAGCGTTGTGGGGCAGAAACAATCCAAAAACCACTGTTTTGAATTAATGAAGTATCACTTTCCAATTTCTAAGGTTCTACCCTCCTTCCTGGTTGCTTCCTAATCAAGTTATAGCCTACATATTTAATTGTAAATATGAGATACTCTGCAGCGTGGACTCTACTCTCCAAGAAGCCAAGCACTCTTGCAATTTGGAATTTTTCTTGTCACCTCCTACACAGAAGTGCAAACAACTTAGATCTTCTCTGAGAAATTAAAAATCATGGAACTTGACGGAAATTATTCCTTCCCATAATGTTTTCTGTATCTTTGTCCCTTTAAAATAATCGAAGACTGTACTAATGCTCAGTGGGACTTGCAGTGAATGTGATCCTGATGCTGATGAGAGAATCTGCCTGTGCATCCCTTAATGTTTTTTCCACCATTTACCTAGATAAAAGATCCACCATAAGTCATTGATGCTTAACAGCCCTTATTGCTCTGATTAACCTGCTGGATTTCAAGATAAGTGTAGTTTACCAGCAATAAGAAACTGTGAAGTCGCCAGTCAGTCTGGCTTTCCCTCCCCTCCTCTCAAGTTTTTCTATATAATAAAAATATTTCTAAAAAGCTAGAAGTGCTCACAGTCTCTCTAAGAGCCCTAGGGAATGCTGGTTATCAAGGACTGCCATTTTTGAAGCTTGTCTCCAAAACTGTATTTCATATTTATTTCACAGCCACAGAGCAGGGAATCCAAAGACTGTGGCTGGAAAAAAGGGCGGTGACAGCTTAGGCTAAAGATAAAAGCCAAAAATTAAACACAAAAGGAATGGCTTCTTACTACATGTAGCTTTCCAGCTTTAGAATGAGGAGGTGCTTGCCCAGCTCCCCACATTGCTCAGGAATTAGGTGGTTTGTACTGTGTAATCTGTCTGCTTTTGATCTCCCTAGGATTCCTTACTGTGCTCAATATTGCAATATTGGGAAGTAGCAGAGTTTGGTGGCTCATTTCTGTGGCTAGACAAAAGCTGGATCAAACCTTTTCAGGGCTGTAAGCGAACTTGAATTTTTTTATGCCCAACAGGAGGAAAAAGTTCCTTGAAAGGAAAACTCAAGTGTTACAGAAGAGTATGATCTTTGCAGAAGATGGCAGAAGCTGATGAAGTTGAAGGGTTTTCTGGGAAGATTTAGTAGAAGTGGAGCTGGATGATATTCCTGGGCTCTTAACGATGAGGAAGTAGTCATTTTTGTTGGAAGAACTTCCTTCATTCCAGGTTTTCCACTCCTTGTCAGCAGTGAATTCAACCTTCCCTTCTTCTCCCTGTGGTAATGGGACAAGAGTGCACTGACATAGAATATCCTGACCTGGAAGTGACTCAAGGATCATAGAGTCCAACTTCTGGTTCTACATAGGACCATCCAAAATTGAAACCCAATGTCTGAGAGCATCGTCCAAATGCTTTTCAAACTCCAGCCACTGCTCTGGAGGGTCTGTTCCATGCCTACTGCCCTCTGATGAAGAACCTTTCCTGACACCTAACACCTCCTCTGACACAGCTCCACAGCCATTCCCTCAGGCCCTGTCACTGTCACAGAGAGCAGAGCTCAGCACTGTTCCTTTGCTCCCTGTGAGGAGCTGTAGCTGCCATGAGGCCTCCCCTCAGTTCCTCTGCTCTGGGCTGAACACACCAAGGGATGTCAGCTGCTGTTCATACTTCTTCCTCTCTAGAGGAAGCTCCTGCTAGCAATGCAATCCACCTACATAATTGCAATTCAGTAAATATATATATGTGATCTGGTCCATTGCATTATAATATTGTTTTGGTTTGTTTTTCAAGTAATGAAATGTACATTACTAATAAATGGCTTTCTTTATGTTTTTCTCCTCCTAGGAGTAAATCAGATGTGTCTGCAAATTTCCCTACCCATTTCCAAGAATCCAACCCTTCAGTTTCTTCATGACTGCTCCTTAGGTCCTTAGTTCCACATGGGTTCAGCCTCTGTAAACAAGTTGCTTGTCTTAAACACCTCCCAGTCTAAACTGCAGCTTTGGGTGAATTATTTCTGAGCTTTCCTTCTGCAACACTGTGCCCTGAAGTGCTTGACAGAATACACATCACATGCCTGGATCCTGTTGCTATTTAGAGGAGCTGTCTGCAGGTGTTTGTTTTCTACATTTTTGAAAATAAATGCATACAGCCAGACTCATATGTAGTTTCTATTATCAGGATTTTTTTTTTTTTAATATTTCAATTGTCTCTCATAGGCTGCTAATGTATGCTAATATATGCTAATATACAATTGAGAGCTGACAATTAAAAAGTATATATAAAAAATTGCTCATTAAATGTGAAGGTGGGGTAAGGCAGTGGACTAGTAAATAAACCAGCAACACTGACCAGCTTTGCAAAAGCAAAAAAAAACAAACCAAAACAAAAAACAAACAAACAAAAAACACAACAGGATGGTAAGTAAGAAATGCTGTGCAATACACATTATGTCTCAAGGGATGTTGAAAGGCGGTACCCTCAGAAAGGAGAGACAAAGGAAGCACTGAAACTGCAGGAAAAAAAAAATTAAGAATAGAAGGAGTTCCAACATGTAAGAGCCCTGACTCAAAAATTCAGAATACAATACATATTGAATGTATGGGGAATACAAACTGGTAGAGAAATCTGAGATCGGCCAAAAAACTGTTGCTAACTCTTGTCAATTTGGCAACAGCGTCACTCATTCTGATTTTTTTGCCTATTGTGAAAAGCCATCTGAAATAATCTAAGGAAAGATACATGAGGCAGCTGTGCATCTGGTGTATTAAAACCTGCTTTTCTCAAGCTGCTTCTTTCCTGCATGTGTTAAATAATATATGGCTGTGAGCAGCAGGAGGAGCTGTGGAATTCCACTGAGTGAAGCTGGGAAGATTTTATGCTTCTAAAATCCCAAATCTTCTGAGCCTTTTAAACCATCATAAAGGTTTATTATATGTGTATTTTTTTTCTTTTTTTCTTTTTTCTCCAAAATCATCAACAGCAGGCTATTTATCCACCACTGTCTCATGCTCTAGTTACAGCTACTGTGTAGCAGTGGCTTTGGGAACTGCCTGATACAGATGGATTTACTAGCTTTGTTTTTTAAATGTAGAGGTGACTGAGCTCAGGAAAAATGAGTTTTACTCTCCATGATGCATTTTCTTTCACAAGTTAACTGTAGCACCAGAGCACACATGCATGATGTATTGTCTTCTAACTGCTTGGTACTGACAAGCTGCATCTCAAATAAAGAAAAAAAAATTGAATGGTGCTAAAATGTGATTTTCTTCTTCATTTGTATAAGCATGATCTGTAGTCATAGTCCCTACAGACAGCAGTAGGCTCAGGGTTAAGCCAACTTCATTAAAATCCTGCTATCTGTGTTGCTGTGGGTGAAGTCATTGGTAAATGCATAATTATTGAGATATCTGCTGCAGATTTTGTTATTATATTTTGTAGTGATTTCTTTTAACCCGTTACTTTGTGTAGCAGGATGAGTATGTGTCTTTTCTGTAGTCATTGCTTCTTTTGAGCTTGCCCACACTTATTATGCCTCAGGAAACATCATCTCACTAAAGAGTTCCCTTGTGTAAGTGAATATAAAGCAGCAGAAAATAATCAAGAGAATATGCCTTTCAAGTCTGGGTATTTTAGAGTTAGATTTGGATCTTTATCTATAAACATACTTTATGCTAAGTCTCTTTTCTTTTCTTTTCTTTTCTTTTCTTTTCTTTTCTTTTCTTTTCTTTT
>JAPSGF010000002.1:8728518-8746957 GCA_035772895.1 Perdix hodgsoniae
TTCTTTTCTTTTCTTTTCTTTTCTTTTCTTTTCTTTTCTTTTCTTTTTTCTTTTCTTTTCTTTTCTTTTCTTTTTTTTCTTTTCTTTTTTTCTTCTCTTTTCTTTTCTTCTCTTTTCTTCTCTTTTCTTTTCATACACTGAAGAATGCAGATTTGCTTAAGATTTAATTGAAAAGACAAGAAAACTAATTTTACTGTCAGATAATATATTAGATAAAAGTTATGAACATTGAAATGGGAAGGTTATGTCTGGAGCTTTCTTTATATTTAATTAAATTAGCATACAATATTCACTGACAGTACAATTATTGCAAGATTTAATCCAAGCACAGTTGGGTGTCAAATGTATCAGAGAAAAAGTATTTTCTTGCAGTAATTCACACAGTGAGTGAAATATTTTGAATGTTAGCAGCTATCAAACTAACATACATTTAATCTCCAATAGCAGAAATTACATATTTGTGTACAAAATTCTGTTTGTAAACGAATACAACAATTACAGGTATGGAGGCTTGTCTGAAGGGAGCCATTTAGGTTGACAAACATACAAATGTGTGCACATTAAACAAATACATTACAGTAAGACTCCAAAGAACTTACTATTTTTCTATTACCCTGAAAGATGCTGAGATTTTCACAAACCACAAATAAAATTTATCATCAAAAAACTGTGTTGATGTGGGAAAAGCAGCTATAGAAAAAGAAGAAACTGGAGATTATGACCCATGAGATACTGTTATCCCTTGATTTTCTTTTCTTTTCTTTTTTTTTTTAAAGAAATTATTTTACAGAACCATGTAAGTATTGCAAAGATAAATGCTCTCATTGTTAATTACTTTTCTGGCTATTCCATGATTTTATGCTAAGATGAAAAGACAACATAACAATATTTCAATGCATTTCATTTTTCATTTAAATGTGATTTTTTTTTTTTTAGATAATAATAACAGAAGTGCAAAACTGTATTTAAAACAGGCTTTGCTTGGCACCCAGAAACTTTCTTTTTTTCCTCATATTCTTCATATTACTTCAAGATCTCTGAAATAATGAACCACTTCTAGAAATTAATAATTCCCCCAGGTAAATGAAAATGTAAATTATAGCTTGCTCAAACTTCTGTGTTTTATAATTTGTCTCAGAGCTAAAGTATATTTCTCCCCTGTAAATATTTCAAAAGATTTAATGTTATAATAAAATCTACACTGCGGTGTTATTGGCCTTAGAGATCTCATTTTAATCCTCTTGGTATTCCTTGCATTTACTTAAATTACTATTTTACAGCTTCACACTTGTACCTGATGAATTTCAGGAGATCAATTGCTAATCCACTTGGAAAATATAAATCCACAGAGTATTCTCTTTAATCATGTTAAATTACTTGTATGTAAAGATGTTAATAGTAATTTAATTGAAATTTTTTAAAAAATGAATATTTTTAACATTAGATTCATTTTTTATACATGAAGAAAAAGATACTATGGGATCAGATGCAAGTGGATATTAACTAAAGTACTGAATTTTCTTCTTCAGGATTTGTGACTTAAAACCTGAATTTCTTTTCCAGTCACTGAGTTTATGCCTAAGGATATTCACAGAAAGATATTATAAGCAAAAATTTATACAGAAAATATAATTAATGTATAAGCAAAATAATTTGCATAGGAGTCCAGCTTTAACAAACTACATGAATCTAGTCAGACAGCAGAGATTGGATACAACAAAAATAACCAATTCATTACATTTCATGTAATAAACATTCTGAATAAACTTCTCATGAACAATCTGTAAACCGATAAATATTTATGGGCATTATTTAACCAGTGTAGAATAAGAAGTAACTCAGAAAAAAATTACACACTGTGGTGAATAGCTTTCAAAAAGAAAGGAGTTCATGTCACTGCATAAATTATTCATTGTAAGTTATTCTCCTGTCTGGAAAGGCTGAGAAAAAAAAAAAAAAAAAAAAGATAATTTTGCATATTTTGTTCACTGCTTTTTGAAGTGCTTTCCAGACGTTTGACTAATTCTGTCCACATTTCATGGATGGGCAAAACTGAGGCACTTGAAATCTGTGATTTAACTGAGGCCAGAGATTATATCAATGACGGAACTTGAAGCAGAACTGTGATTCCTGACTCGAGTATCCTAATCTCTACACAGTAAATAATTCTTCCTGACTTATCACTCACTGGAGGTGATAGGAATATAGGAAGAAAGAGCTTTTGGTTCAAGTACCAGGAATAAGAATTATGTCATCTTATTCCCAACTTTGCCAGTGCTTCATTAAGAGATTTCATTTCATTATAATTCAGTCTATCTGCAGACTATATCCCCCTGATGACTTTCACATTCCATGTCAATGTGCTTAGGACTTCAGGAGTGTCCTAAATCCCAGGGCAATGGGGGCATGGTAGAGACTATGTCAGTCTTTGTATTTAGGTTATTCTCCTTCCTCCACCATCCTTATGAGGAAGTATGTCCTCCCATGGATTTCCTTGGGAAAGCAGCCACCAGTTTCTCCATCACTGAAATCTTCTTAAATATGCAGGATTGCTCTCCTGAGGTTCCCTTTCTCCACCAAGAAAGCAAAGAGAAGCATGACTGTTCCCCAGGCAGTGCTGCTGCTGGTGGCATCCCTCATCCACAGCAGGCATGATGGGCAGCCTGCAGGTGTCCATGACTATCAGGTTCTATTTGGTGTAGCGGCTAGTAAAGCCAGCAGACTCATTGCAGAAGGTAGGGAAGGGCTGTATAATCTCCATACAGCATCTATCGCCTTTAGCACCTAGCTTGCCCTCGAGCCTGCTGGCCAAGTTATATTGCACAGACTGTTTTAAATACTACCCGAGAACAACCATAACTTTCCATAAGGCCATGCAGCTTAGTAGTCCTATAAGCCAGCTCACAGAAAGTGTGCAAAATGGTTTGCTATAGAAACTTTCTTCATTCCTGCTCCAACATTTTCATTCCTGTGCTGCCTGCTCATTGATTCTCCAGCACAATGCTTATTGTCTTGCCTATTTGCTGTCTTCCTTTAGGACTCACTTAACTGACATACTCATCCAACTCACCTTTGTCTAGTTTCTCCTGGGACCTACTCCAGCCTAGGCTGAACAGCAAATCCCACTTGCTCACTTTCTTTCTCTGTGTTCAGATACTTCACCAGCCTCCGGGCCAGAAGAAGTATGAAATGTCTTGCTGCTTCTTTGCTTTGAAAGGGCACTGATGCTCACTTAGGAACATTTTGGATTAGACCCACTGCCCTGGTCTTGGTCATATGCATGATCACAGTGAAAGTTTTCTCCTTTATGCCTGGGGGACTCATCAGCAAACATAAACATGTTGCTCCTGATAGCTCTTGAGCTGTGGTTAGATGACTGTGTAGGCAGAGGGAGGAATATGGAGTATAACATGCTCGTATTTACGCAAGGTCTGCATATGTAATTTTGGACTTTTGGAGCCCTTTATGTTATGATGCACGAGATCGAAGCCTATCTGCTGCACAGGGATTTCCATAGGACAGGAGGGTGCTTTAAATTACAGGGTTTCCCATTAAGTGGGGTGCTGTTCACTCCTGTTTGACAGCGTTTTCTTTGAAGCTGAGTGTAATCAGTCACAATAATGTACACAGAATATACGTCATAGTGAATTAACAGCAGAACTTGCTTTGCTGCTAAGTGATCCTACATAGAAGCAGGAGTAGATATAAAATCCTACAATTAACTGCTAAGTTGTCATCTAAAGAATGCAAAAGAAGGCAACATTTTAAGAATCAGTAACATTGCTATCACTAATTTTCTTAAAGGGCTGATTTCAAAGTGCTGATAATTTGCTTATTTCTCTCCACTATCTTTAGTTCTAATTTTACATGCAGTTTATACTTTTCAGTGGCTGTATTCAGTTTCACCTTACAATCACAGCAAATACAGTTTTCTAGGAATTTCTTTTAAGAAAATGGGAAAGTTGTGTCTTCTTGTCTTACAAGTTTAAAAATGAAATACTTAGAAAACAGTACAGTACAGCATTCCTACCTTGTACCAAGTCTTTGGGATCACATTGAACATGTTTTCTGTCCTGCTTTGCTCTTGAATGATGTCCATCAGAAATCATGAAATGCTGCCCAACTCCAGGATGCTCCAGAGGAAAGTGTGAAGGTGTAAATGTAAAGAACTGCCAAACTCCAAAAAATTAAATAGAGAAATCAGTTTGCTTTCCTTCTGTCTGTAGTCCAGAAATAATTTCTTCCAAGTAACTGCTTCTGTCTGATTACTTAATATTCCTGTCTGGATAAAATGGAGAAAAGAGAACAATCCATAGCTGATTAACTGATTCTGATCTTAAAATACTCTGTTTTCTCCAGTGTACATTCTACTTTACTTCTTATATCTTGCCTATCGCTGTTGCATCTGAGTACATTTGTTAAGCCATTTAAATAAATAAATACCAAAAGACCCACAAAGCCCTGAGGAGTCATGGAGAAATTGCTTTTTTGTGGAGCATTTGTTTATACAATGATGTGGAGTTTCACTGCATAGTTGTGGGTGGCTTGGGTACTAGTTATAGTGAGCTGCCTAGAAAAATCTATGTATGCATAAACTTTGCAGACTTCTGTTGTGGTAAGCATTTAGATACTTAAATACATCTGAGTAATACATGAATCTTATATATCCCTCAATAGCCCCAGGTGAACATGATTCAGAAGAGCACTTTTCTTATAACTCAGTTTTCTCTGGTTTTCTATGAACAGTGATGCTGATTCTCATGTACATAAGCACTACCAGCAGATGGCTGGAGAAAAAAAAGAAAAAATGGAGAGAGAGGGAGAGAATTGGGAATTGAAGAATGCAGAAGAAATGGAGGAAAATGGAAAAGCAGAACATCTGAAGACAAATGAGAAAATAAGGGTGTAATAATATAAAGTATTTATCACAGCTCTATCCCTTTGACTGCTGTAGCTTAGAGGAGAATATTTACATCTGCAGAGAGGTCATTATACCACTCATTTCATGTGGGATCTTTGATTTTGAAAGTTAGAAGAAGCCCAGGGTTGCTGAAAAAAGAGATGTGAGAGATAAACTTGTATCCTCTCTGCAATATTCTTGCCCTCAGCTTCAGCTTAAATATAGTCTAGATTCTAAAAAGTGGCTTTAAAGAATGTAAAAATTTACCTCATAGTAATGCCTGTGTTCAGATTTCTATAGAGTGTCCATGCTCTGTATCTGACTGCTGATAGCATGAATAATGCCTGCAACTCCCTGCCCGTTTCCGCTGAATGGCTGTGCTCAGCTGCACTGTGGGATGGGGACCCTGCTGCAACTGGGCTGTGTTTCTTAGGAAATAACTTGTTTTGCTGTGCAGTATGGTTTAGGACAGATTTAAGTGACCTTTTGCATAGCATTACCTCTATGACTTGCAAGATATTTCCTACCAGGTCCATAGCCTGGGCCAGAAGACATCAAGGTTCGTGTCAAGGCTCCCTGTAATGAAGAATCAATAAGATCTCTATGTAAATGGTGTCTGTGTCTAACTACTAATTTACTCCAAATACATTTACACATCTCCTTGGGAGACAGGATATTAACGTATGCATTCACACTCCAAGAGTAATGTATAGTGTTTGGAAATCAGGAGAAATATTGCTACCCTAAAGCACCCAACTGTATTAACAGCACTTTTCTCACTCACTGAATTTTTAAGAGACCTCAGAATATCTTAATGGCAAGTTTCCCAACAGAGGATGCTGTCAGCCTATAATTTTTACTTTACGAACCCACTAACAAAATCTGACAGCTAAATTTTAGGCTCCATCTCTGGTCACCCAAAAGTATTTGTGAG
Organism: Perdix hodgsoniae; assembly: GCA_035772895.1. Classification (NCBI taxonomy): domain Eukaryota; kingdom Metazoa; phylum Chordata; class Aves; order Galliformes; family Phasianidae; genus Perdix; species Perdix hodgsoniae. The sequence goes on from JAPSGF010000002.1 coordinate 8,734,353, forward strand.
TGGGTATGACTGACTGCAAGCGTTTTATTTGTGGATCCAGACGATCTCTTTGGCTTCAAATACATACTGAAATGAATATGCACAGCAAACAGAAATGTCTGCTTTTTAAATTGACAACCAGAAAATAAAGAATCCATGTAGCCACAACTTAAATTCAAAAAACAATGTCAGAGCTCACAAAAACATATTTTGTGAATCAGTATGGTTTGGTTTCAATTCACTTGAATCCACAGAGCTATCCAATTTACATTGACTCGTGGTCTGGCCTCGTTATTTTGCTATCTGTCCTTCATCAAGTTGTTTAGGAGCACTGAAAATATATATAAACCAGACAAGGCACTTACTGGTGTCAAGTAAGACAGCCAGGGACTGCTGTAGCCATAAACAAAATAGCTCAGTGCCTGGAGCAGAACAGAAGGGACAAACTAGCAAAGAGCCTGCTGAGAATAGAGGAGGGGGAAGCTACATTGGTGCTGCTGCATCAAGTGTTCATCCTGTGTCAGAGATGCAAAAAGGAGGGTCCTTTTCTCCACTGAGGTAAATATATGGGTTAGGTTTGTTGGGATACAAGATTAATTATCATGCATGTGATAATAATGCTCTCATTACTGGATAAAGCCTGAGTGTCTGGATTAGATATTAGGAGGAAGTTTTTTTCTCACAGAGGGTGGTGATGCACTGGAACAGGTTGCCAAGGAGGTTGTAGATGCCCCATTCCTGGAGACATTCAAGGCCAGGTGGGATGTGGCTCTGGGCAGCCTGGTCAAGTGGTTGGTGACCCTGCACATAGCAGGGGGGCTGAAACTAAATGGTCCTTCTCGACCCAGGCCATTCTATGATTTGGATGCCACAGCAGATCCCTAAATGGTTACCTAAATGCCCTAAATGAAATTTACTTTCAGAAATAGTGGACAACTCTTCCTTCTGTTGATTTATGAGATGAGCTATGGAGCCGAGTATTTTCAATAATCAACTCTACTAGCACATGAATAAAGGAGCAGGGTTATCCATGCTCAGAGAGCTAAGTTCTATCACATTCATTTTTATTCTCAGGGTAGAATTAAAAATTATTCAGAGTGCAGTATTGTTACCCTTTCAAAGTGCTAAGCAAAAAAAACCAAAAAAAAAACAAAAAAACCCAACTTTTATGTATGTTGAGATTTGTCTTTAGTTAACCACCATTAATCAGATGGACCCGTCTCTCCAATACTGCAGCACAGTGTTTTTGAATAAGGCTATGGGTTTTGTTTTCAGTCTAACTTCAATACATTACAAATTTGACAAATCATTTGGTACAGATACTTGGTTGTCTTTATTAGATATAATTAATCATTTATTGAACATCTCTCTTTCTCTATTTAATTCACAATCCCGAACTTAATGATAATTTCAAAACAGTAATTATATGACTTGCAAACAGATTATTCATCCTTAGACTTGGCCCTAAACTGTTCTTCATGTTCTATTTTCCTAAGCATTCTTTCCTGTCATGGGAAAAGATTACTGTCTTGTGATAAGAAAAGGCACTACAGTTAATTGAGTCCCCCTCATCTTTTTCTTTTTTTTTTTTTTTCCCCCTCATAACATGGCTTCTCCAAAGCAATTATAAATTCACTTCAGTTTGATAACATTGCATTACAAAATATTATCTTTGTTTGGATTACTCTTAGTTTCCAACAGCAGAGTTGAGTTCAACAACCAATCCCAGTGGAGTATTTTAAACTTAACCAAGGACTTTGCATCAGTCCACTGATTCTGTGTTTGGCCTCACCAGTGCAGCAGATTGTGCTCTTCTGAAGTGGCGTGCACTGCTCCTGATGTAGATGCTCTTTAAAATATACAGTCTTGTAGCATATTACGAAGAACAAATGGGAGGTAACCCTTGGGAAGCTCAATGCCTCCCAATGAACTGCATTTAAACAAATCTATTAAAAAAAAAATGGAGAATGCAGATGTAATAAAAGTAGAAAAAAATAGTTATTTCCACTTCAGTAAACCCCCGAGCATAACATTTTGTCTTATAAGTATTGATTAAGTGTGTTCTGCCTTGATAAAAGGAGGAAAGATGTCCCCTATCCATCTTTACATGAACTGTTCATGTTTAAGCTGTGGAATGAGTTACTATTCTAGCTCTACTTCTAGGAGCAGCATCAGTAATTATTTGTGTTCCTATGGAACACAAATGGAACAGTGCTTTATTTGCATTGGAAATTGGCTTTCCACTCCATTGTCTCCATTTCCAAGGGGGTGGTTCATGAAAAGTCCTTCACAGAATTATATAATCATTAAGGCTGGAAAAGACCTCTAAGATCATCAAGTCCAACTACCCAGCTACCACCAATATTGCCATTAAACCATGTTCCTAAGTACCACATCTCAATGTTTCTTGAACACCTCCAGGCACAATGACTTCACCACCTCTCTAAACAGCCTGCTCCAATGCCTCCCCACTCTTTCTGAGAAGAGAAAATCCAACTTGAATCTCCTCTTGTGCAACCTGAGGCAATTGCCTCTTGTCCTATCATTGTCGCCTGGGAAAAGAGGCCGACCTCCACCTTGCTACAACCTCCTTTAAGGTCATTGTAGAGAGCAATAAGATTTCACCTGAGTCTCCTCTTCTCCAGACTAAACAATTGTGTAGGATCTCCTCCCTCATGCTCCACAGGTGAGCCACTGTTCCCTGCCATAGGTGAAAGAAGGAGATGCTGGCAGCGCTGCTGCACTGGCACAGTGCTCTGAATTCTCCCGCACAGCTGTGCACAGTTTGACCCAGTTAACACCCAATTTACCTCTGTACAATATAATACCTCCAGACAGATTTGCTTTCCTGTCTGCCACTCCTGCAAAGCTCTTTCATGCAAGGGGCAGAGAATAAGCCTTAATCTCTCTCCATCATTTGGACTTTTGAAATCATTTCAACCTTCCCTTTTACAAAAATGTACAGAGCCTGAAAGTAGGATGCTTTCGTCTTGGGTAAAGTCTGCAGCATTTGCTGTGAAAGAAGACTGACTGAAATCATTTCCATAAGAAAAAATGTATCCAGCAGTACGTTATTTCACATTGTACTGTACTCTCTATTGATTTCTTTACTTTCTGGTAAGAAAGAATCAAAGTTTTCATAGACTGACAGCAAAAATAACCAGTCTTTGTTTTTGAAGTAGGACAAGACAGTGGTTGATGACTTTCTCTTTTCATATAGCTTCTCAATATTCTATAGGCATCTATCTCTGAGTGGGGGCAGAGTACATTAAGAGCAATTCTAGGCCCCAGAGCAAACCCAAAACATTCAGGTTGGATTTGGCTTCATATTTATCCTCTAAAGCTCAGTGCATACTAAAATCTCCAAAAGACACCAAAGTTTTTTTTTCTTGTTCTCTATTTTCCTTGGCAACTAACCACATTTTACATAACCGCATTATGTGCTTCACAGTAATATATGAGATTTCATAAATGATATAAATGGCCTCATACAAATTCAAAACAGCACAAGAGTCAATAAACTTATATTGCAAGAACTCCAGACTGGAGCAGGGAAATATCTGAACCTTTAAAAGTTTTTTTTTTTTTTTTCCTTTAAAAAGTCTCCCTTTTTTTCCAGCTTCCCTAAAACATAGAAATTTGGGTATATTCAATTTCTTCATTGAATGAGTTCCCTAGCTTTTTCCTGATATCTTCATTATATTATTTTTCCCCTCGTTTAACATTATTACTTATACACACACATATTTAAGTAGGTCTCAAATTGGTTTTATAGTGCAACAGATATGCTATAAAGCATATTATTTAGGATGGTACATACTTCAGCTCTACTGGTCTGCAAATAATTTATGGGGAGTTATTCAAACCTAATTAATGTAATTCAAGTGATGCTGAAAGAAAATCTTTGTCTTATGATCATATTTATTATACATATATATTACTGAATTATCTTTATGTTTATTTTCAGTGGTTCAGTTGGTGCTGGGTGGTCTGCTTGCTATAACATCTGTTAAAAAACATATAAATTCAGTTATAAATTTTAATATATTTGGAGGATAGTTGAAAAATTTTTATCACTTTGTTTTTCTGAACATTTTTTCATAACCATCATGCAGAGGCTGGCTCACATGAGATATATTCTCCTTTGTGTTCATCTTGGCTATTCTGCTATTCTTTGTATTCCAAGTTTCTTAGAAAAGGCCTCCTAAATATGAGAAAACTGGATTTTTTTTTCTTGTTAACTCACTTTAGAGCTGTGTGTAAGAAACACGTGACATTCTGTGGCCTGATCCCATGCCCAAAGTGGTAATGAAAAGACTCTTGTTAGTCTGAACAAGCATGGATCATGGTCTTCAGCTCCTTGTTTTCAGACTTTATGAAGCAGCCTGGAGTCAAGCTGTAATTTTGTTTAATTGAGCCATTTAAAAACAGATAAGCCCCACAGTCTTCTTTTTCTTCCAGATCCCACATGTGTGTAATTTAATAATTTGTTGCCTTCTGCCTGAATAATTGAGGGTAATAATAATTGTTTTTGAATGAAATCATACCAAAATTATCTATTTACAATTTTTCATTTTAAAGGAAATGAAATGAAACATTGGTGAAGAGTATTCTCACTGTATGAGCTACATAAGAAAAAAATGGTGGAAGTTATTTACATTAGTTTCAGATTTTCAAATCTGGTGAAAATATCTGAGAATTCTTTGTCAAATATTCTTCATGTGTAAATCTCCCAAGCCTGAAAAAAGGAGAGGCAAATGAAATGTATGGAAGCACTTGTCTAAATCACCCAGATAGAATGTGGTTTGTCTTTTGATTTATTATTCTGAGGCAGAAGGATTGTAAAAGTTCCAGGACTCCTGTTATTCTTTCTAAACTTTCCTAAAACAGAGCTGTGGAGTGAGGGGTAAAACAGACATTTCTTTGACTGGAAGCATCAAATGTATCAACTATCCAGTATCTTTCACTCATTTTAATTTATGCTTCTTAAAAATCTCCATTGTTTTATTTTGCTCATCATGATGCCCAAACTCCAGCTAAGCCTCTTCAAGTGCTGTCTTTAAAGTGTATTTTCTGAAGCACCTGGAAGAAAAGGTTGTTCATGATTTTATCAAATGCATGTGAATAACATAAAAACTTTGGACAAAATATTAAATAAAATCAACACATTCTCTGGAAATTTTACTTCTCTTTGGTACTAACTCTAGCTTCTCCTGTAGTTACACTCTTACTCATTCTATTTTTTTGCTTTACCTCCATCTTGCTGAGTTTTGTCACAGTACCATACTGTGCTGCATTACATGCATCTGTTAACATCCAGGTAGACAGTGTGACATTTTCTTCAACTTGAATAAGATGAATAAAATTCAGTCTAGTACTTTTATGGAAAAATATGCCTTTTGGGTATGTTAGTAAAGAATGAGATCTGTCTGAGAATCTAAGAGAAATGGAAAGAGATGGAGAGAGAGAATATATAAGCTTGACATTCACACAAATTCAAATCAAGAGAATTCTTTTTAGAAACCCTTTACCACAACTTGCAATTTTGCTGAACTGGACATAGAGAAAACTCTCTGCAAAATTATTTTGCTTCTATCAAAGAATTTGAATTGTGCTGTAGTGCCTCATATTTTACTAGCACACACATTATTGTTACAGCAGCAAAAATACATTTCAAAGCAATTTTATCCTTAACATTTTATACATATTTATATATAAGTGTATGTGTATGGATGTGTGTTTTAAATGCAGAATTGAAATACTGCTAACAGACCAGTGATGGAATTGAATGCACTAATAAACAGGCATGCCCTTTAAAGTTGCCAAAGTTAATTCAGCAGTATCATACAACTTTAGCATAGGGATGGCAATTATACAATTACTTAAAAATCTAAGTCTCTATTTACATCTACAGCATATTTGATTTTACCACTTAAAACATGAAAGCAGTTTTCTGACTGTATTTCCAGCCTTTCAACTCTGAGCATGTCATTTAGACATCTTGACATAATGTACTTTAGACAGCTAGGGAGCTTGTAGTTATTTCCACAGGCTGCAGAACATTTTGTGTGCTAAATTCCTGCTGCTGCTCTGAGCATCACTGCCATGAGCTGCAGGTGTCTGCAGCCCCACACTCCACTCTCTGGATAGAAATAGGGATGTAATGAAAAGAAATTGCCCCAAAGATGCTTGAAAGGGTTATCCCTTTGAAAATATGCTTTAAGGTCAATAACTGTGATGCTGTTGTTTTTCCACTGCATAGGTTCAATAAATTGTGTCCGCATTTTATTTCTAGCACTGGGATTATGTGGCAGTATGTTGGTTTAAAACCCAAGTTAATTAAAAAGTCAAAGTTGGGTTGAACTCGTGGTCGGTTTTTCACTAGATGAAAGAGAACACAACTTTTTGCATTCATTTAGATTCCCTAACATACAGATTAGGGTTAATAGTTTTGACACTCTGCTAATAATTTACTCATAGTCACTAGATGCTTATGCATATTTTTAGTTACCAGCATACCTTTTCTTTTATATACTACTTTTATACTAAATACATGATTTTTACATCTTGTGGTAAATCAGACCAGAAGCTTTGCAATTAAGAGATGCATACAACAGTTTTATAATTGAAGAACATGTTCCTGCAAGACAAAATGTGAATAATTTCTGAAGTTAATTGGCTTATTCATATAATTAAAGTAACCTAGGTGCTTAAGCTTTGCCAGTGATTTGCCAGTTAAAATAACCATTACAGTAACTACTGGAGGCAGCTCAGCTGAGAAGTGAAATAATAAAAAATGAAATTACTCAGTTATGGTGTTTATTATGCAGTGTATTAAACCCATGACCACTGCAGGGTTACTTTAAATAAGGGTGCACTAAAGGGAGCTCATAGAATTATAAAAATGAATATTAAAATGCTCTGCTATAGGTTACAGTCCTGTTCTAAATTGTTTCCAGCTTTCTTAGAAAAAATGGGATACAGGGAGCAGATGAGATGCATTTTTTTCCTATTCATTTTTTCTGTTGTTACTGTAATACAAGATTTCAATTACAATATATAAGACGTTAGATATCGGATATTATTCTATAATATAATACATGAAATTATAAAATGACCTTCGCTTTGTTTGGTATGACTGATTCCATGAGTTGGTATCCTTTTTCCTTTCAGTATTATATGCTGCCTATAGATGGCAGTAACTTCTTGCTGTTTCAGAGAACCCAGGAAATAGCTTGAAATACTCAGAACAATCTTCTTGGCAGTTTGTATCCCTTAATTCAGCAGTGACAAAATAAAATGGCTCTAAAACCATTAAATATATATATATATAAAATCCATTCCCCCCCCCCGCTCCCTTTTTTAAAATTAGGATTATAATGACTTTTAATAGAGGATCAGAAAGATACACCAGTTCCATATTTGTTACCAATGTTTTAAATGTCTTTTACATATTTAAAGACTCCATATTCTGAATGTAAGTGAAATCTACTTAAAAAAAAGGAATAGAAGTGCTGTAAAATGTAGTCTTGTGCTGGCAATATGGTTGTACTACTATAAAATATTGATCAAAATACTTCTTTTCAAAGTTAATATAACATCATCACATATCTCTTCTTCTATTTCTTTACCTGCATTCATTGGATAGATAGAAACAAACAAACAAACAAACAAAAAAACCCAGTAATGTTTATGTATTACACTGACGGTAAAATTTTATTTGGATACAATTATACTAAGGTTACTGTGTTTGTACATATAAACAAGCATTAGGGTTTGGCCTTTATAAATTGTGCACAATGAAGAACAAATATCAGGCACTTTAAATATTTTTCCCAGTTATGCAGTGCTATGACACTACTTCACTTGTTAACAGTGATTTCTGCTGTTAATCCCAATTTAAATTAAATCTATTCATGTGAATGAGAACAGAACAAGGCACAGAGTTCTCAAATTCCCATCTTTTTATTGGAATTGCAATTATGAATAGAAATGAACTGTTTCATTTTGGAACTTATTAACAGTGTCCAGGAATGATATTTATTCATTAACATTTGATAAAGATTCTTTTTATCTTATCTGAAAAGAACACAACATACAACTTAAGTGTGTGCTGTCCGCATCAGAATGTTGCTACTTTATCTAACGGTTTATTACAAAATAATGAAGAAATTGAAAAAAGAAAGAGTAATTTCCTTTCTGTCTCTGGAATATTTCTAGAAATGACTTTTATTTGCAAAAGATACCATTTAATTCAGCACTTTCCTACCGAATTTTGTGCAATGTAGCTAAACCAATCCTCCCTGAACTCTTGTAAAATAGAGTACAAAAAACTTGTTACAGTTAGTATTCAATGAAAAAGACCTCACTATGCAAACATTATTAACCTCTTGTGGTTCTGAGTTGTAATAAACAGTTGTGGCTGGGAATATAAGATCCAGGCTCCTTCAGCAGAGACCAGAGGGATTTTTTGGCACAATGAAGCTACTAAGGATTAACACAGAAGAAAACATACTGAATGTATTCATTTGTGTGCTAGTGGAGAGACCTCCAAGGCATACCACGAATTAAAAAATTCTATGCCAATTTTTTTTTTTATAATTTAGTGAAAATATCAGTTCATGCTACCTGACTGCTACTTATTAGGAGCATAGTATCCAAAAATATCCCAAACAAAACACCCTTATGCAGGCCACATTGAAATATCAAATCCAAATCTAGATGCAAAATTTAGAAACCATATCAATTTATTTTGCTTGTAGCTGTGGTTTAAGGAGATATACTGTAGTAGAATTTCTAGTGAATCTCTATTGCTTCCTTCCTAGCCATCTAAATTATTTTAGAACTCTTTCAAAAAGTCATTACATTATTTAATGTTTCATTTTCAGGTGAGAAACTTCAGTAATGACTTTAGCTTTGATGTTCCATTAGGAAGAGCTAAGACCAATGAATAATTTCTAAGCATTAAAATAATTCAAATGACAGTGAGCCAGGGAACAAAGGGGAACAGAGCTGGTTTGCAAAGTCATGTCTTTGGGATAAGGAGGTACTGAGCTATCTAAAAAAATGTTGAAAGCAAACAAAGAAACAAAATCATTTTTAGGCTTTTCCAGGAAGTGAAAATAAGCATTCAGAGATCCTTAATCCTCCGAGTTTAAACGAGAATAAGAGAAGAAGTGGACAGCTCAACAATGAAGATGAAGCCAAGGCTGGAAACCACCTAATGCTATCCCCGGGAGTGGAGTAATAATTTGTCTGACATTAAAGGTGACGATAGAAATGGTGTAAAGGCAGGATGGCTGGGGAAGTGAAAGGGAAAACCTTGAGGAGAAAGGAAGGCTCAGGAATTTAGGTACTTAACCAGGGAATTGGTGATTAGATATCTCTCTCCTAGGATACTGAAAGATTTAGCACATGAAACCACAAGTCAAGCTATAAAGGATTTAAATTACCCTAGCCATTTATTTAAATTGCTACCATGTGACTGAAGAGTAACAAATACAACATTTGTGTTAAAAGCAGGATAAGCAAGCCATCAAGGCACTACAGATCCATTAGTCTAACTCAGTAAATACAGGCTACGCTTGAAATGAGAGAATCATTAAGGCTATGGATATAAATGAAAATATGGAGAGAAAATGCATTACAGATTTACCAGGTTAAGCTGATGAGTATCCTTGGTAAAAATGATTTTCTGCTCTAGAGAAATGCTGATCTGAACTTAAGCCTGAGCTTCATACAGTAATAAAAAATAAATGATTGAGAAAAGCATGAAGGCACAGATTAGCAGAAAAACAAGGAAAAGAATTAATTCTGACACCAAGGAACCATTAGGCTCATGGAGTCCTTTTAAGATAATCTTTAGTACTGATTTTATGTTATCTTTTTGAAAATGAAAGTGACACAAGAAGTAAGTTTAATTAAACTTGTTGATGTTCAGGACTCATCTAAGCTACAAGCAGAACTGGAATATTGATGATTTTTAAGACTGGAAGATGAAGCCCAGCACAGGTCCAGCAGGATATGATTTAAACTGAGGGCTCCTGAATTACATAAGACACACAAAAAAAATTTTTTTTTTTTTTTTTAGTTGAAGACTGTGTGAGTATGATTATTAGTCATATAGACACAAAAAGAGATTTTATGCCACAAAATAGAATTCTGCAATTGAGGCCTTGGAGACAATATCTATACTGTATATTCTTATTTTCATGTACTGAGATATGCATTATCATAGAATCATAGAATGGCCTGGTTTGAAAAGGACCATAATGATCATTCGAACCCCTAGTTTCAACCCCCCGCTATGTGTAGGGTCACCAACCATTAGACCAGGCTGTCTAGAATCACATCCAGCCTGGCCTTGAACGCGTCGAGGGATGGGGCATTCACAACCTCATTGGGCAACCTGTTCCAGTGCATCATCACCCTCTGTGTGAAAAAATTCCTCCTAATATCTAACCTAAACCTCCCATTCACTTTAAGACCATTGCCCCTTGTCCTATCACTATCCCATTCCCTCTCCTATTTATATACACTTCAAGTACTGGAAGGCAACAGTGAGGTCTCCCCGGAGCCTTCTCCAAGCTAAACAAGCCCAGGTCCCTCAAACTTTCCACATAGGAGAGGTGCTCCAGTTCTCTGACCATCTTGGTGGCTCTCCTCTGGACCTGCTCCAAGAGCTCCACATCCTTTCTGTACTGGGGGACCCAGGCCTGGATGCAGTACTGCAGATGGCGCCTCACAAAAGCTGAGTAGATGGAGACAATCACTTAAACTGAAATGGAGGAAATACTGAGAGAGACTACTAGGCTGAGGAATGAAATAAGTATCATTAGATTCTGTCTCATTAATTAGTAACTACATCAATTAACTAGCCAAATTCATTTTTTTTAATTTACATAGTAACTACAACAGATACAAAGAGCACAATAATACCATCTGATAGAAAAACATTCTCAGCTACAAAAAAATATTTTTCAACATAGTTGTCACCATTAACTCTGTATTTTTGCCAGCCACAAATTAGAGCTTTCATGTTGTGCTTGTAAAAATCTGCCCCAGCAGATGTGAAGTGCTATCCATGTCACCACTGCTGAAATACACCACCCACTGCCTCACTATGATCACACCCACTCTTTATTCTCCATAAACATTCAGCAAGCACTGATGAATGTCAATGGGTGCCATTTTTTCCACATGGATGAATTCAGTGGCACACCTTTACTTCATCTGTACTTTCATGTCAGACACCACTTTGTCAGTCTGCCCCTCTGCTGCCATCCACTGCGCAGCAACAAAATGTAATGGAATATTGGGAAGGTTAAGCCTTTACTGCCATACTACCAACATCCACCTCTAACATCATGGGCCAACGTAGTAAAATAAGAGGCATTACTTTTGGATCAGCTGTTGTGTAGCAGGAATCATATGCTTATTCTTGATAATATGTTTAAAAGAAAAACAAGAGGATAACTAAGAAAAAGGGCATAACAAAACAAAATCGAACAGAATTTGATTTACCATCATGCATCTATTGTGGAAATTAGAAGAAAGTTTCTATCCATCACTGGAGAGAAACTATAGACCACATTTTTAGTAGAGATACTGTGGCTAAAAATTCTAAATCACTTTAGGACAGACCTTTGCAGGCTTATAACAGATTGTGTTACAAGTAATTAACCATAGTGAACTGGATTTGATGGACCAAGACGCCACTTCTCCCTGTGCATGATGATACTCTAAGTAACTGATATGTTCTGCTTTTGCTCCAGGCCCACAGTATTTGCTCATGTGTAAAAGCATGGATGTATCTCCTTTCTGTTCAGTAAAGTACATAAGACTGTTATTTCTGATTCTTTTTAACAGGACTTAAATCCAGGTTTCTTTGCCAGCTTCTCAGACATTGTGTCTGTATGTGCACACATTGAAGGTACAAAAACATAATTCCTACAAATACTGAAAAATTATGGATGATACTTCTAAAATAAACAATCTACTTATGAAAATGATTGTGATTTTTTTTTCAGTAATTATTATATTAGTTGCTTTGTCAAAAGCTCTATTTAAACTGTTTTCAAAACAATGAGAAAGCAGTATGATTTATGTAAGATTTATTAAAAGTGTAAGCAAATGTCCAAAACTTTTGTGATTCTGTTGATCTTGCTGAATTTTCATTTGCAAGAGATAGAAACAGGCTGTTCAAAGCAACTTGTTTTTCATGTTTCTTCGAGTGTAATCTCTTTTTCAGAAGAAAATAATGATTTGAAATAATGGCCATGAAAGATGCAATGCTGCTAATGTGTTCTCAGAACCTGAAACATGTATTGATAAAACGGAAATGCTCTGGGGGAAATTTATTTCAGTTGCAATTCATTTGGTTCCTGCCATAATTGGACAAAGGAGTTGAGTAGCTGCCAGAGAAAATGAGAAGTTGAGCATTCAATCACCACCTCTGCAATTCCAGAATTTTAATTGCATTGCTCACTGTGAGACTTTGTTGGGGGGGGGGGGGGGGGGGGGGGGGGGGGGGGGTTGGAGAGGAAAAAAGGGCCCGGGGTTTTGTTTTGCTTTAGAGTTTTTTTTTTTTTTTTCCGCAACTTCTAATCCCTCCCACACCCTTCTCC
>JAPSGF010000002.1:8747057-8815594 GCA_035772895.1 Perdix hodgsoniae
GGGGGAGAGGGGGATGTTGTGAAGACAGAACGTGTCACGAGTATTGTATTGCTGATAGAGTCTTTTTTTCTTATTCCAGACATCTCAATCACTGCCAAACAGTGCAGCCTCGCTTGGAGGATCATGTCTTGGGCACGGACATCTTCTACATCAGTCACTGGGGAAGTGCAGGCAAATTATGCAATGAAGAATGCTATCATGTGGATCTTCAGGGAAGAAGTCAAACAGTAACATTCTTCAGTTATGTTTAAGCATTTAAATGAAGATGAAGCTTTCATGTGCACAAATTGCAGTAGCAGTGTTCTGCTCTCTCATTTGCAAGTGCTTGATTGTTTGGAGCAGATTGACAGGTCAGCTAGTTAACTTTGTAGACACCACTGTCATGAATAAAATCAGTAGCTAACTCTGCAGGTGCATAAAACTTCCTCTGCGCTTTTCTCTGGAAAAGCTGTTGGTGCTTTGTTATAGCCAATGAAGTTTTCAAAGCGTTGAGATACTTGGCAGGTGACTAAGGCCTAAGACCTGCCAAGATTCACAAAATATTCTCCTAGTTTAGCCAAAGGTCTTAAACCAAGAGATATGCTTAGACATGAAATATGGCCTAGAACAAGAGTGTAATCCTACTAAGGGTGTTGTGTTTTGTGTAGGATAATTTCTTGAAGGAATGAGAGCTGGTTTCCCACCTCTGTGTCAATTTATTTTCTGTTCCAACAACTAAATCAGTATTTTCTAACCTGAGGGAGCTACATCTGGGGGAGAGGGGCCAAAAAAGGAAAGGCAGAAATGAAGGAAGTTTTGTTCCTATTTGCTATAATGGAGGAGGGCTAGCTCTGTCAACTGCAAAGAATGGTAAGGAACTTCTGCAGTATATTTTCTGGGTGATGTGGGATATCTCTGAGAAGTGTGTGCGAGAAATTTTCCATACTAGGATGCTGCTCAGCTACAACATGCAGTGTTCTGCTCCTGTGCTCCCAGTGAGTGATCCCACTGCTGAACTATTGACTAACAGCTCCTCTTGTGTGTGAAACAACTTGATGGGCTTCTGGCAATTGACAGAAAGAGTTTAGGACTGAGAATCTCTGAGGACATTAGGATGCTAACAAGAAATGCAGCTTAAATTGCCCTTCCTTTTCAGCTATACCTACCACATTGACAAGCTAAATCTCTACTAAAGGAAATTTTGAGCCCCCAGTTGTTGAACAATATCCGTGTGTTGAGGCAGCTATTTTGAATGGTCTGTATTAGATCATCTAAAATTTCTCTCTTTTAATTCCCCAAGATTCTCCTTTGAATTTAGTCTTTTGTAGAATTTTTAGGAAGGGTGCTATGCACACTGAGAATATTTGTTTAAAAGATGCAAATTTAAGTGCCATTTAGTACATTTTTGAAGCCAAATGAGCATTCTTCAGAACGAATTTCAGCCAAAGTTGGAGATGTTCTATAGGAAATTGAGACAAAATTCAGGAAGTTACTGCATTGCAGAAGTGTCCTAAAATTTTGCCAACATCTAACAGATATGTTAAACCTTCTGGAGTCTTGTCTGTATTTGAAACAACTTAGGAAAGAGCTTTTCCTATTAGCGTTGTGCAAAAAACAACAAGAAGTATCTATCCCAAATTCTCAGTTCAGAGGCTTTCATGAAATGCCTGGATGTGGCAGTGAGGGACATTCTTTAGTGGGCATGATGGTAAAGGGTTGATGGTTGGACTAGATGATCTTAGTGGTCTTTCCAAACCGTAATAAATCTATGATTCTATGACTGTCAGGGGCATGTACTTCAGGTAACAACACTAAATGTTGAAATGGTGAGTTATAAAACTATTTTAACTTTAGGGTTCATTAAAAATAAGCAGTGGAACTGAGCACATCTTCTTACAAGACAAATTATCGTCAGGAATGTGTATTTTTCAAATAAAACTTTCTTACCTCAAAATTTACCAGTATAATTATATTAAAACTTTATTACTCATGCTACCTTTCCCTTATTGTCTCAGAGCACTATTTTTAAAATAAATATGATAAAAGACCTGCTTTAAGATGTTCCTTACATGTAGGAGTAAAAGAAGCACATTTAAAGTAGAAAGCAAAGCCACAAAATTGTCCATGAAGTAGCATCTCCTAAATCTGTCATGAAATGTTTCCTCTGTTTTACTGACAGCTCAGATTTAAAGGCATTTGAAAACAGACTCTAGAGCTCATGGCTATATTCTAATCTGGTCACAATAGATATTTTTTATTTCCCTTTTTATACCTAAAATATTCTATACAGAAATCTCACTGTGAATTTGCTTGTGTAAAATGCTTATTCTCTGGACAGTATTTGGCTTCTTATACAGCAAATATTTGTAGCAAATATTTGAATTAAGACAGTAGCTGAAATATTTCAGTGTATTTCAGTGTCAGTTGTACTTTCAATTGTCATGTGACTAAGACATTGTGAGTCTCTGAGAGGTAATAAAGGTGTATGAAGCAAACTGATAAAGCCCAGTGTTTTATTTTTGTAATTGCTGGTGTACAATGATTTCTTAGCTGTTGCAGGTATTATAAATATAATCACATGTATTCTGCATCCTTCATACATTTAATTTGTTGAAAGTAGAACTCTTGCTATAGCCTAATTAGCTAAAGGATGTCAGAATCACCTAAGGACAATAAGTGATTGCTTGGGCTCATTTGAGCCCATAAGGGAAAACAATCACTCTGACACTTGTTTTATGCAGAGCTGGGAACAAGCTGGATTGACTGATGAAATGCTGAATGATTCGGGTGGGAAGTGCTGAGTACACCCAAGTTTGATTAACAAGTGAAAGCAGGATTCATTTGAAGGTGCCTCTGTGTTGCACTGCCATATTTTACCTGAGACTTGCTGGACTGCCTGTGTTGAGCTGTTATTCTGCCAACTGTGAGTACTCTTTCACTTGGACTGATGTTCTTTTTTCACTGTTTTTTTGTTGTATGTAGGGAAATAAAATTCAAGTACTGATGAGTAACAAAGGACAGTTTTGATATAATTAGAATTTAAATGGACTGTAATGTATTATTTCCCATTATTCTGATTTAATCCATGCAATTGTCTTGTTTCTGATGGTTTGTTGCCATGCCTTGAAATGCTATGCAAAATATATTCAGCCCTGTAGTCATCAGAGGTGAACATCACTTATGTGAGCTTCGTGTTTAAAATGTGTGGCCTGTCTATTCCTTCTCAGAAAGCTGGAAAAACTGTACTTTTTTCTGTGTAAATTATCTATGTAAATAGGGAGAAGAGAGCAACACATACAGCATATGAAAGACACAGCTTATGAAACTGGCTAAAGTGATCAGTGTTGTTTCTCCCACAGGATTGCTTTTTCTCATTCTCTTGGGTTAACACAGTAAAAGTAATTTTGTCAGCAGGAGTTCTTATCTGTCATAAAGCCTGTTTGCCTGTGTTTCACTTAAGAAATGTGACTCTCCTGCATTGCAAACTCGTTCCCTCAAGCTCACTTCAAATGGATTTTAGTACTGGGAATGACTGATGCATGGTTCTTCCAGTTTTAAGATCTGCTCCTATTGGAAACGTTTTGTGTTGCTACAAAACTCTTATGACTGAAGAAAAGGTATTACAAGATGAAAAAGACCTCAGTGAGGTCAAATATACAAGTATATATACATATGTATTTACAGTTATTAATTCCACCAGATGCTGTTGTGGGCAGCAGTTGCATAAACAATAAGTAGAATTAACTGTTCACCTGGATGTTGTTTGACTTCTGATCATCAGCAATTCGGTTTCAATCAGGATAAAGAGTTAAAATATAAAAATATGGAGGGATCAGGGGAACTAATGCTGTAGCATTTAAAGTATGGAAAAAAAAAAAAAAAAAAAAAGAGGAGAATTAAGAAGTAATTCTTATTCCAGGTCCTCCATACTGCATGTTTGAGGATTCTGTGGTGATTGCTCCTCCCTCTGATTATGAGGCAATAGTCTGTGTCAAGCTATTGGCTCCTCTGCAGTCAATCTGCATCATGTGAGCATAGAGAGACTTAAAATTAATGGTTACCTAATGGTTGGATAAGAGTAGGACTGGGATAGAAAGAGGTTGCTCAGTACCTGTCATAGGAAGTCACTGCCCAGCAGATTTGGTGGTGCTGAAAGCTGTGCCCTCCTGGAGCACTATGGCAGTCACCACTTTCCTGGCGATACCTCCGCTGTACAAGAAAGACTTTGTGGCTCCCAAAACCTAGTTCCAGGCCTTGATTATACAGCTACTGAGACAAAGCATGGATGTGACTGTTGGTACCCTGTTGCTCTTTGGATTGCCAGCGGTTCTAGGAGATCATGGCATAACAGTAGGAGCTACTGTGGGTTTGCCATCCACCCCAAGAAACAAGCTGCGGCTATTCACCAGTAAGAATATCTTACTGTCTGGTGCTGCCTGAAAAGTTCCCCGAATGCTCAGAGCAGCAACAGAAGATCTTTGTTGTAAAATCACAAGAAACCTCTTTCTGGCACCCAAGAATATTGCACTGCAACTGCTTTATATGCCAACTGTGTCTCCCACGTGGACATATTATAAATCATCTGTGTTTTATTAGAAAAGCACTACCAAGCTCTGACAAAGGGTACTCTCAGTAGGTTCGGTTGTTTGTTCCTGTCTTAAAAGAGGAATGCTGAAATCAGTTGTGTGAGCAGGAATTCCTGGCAAAACAAACCCCCAGGAATGCTGGAGACATAACTGTTTCTCTCAGCTAAACACTGCAGGGTCTTATTAAACTAGACCAGCCAGCACCAGGGTAACTGCCCCAAAACTTGAGTTAATGGCCAAAAAAAAAGTATTTCACGCAGAAGATATAGCACAGCAGTTTCTCTTCAAGGCATAGGTACACGTATAAAGATGGGCTGTGCCCAGTACTTATGGAATCCAGTAGAAATCCTCCACTTGGCTCCAGCGGTTTTGGAGTGATGTCTTTATCCCCCCGAATAGCTATTTATTACAAGAAAAATATTGAACTCCCACAACACTGGCCTTGCTTTCAAGGCAGTAACACCTAATTCTGAGCTGTTTGGAAGCTAAGTGCCACGTGGAAATGGGTACTTAGCACCTGGGGATTGCAGGCTACCCTCTGCCTCAAGTTATTCTGGACTAATGTACGCAGGTATACATGAGCTCAGTATCTGTCCCTTACTTTGCCTTCACTCCCCTTGCCTTCCCTTTTCTTTTTTTCTTTATCCATTTTTCTAATTCCTCCACTGTTAGCCTGAGCAGTCTGTTTACAAACCAGATCTATAAAAACTACTGACAGATTCACACAACTGCCAAATGCAGTGAAGTCAGTGGAAAAGGTAGAAGCAACCGCTTAAATTCAGTATAGCTTTTAATCAGAGAATAGGAGGGGAAAAAAAGAACATCAGTATAAAATCTACATCGATCCCCTTGGATCAAGGAAGATCACCTTGAATTTTGGATGAAAGCATCAAAAATAAAGTTTATGTGTACTGTGTATTAAAAGAAGCTAACACAGCAGAGAGAATGAAGTTTAGAAATGGGATTTTTTTTTCTCTTCACAAAAGACTGTAAATTCCATTGGAGTTTTTCATAGTTAAAATAGCTTTTGAGGAGCAGATATTTTATAAAACCCAACATAGACTTGCAAAACTTTTGCGAGAAATAGGAGTCCTCACTTTTCAGTGAGGACTTTCTGGCTTTACACATTCAGTTACTATCATGAAGGTGCAACTCCACTACAGAACATAAGAAAAGCAATGGGCTTTTGGTTTACAGAAATGTATAGTAAGTACAGTCAATTCTCATAGAGGCACAGAACTACCTTTTACAAGGATAACTTTCTGGATTGCTATCATGGATTTTTTTTTTTCCCCCAAGAAGAATCCAGAAGGCAGTTTTCTTTCAACAAAAAAGAGTGAACATTTTTAAAGCTTCTTTCCATTATGCATGAAGATGAGGTTAAAATAATCCATTTTTCCGATCATTTTCTGATACCCAATGTAAACCTCCCTAGGCACAATGTAAGGTCATTTCCCCTCATCCTGTCACTTGTCACCAGTGTGAACGGACCAGTCCTGCTCTTGCCATAAGCACCTTTCAGGTATTCGAAGAGAGCAGTAAAGCCTCCCCTCAGCCTCCTTTTCCCCAGACTAAATAGCCCCAAATCCTTCAGTGTCTTCTCATAGGACATATTCTCCAAGCCCTACACAAACCTTGTTGCCCTTCTTTGGACTGGCTTCAGCACCTCAATGTCCATTCTGTACTGAGGTGCCCAAAACTGATTAGTATCACTTTAAGAAATAATTTCTTGCCCTTGATGTATTTTGGTAAATACAGAAACTTTTGTTTAAGAAATAACAACAAAAGATTTAAAAAAAAAATGCCAAGGATAATTTCTGCCTAAGTTAACAAGCTATAATGTACAAGTGTAGGTATCTAGTAGTTGACAAATTCTTGGGTTAAAGAATAATGATTATTTTTTATTATTGCCAGGAGTACCGTGTATTTAATCTTTTGTGAATAGAAAACTTCACTGACTTGTGAAAGCCAAAATTCTAAGCTTGCCTTGGAAAAAACAGAAGTAGTATTTGAAAAAAAAAAAAAGAAGGACAACTAACACTTTTGCTTCAGAAAGTATGAATAAAACCCACTCAGAACTGCTAGAGTAAATCACTCCCCATAGCCTTATGCTCCATAGAAAAGAGTTTACATCAGAACCCCAAGAAATATAGAAATGTCAAATCTTTTTTTTTTTCTCCAGAGGAAAACGATGTTTTTGTGAAGTGCCTAAACTTTCTCAGCCTGTCACTCAAACAATGTTATTGGCAAGCTAGGCATGCTTTTCCAGTGCTAACGGAAGAGTGCCAGGTGGCAGCTAAGGATGGGAAAGAGCAGAGAAAAGAACGAAAGCAGTAACTAGAGAAGCCTGTGGCAGAAATTCTTCCATCATGCACATTATTTTCCATAGCATTTAAAGACCCACTAGTTTGTAGAGGATGGAAATAAAAAATCTTTCTGACAAATGTAACTTAATAGAGGAAAACATACATGCATCATCATCTAATTCATGCTTAGTTTGCAGCTTAGCATGGAATTTCCGCTGAAGTGCAGCTTTACTGTCACATGTTCAAATTTTGTTTCTGAAATTGTTTTTTCACATGGTTTAAGATTTTTCTGAAACTGGAAATCATGCTGTTCTGAAATTATTAAAAAAACTTACAGTGAGGTTTTACCATTTCTTCAACTTGCTCTGGGCTTCCCCTGTGGTAACTCTCAAAACATGTCCTACACAAAATTAAAATAGAAGGTATGAAGGCATTGCTACAAAGGGAAAAGAATCATCAAAACCAGTAGTGACATTTCCCCCTTCCAAAAGCACTCTCAGGAAGTCTCCCACTGACAGTACTCCTTGCTGATGAAGGTAGGATGCTCTTGTTACCAAGTGACAGGACTGTTGCAGAATATCTCCCTTCAGAGCACAGTAGTGGAAGTAGTATCTCAAGTCTGGATGACCTCTCTGAGTGTCATCTCAGTGCTTTCCTTCTCATTGCTGGAGCAAATCTTCAGGACAAAATAAACAAATAGAGCATTTCAACAGTCCAGAAAACATAAGAAAAAATGCCACATACTAATTTGAGAGCATCCATAATCCTTCCCTGCCTTTTTGTTTTTAATTTTTGGTTTTTAATTTTTAAGAATATTCCTGAAGTGTTTTGACTATATCTGTGAACAGCCACTTGGTAAGAGTTGCTCCAGGAGCGTTTGCACATATCTTCAGTGCTTGCATGTTCTAAAGTTGCTTATTCAGAATGATAAGCATGCTGCTGACAAGCATGTTACCAGGAAGCATTGGCTTTTCAGCATGCATTCTGAAGAAAGTGCAGGTTAAGATCACCTTTTGTAAATCTTCTGTTCTTAAAATATGGTAAAAGAGTCATTCAAGCAATAAGCTGAGAATAATTTTAAAATAGTATAATTATATATATATTTAAATAAACTTTTAAAATCACACAGTATCTCCAAGATAAAGCTTAGTGTCCAAAAGTTGTTTGGCATAATGGTGGAAAAAGGCAAAAGAGACATGAAGCCTGAATACTGACACTGCACAAATTCAATTGAGAAATGGAGGGTGTAAATGAGCAATGGAAATGATTAATAAGCAGAATACATATCAAGGGAACTATTAGATCTTCTGTCACTTGATGCTTTCAGAAAGGACCTTCCCCGAAAATAGGTGTCTTAGCAAAGCACAAGCTATTGAGCCTACTGAAGGAGCTTCTAGATGAAGTTTTATAGCTGATATAATACAAGCAGACAAAGTACATGATCTAATGGTCTATAGTTTTAAAATATATTAGTGCGGAGGTCTGAACTTACTGAATGCATTTACTGAATAAACAGTTTTCTGAGAAACCTGTGGGAATTAGGCACCTAAAGCCCCATAAAATTAAACCTTACTCAGTGTATTTTCCTGTCACATCTGTCCAACTCCTCTGCCTCTTCTTGCTATAAATGCAGAATAAAACCCTCCTGAGAAAAAGCAGGATTATATTCTAAGTATTTTACTCTTTCTGAAACTCAGTGAATTCCTTTATTGACTCAAAACAAAATGTTTCTTATTACAAGAAGCAGCCTATGAATTTGGTCGTTTCCTAACATATAATATAAGCATACTTCATTTCTCAATATTGAAGTACCTTTTAGCTTTTAAGCTATACAAATCTTGATACTACTTACAAAAAAAGTTAGAGATTTCTTTGTGTCTTTCCCTTTTCTTCAGACTTGACAAGTTGGTGGCAATGCTGTAAATTAAAACCTGCAGGCAGTGAATCCTGTCAATTCTCTGTGGCTAGGTAATATTTCTACATTAATGTATGTGAAATGTAGGAGGGATTTTCATGTTCACTACCCAGCAGTCTGGCTGTCACCTTTTGTCCTTTCCTACCACCACTGGCAGTGAGAGTTCTATGGGAAAAAGTGCAAGCTCAGAGGCACATGAGACCCGTTAGTAGAGGGCTTAAATGCTCTGAATCCAGAAGAAAGTTACATATCAGGAACATGTAGGTACTAAGTACTTTCCTGAATGTTTTTGGTCTTTAGCTCCTTAAATGTTTGAATGCCTACAAAGACCTGCACTGTGGTGCTTTGCTGCTGTTAAATCACTGTCACAATCTAAGGTCCATTCTTATCCATCAGTCCACAGCTTGACTGTGTAGATATTCTCAGAGCACATTAATATTGACCATGAGCCAGCAGTGTGTTCAGGTGGCCAAGAATACCAACAGCTTTCTGACTTGTATCAGAAATAGTGTAGTCATCAGTAGCAGGAAGGTGATCATCCCTCTGTACTCAGCTCTGATGAGGCTGTACCTCAACTACTCCATTCAGTTTTGTGCCCCTCACTACAAGACAGACATTGAGGCCCTGAAGTGTATCCAGAGAAGGGCAACACAAGTCTTACAGGGAGCAGCAGAGAAAAACAGGATTGTTTAGTCTAGAAAAGAGGCGGTGCAGGGGAGACCTTATTGCCCTCTACAGGGATCAGCTTCTTGTCCTGGGTAATTAGCAACTGGAGGGGAAATGGCCTCAAGTTGCATCGGGGCAGTTCAGGACAAGGGATAAATAAATAAATAAATAAAAATCACTTGAACAGTTAATACATTGGAACAAGCTGCCCTGAGAGAGGAATTGAAGTCAACATCCCTGAAGGCTTCAAGAAACATGGAGATATGACACCTTGGGAATTGGCTTAGTGGGCATAGTGGTGATGGGTTGATGGTTGGACTAGAATATCTTATTGGTCTTCTCCAACTTCAGTCATTCCATGACAGTATATATTGCTGAGACTAAGCTGAAAGGACATTGTCTCGAACAGGAAAAACACTGGCTTAGATACACATGCTGTGAGAATTTAACCACTGATCACTGCATGTTTTGAAAATATTTTTTCTAGTGCCTAGCTCCATGCACCTTCTGTCTGTGAGAGAGCATTTCAATTCTAACAGCAAGGCTTATATGTTTAAGAGTATTTAAGTGAACTGTGAAGGTCAGGCCCTACAATTCCTAAAGCTTCTTTAAAAACCACATGATCACATAGAAGAAAGTTGCCATGCCATTTCACACTAGACTTTAGCAGTGTTTTCCTAGGTAAAAATTGGTCAGGTTTCTTGGCGCTCTGACTCTTGCACTGTCTTTACATGCTAGCAGGATTCTTTCATGAGAGTTATACTTCCCAGCTACAAGACAATGAATAATCTTCCTTATAGCCAGGAGCATGTCTTTGAATACTACACACCAGCTCCAGGCTTCTGCCATCTGAATGGAGGGTTTTCTTCAAGTGTATTTTTTTTCCCCCAACTACTGCCCAGGATGAATCCCTGGAGCATTATCAAGAGACAAGATATGGTATTATTTCTGTAAAGCCTATGCCTCTATGTATTAGACCAGTTTGTTAATGTAAACTAAAATTAAATCAAAAATAAAGAATAGTCATCATTAGATGCGTGTTAAAGATAGCCAGTTAAAAATAAACATCTGAGAGACTCTATTCTTTTTTTCCTCCTGATCTTATTGGGGCAGACTTGAAACAAATTAAATGATTCATGAGTTCATCCTGGCTGGATGTCAGTATTTTTTTCCTGATACAAAAAGGTTAATGAGCTGGAAAGTGGTGAAGAAAACATTCTAAATGCTAAGTCTGCTTCCAGCAGAAGTAACTTACGTGCCAGTAATTTCCCTTCAGAGCTGCTGCACTCTATGGTGTCAACAATTAGGGACTGATTACTACATGAATTATCAACACAACAGGCTGCATTGTAATGCTCTTTCAAAAGTATCGTTAGAACTTCCATAGAATCACCACAGTTGGAAAAGACCTCTAAGATCATCCAGTTCAATTGCCCACATATTTCCAATATTTCCCACTAAACAATGTCTCTTATCTAAAGATTTCTCCAGTCAGTGACTCCACCACCTCCCTCGGCAGCCCATTTCAGAATCTGACCACTCTCCTGGAGAAGCATTATCTCCTAATGCTCAATTTTAATCTCTGCTGGAGATTCCCCTAAGGGCTTTTCCTAAGAAAGATTTTTTTGGGTGTTTGTGGTGTTCCTAGTACACCATTCCACTATGCAGCTGATCTAAAACAAGAAACTTAAAGGGTAGCATTGTAAAAGCTGACACATCCTGCATAACACAACATCTCAATGCAAGACAATACTTGTTATGAGGTAGTTCCAGGATTGCCCTCACTGATGCCTTGTTTGTGTGTTTGTTTGCCTTTGTGAGAGTAGCTACTGATGTTGAATTCACAGGCTGCTTCAGGCAGTCCTGAATTATCCTTTGAAGTCCTACTTTGAATGTAAGGCAATAGTAATTTGTGAGATATTCCATCAATATTATCATTATTGTTTTGAAATATAGCTGTAAGAATAATATGTCTATATTTAGTTTCTATCTTAACCACCTTGTGCCAGGATCACGCAGGATAAGATGAAGAAATTACTGCTAGAAGACATTTTGATAATTTTTTTTCCTTCTCAAATAGAATAAAAGAGATGAGAACATTTCAGGAATAAACAATGTCCTAAATGAGGTAGAGTTCTGTTCATAAGCGTACGAAAATCAGTAATAGATGATCTAGTGTATGGTTTGACTTTCATATAATATTTATCTTGTATTAGTTTGTGGGCATTGAAGTGTATAAGGCACCTATGCATACAAAAGGACAAACTTATAATGAGTAATTATGTCATTTACGACTTCTACTGGGTATAATGGATGAAAATAACTGTTATGAAACACCTTTGAAGATTGTACTGTAAATCCAAGTGCAAAGGCATGAGATTGAAACCCCTTGCAATGGAGGTGACTGTTGCCTAGGCAATAGGAAGGACATTTTCCATCTGCCTTATGTGGCTTTGCCAACAGAATCAATTTTTTCCCCTCGCAGAAGTGCAGACCTGCCAGGATGAGAAAATGGCAGTGAAAAATAGATGTTCTCTCCAGGCAGGCTGACCAGATAGGAGTTTAGCTTCCAGGCAGAACTGTTAGATACAGATCCAAAAGCAGCTCTTACAGACCTTGGCACACTGAGTTTCATGTCTGGAGGGAATATGCTGAAACTTGACTGTGAGGGGAAAACTGCACCAAACCTTTTTATAAGAAAACCCTTATTATAAAACAGTGGTGTCTGAGTGGCAAAAGGAGCCATCAATTACAATCTCCTTCCTTCCTCTGTTGTCATCTTGTCCCCACCCCCTCTCCCCCAAAAAGGGATAAAGGAGAAACTTGCACTGTTTTTCCTCTTACCCATGCATTTCTGAGGCATGCTTAAAATTAGCTCAGCACCTGCAGTATTAATATAACCTCATGTCAGTAACCCCATAGCTTAAACACAGTTGTACTAATTTATCAGCATCTTACGATTTCCACTATCCCTTAACATTGCTTTGCCTAAGTCCTCCACACAGTTGGCCGTAGTTACAAAGTCCACTTCAGAGTTTTAAGAATTTTTCGTAAAGATCATGCACAGCCTGGATGTAAAGCACAAGGCACACGGGGTGAACTAAGTCTTGCAAACATTTCAGGGAGGCCTTGGGAGAAGGCTGTATCAATACTGGTCATTAACTGTAACTCTGCATGGAGACTTGCAGACATCTTCATTATTTAATGCTTATTACTGCACATGAAAAAGCATCTTTTGTTCATTTCAGGATGTTAATAATTCATCTCCTATGTCCTAACCCTTCAAGCATTCACTGCCTTTGAAGATCAGTTTCAATATTCACACAGCAATACATGGGTTCATTGTGGAGCCAGCTACTGAATATTTAGATTCAAGAAAAAAAAAAGCTTTGTCAACTTCTTATCACCCCATATCATCCTTTACAAAAATTACTGTCAGTATCATGGGCCTACCGTTTGATGGACACAATACATATGACAAAAGCAATTACACGTTACCTGGAAGAATTCCTCAGGTTTGGTATTTTAATAAGCAATAATGCAGGCAGCACAAACAAAATGTATAATTCAGCAATATGTTGTCACTGACTGTTAATAAAAGTAACTAAGGAGCTGAGTTTCGTATGTCATTATCAGAAGACTGGAAGGAATCCCAGTGTAATCTCACCTGCATCTATTTCACATACTCCACATTTCCATTAACTGCACATAGTGAGTTCTTGTGATACAGTCAACTTTCAGCTAACTCAGAATGTAGTTTCTCTGCCATAATTGAAAAATGAATGAAAATCTGCAATAATTCTATTTTGAAGTTGGTATCCAGCTCTCTCAAAGCACCCACATCTTGATATTAATAGATGAATAACACATGACAATTATAACTGTATATCGATGTGACTGTTAGTATAAAACTTAAAGTCCTCAGGGGATGGAAATCCTAAATACATTCTGATTGATTTAGAGACAGCTGTGAAGCAGAAATTACCTTTACTAAAAACAAAATGAAAAGCATAATACTGAAAGTGAGTTGCAAGTGACAAGTTTTGTGAGTGCCATGAAATATTATGACACTTATACAACATAATCTAACTGGCTTCCCCCCCCCATTGCAATTAGCTATGAAAATACATTGACCTTAACCAAGTGCTGACTTTTTTTGTGTCAGTATTTGTAATGAGAAGAAACAGTAATCAAGGGTTCATTCCTGCTGAGCCACTCAGCATTCTGGGCCTGTCTAAGCACAACAGGGAAGGCTTGTGACTTAACACCAGATCCAAGAGCTGTGCCCTGGTGTTTGCAGTAAGAGGACAGGACTATGAACACATACTTTCAATTAAACTTACACTTTACTGTTAGTCTGGATCACAGAAAACAGATGCAGAAATCATCCCCAAGTATGTAAATTGATAGGCTCCTAAACCTGTATTACTTAGACTTGTTTCTAGTAATATCAGTGTATTATTTTAATATATCAAAGTTTCCCTCACTGGATTTTGTTGACAGTAGCTTCCTTTATTCTTTTCTCCCTCCCTTTTCTCTTTTTGATATAATCAGTGGAGGAAATATGTTATCTATGCAGTTGTTGGTGACAAACTACATATAATCTCCATCAATCCTGGCAATTCCAGAGCATATCTAATTTAGTTGGTTTCCTACTGCTATTCACTATGAGACTTTAAGAGTATAAATTATGTCCTTAGTGAGATCAGACCATTACAGTTTATGCCTTGAGGGTCTGGCTTGAAAAGACATTCTAAAAAGGAAACACCTAACAGTAAACAAATTATGCAAATTAATGAGCAGCAATTGTAGTGGAAACTGTTATCAATTTATATTACCTTTGTCCTTGACTTTCAACACAAATTCTTAATTTGCCAATGACATACATTTTAAAATAGACTTCTCATTTGCAAACATAGCATTAACCACAGAGAACTGCCAGGATCCTACAATGCAGAAGAGTGTCTTGAAATGCACCCATTTCTTTTGATCTATTGCAAGTGCAGGGGCGTGTGTGTGGGAGAATGGACATTTTAGGAGGATGCTTAGCATTTGTGGTTGGTCCTCAAAATGTGCAGTTAGGGCCAGTCATCCTATGTTACTAGGAGAACATGTCATGTGAAGTCAGCTTTTGTTTTCACTTTCACATTGATTGAATTTCTTCCATGTACATTTTTTTTAGTTCCTTACTTGATAGTTATGTAAAGTATTTAAAAATAAAACAGTGGAATTTTCACAGACATACCTGATGACATTTTTCTATACTGCATAGTTTTAATCTTTTGCACAAAGAATCAATAAACCTGTAAAAAAATATAACTGTAGTGCTTTTTATTAGCTCTAATATTAAGAAAGTAAGTAATCTTCATTAAATATTTTGCATCTGTACATATCCTCTTTTAAAACAGGGAGACTAAGATGCAGTTAAATTAAAACAAAAATTTCCACATAGGCAGAAGTCTTTTGAAAGTGAATATAATTTTTATTTTATATATATATATATACACACACCTTGATTTTGGCAGGAGCCTTGGATAATATGTGCCTCAATATTCAGAGCTACTGCTTGCTGTGCTACACTGTTGTAAAACAAGAGGATTTCCAAATGTTTCCCTGCATAAGCTCAAGCAGGACTTCAGGGCATCCAGGAAGGCCATGTGATGTACAAGGAGGCCTTGCACACAGAGCCCAAGCTCTTCTGCAAGTGGCAAGGAACTTGTGGATTTTCAGGAATTATTTCCAACAAAAGAAGTCAAAGGGTCTGAAACAACATCTGAAACTTAGCGGATAGGTAAAGCAAAGTCAGTCTGTCCATTTTATCTGGAAAAGGTCATGCTGAAGACCGAAATGGCATGATGATTTTGATCATCATCTTCCCTGCATCTCCAAAGCGTCCCAAAAAGTGCTCTCAAAGAGACAGAGGAACATGATAATGCAGATGATGGCTTTCAGGCTTTGCCTGAAATCAGTTCTGTACTACTATCCATATATTCTGGCTTCCCTCTATCATACAGTAAAAAAAAAAAAACAAAAACAAAACACAAAAAACAAGTAAAATGATTTTAACCTAAGACAGCATCTAATCAGGAGAATTAGATAAGTCAAGGAATTAGCAGGAAACAGAACTGTGTTTCCTGCAATTCTGTCAGTCTACAATGGATTGGAGAAATTAAAGGGGAAGTTTCCTACCTATTATTTCCGCACCCTCATTGTTCGATAAGAACTAAACAGTGTCACTTGTAAATGCGGTACTGATCAATGTGGTTTAGAGGGCATGGCAGTGATGGCTGGACTAGGTGATCTTCACGGTCTTCTCCAATCTTAATGGATTCTGCAATTCTACAATTCTATGATATAAAACAGATTTTAACAATCAGCAGCAAATTACGCATGTGGTGTGCATCCCATGTATGAAGTATGTTTCTCAATCAGTATTTGGCACTATAGATGATATTATAGAAGAGCATCTGCTTAACTTTTAAGGGATGTCCTATCTGTCATTAGATGCTCAGTCCCAAAGGTATAGTTAGCAATAAATATACTAGTGTGCGAATGGCATTTCTTGATGCGTGAGTATTAAAGGTCCTAATGAGATGATTCTTTGCAAAGCAGGGCTGTTGTAGTGTGAAGGCTTTATGAGCATGTTGCCTATTCGCAAAGTCGAAAAGGGGTAAAGGAGGGCTGTTAGCTGTTTCCTTCAGGGAGTGAATTCTCGAATGGTGGAAACTCCACCCTCTTTTGGAGTTCATTCTTTTCAACAACCATCAGAAAAAAAACACTGGTTACACTGAAATTTAAGGTACTTTTCAATAAAAAAAATAATAAAAAAACGATTTCAAAAGACAGTTTCTGAAGTCTTGTCTGGACTAGACTTTTAAGAGCTAGTACTAAAGCATATTAGCTAACATACTGACTAAGAGCCTTTAGATCTAAGAAGGCAAGATATTCTGCCTCATGTATCTGTTAAGCTGTCAAAATTGGACCCAAATCTTACCATGAGCAGATTTATCAAAATGTAGTTAACACATACTTTTAATCACACATTAAACTCAATTTAGACAAGACTAAAGGGTTTGTAAGATTTTTGTATATAATACATCTTTCATATGTTATCTGAAAGCTTTTAGTGTTTCTACTTGAAAATAGAAAACTTCAATCCTATAGTTGGTATCTGTGGTAAGAACTAATATCCTCATCCAATAAAGAGCTATGTAGGACAGAAGAAGTAGTACAAACAAGGCTGACAATGACATGAACTTCTGTATTACAAGAGTGTTTAACAGTGCACAGCAACATCATTGACCTAAGCTTATTCCAAACAGAATCCCTTCCAGCCTTAACTCAGCACATTATTCCCATAGTTGACCACTGCTGGTTTTCACAGTAATGGAAAAATACAATTCTTCCATATCAAAGGGCAGCTTCCAAGCCAGAATAAAGTCTTTTAGTTAGAGACACAGGTTAGTAGGCAAGGTGGCAATATGTCTATGGTTGGACTAGAGCACCTTAATGGCTGTAACACAGTGGAAAGCACAGCAACAACAGAAGTATAGCAAGATCCTATGCTGCAGGGATTGAGGACTTGCTCAACTGCAACACCTAAGGGCGCAGAAGCAACTCCACTTACCATCAGAACTTACTCCACTTACCTTCAGAAGGCCTCAGGTACGCATACATCCCCAACAAAATACCCTTGCCTCCCCCTGCCAACCTTTAAATGAAATCTGGGAAGGGATGGATCCTGGCTCCACCCCTTCTAATCACTCAGGTTCGTTGCATGAACCTGAGGTACTCTGGGTTGACCCTGCCTTCTGCCAGGTGCTCAATCACTGGTAGTCTTTTCCAACTTCAATGATTATGTAAACAGAGTTGCCTTCACACGTGATATGCCATGAGCTCCAGCAAGCTCTGGCCAGGGCATATCTACATGCATGTCAGCACCTCTGCGCTGCATTCCTTTGTGTAACTCAGATGAAGCTTTAGCTGGAGGCTATTTGTAACCATCAATTGGTATTTTGGTGATCTCACCTCCCCATGAATACCAAATCATAAGGTTTTCTGTTGTTGTCTCTCAAATAATCTTCCACCTGTTGAAAACAAGAGACAAGTAAAGCATTTTGTGTTGCTTAGAAAACATTCAGGCTGTTGAAGTCAGTCCTACTGCAAGGCTATTATGAGCCATGATTTTCACAAGAGAGGCAAGGGTGAGTTACAGGTCCTCAGACACTCTCACACAGTCATAAATAAATAGATCTAACAGTACTTTTTTCTGGCATCGTCATATACTCCTCTCATACATCGCACTAAAAAAAAATATTGGTTCTCATCAAATGAAGGAAGCAGTCTGTTGTTATCTTGAAAAATAGAAAAAATAGAAAAATAGAAAAATAGAAAAATATTTTAGGTAAATTGTTTTGTTTAAAACAGATATTAAGTGAAATTATTATTTGAAATTCTTTTATTTGGGAAAGTATGGTATTACTTATATCTACTTTATACTTCATTTTAATTTTATGCAAATATTTATCTCCCCCATGACCCTATTACACATATAATCAGGTAAGGTGACTGGAGACAAAGGAAAAATGCTTGAAAGAGCAGCAAAATAGCAAAAACTTTCTTCCTTCTTAACTCCCCACAATCCACTAAGTATAGTTAATAAAATTGAAAGAATTAAAGACAAGGAAGAAAAAGAGAGAAGAAAAGGAGCTGCATACCTTGATGTTAGAAAAAACTTGGTGTGTTTTTATGATCTGCTGTGTCAGGTATCCATCAAAAGCTACTTACTCATTTGAGATGAGCATGATCTCTATCCAAGCAATTGAGCAGGAGATGTGGAATAATTGTAGTGACTAAAAATCTTGGACTGTGTGAATGCAGTAGCTGACCTTCAGCATTGTGGTACAAGCCATTGTGATATTCAAGGTTGGGCATCACTAACTTAAATTAGCAGTTTATCTGAGTCCAAAAGGATGGAAACAGCTGCAGGGATAAAGGATGATGAATAACATGACACAGAGCAAATGTAACTGTGATTAATGAGACATCACAACTCAACAAAAAAAAGAACCAACTGTGGAAAGAGATAGCTACCCCTACAAAAAGCAAATTATTGTTTAAGGTGATGTAATTAACTCCAAGATTCCCCATGGTTTGGTTGACTGGTTCCAGAGAGGCTTACTATTGTACCTAAAATAATGACAAGGTTGTGGATACCTAGTTTAAATACTGGGCTATTAAGCTTCATTTTTACTCATTGCAGAGGACTGATAGAATGTCAAAGATGAAGATACAGCAATTTGTAATAGTACAATTACAATATACTGTTGTGACTCATTCAACTAATATTCTCTGTGAAAGACAATTGGAAGAAAGGCTTAAACCTGGTACACTGTGATTTATGGGGTTTTTCAACATTTAAATTCAAGACTTACCCATTGATTATAATTTTTTACATGGTATGTAGTCAAAGCAGCTTCCAAAAAGTGTTTTTTTATAGAAGGTGTGATTAAAAGTGCTTTTTTATTCTTTATCCTTATTAGTTACACGCTGGATGGACAAGTAGTATTTTTCGTTTCTTTCCAAAGGACTATTTTAGTCCCTGGAATCCTCAGTTGGACTGCTTGCTCAAAGATACATTGATTCATAGTATATCATCTTCATCTATTTAGCATGACAAAAGCTTTATTCAGATCATTTGTTAGCAATTCCTGCTGCTTCCTTTCTTCAACTTAGAAATGAAGATTTATATGGCCCTGAAGGGAATCTGCTGACAACTTAAAAAATTGGAACTTTTCTAAAAATTCAATACCTGAAAACTGGAAAGTAGAGCCAGAATTTTAATTTTCTCCACTGGCTGCAGTACTTCAGTCATTTTTCTAAGATGTTCTAAAGATAGATAAGTTAAACTCCCAATAATTTGCCATCCTTGTTTAGAAAGCAAAAATTTTAAAATGCCTGTAATTTTATCACAAAATATAAGTGGGACTTTAGTGATTCACAGGAATCTTATATCAGAGTAAAATTTACTGTGGTAACAGTTTAATATTGGCACCTGTGCCTATTCATTTCTGAAACCTGTAGAATGATCACTGAGCTGTAGATCAAAACCAGAAAAATTTGAAAGGCTTCTGGATGAAAAGTGAGAAAGTTCAAACTATTTAATGGTTGCACACTTTCTGGATACACAAGTTTCCTCATTCTAGTTTCTTTCTGACTTCTTCTTGCCTTGTGCCTTTTTAAGCATAGGTATGTCTCTATCATTGTGGTGCACTGATGCATGCCTTCCTGTATCCTACACAAAAGCCTCTTAAAAATCTCATGACCTCAGAAAACATAACTTTGATTAGTCCTATTAATCTTACTGATTTTAAAATATTCTGTTATCTAGTGTTCTGCGGCTCTTACAAATATGAGATGCAGTTCAGAAAGGCTAAATGGCAATTCACAGTATTTCTATGTTTTTTGTGGAGACTACTTTGAAATAACACCATGGGCTATTGGTTACACACAGATTTTTGACCACTAGAGTGAGCATTTTTTTGTCTGCTCTCGACGTTTGAGATTGGGAGATTCTTGGGATAGATCTGTCACATTTATGTTCCTTTATCAGATATGATGCATAACACAGTTTAATCTCTCATTTGACCTGTAGGTATTATAGATGCATAAACAGAAGTTGGAGAGTAATCACTCTGTGTAATTAAATCTGGATTGACATTTGCTTTTAAAACAGTCCTTAGGGAAGGGAAGGGAATGATTCATTCTTAATTTTTTCACTTTGGTATTTCATGCCATATACACAGTAATAGAATTGTGTTTAAAATGTAGTGCACACAAGAAAAACTAACATTTAGTTTTGGAGTCATTGCCACGTGATTTTATAATCTATTATCAGTTTCATTGAAAAAGACATTGAGAAAAATCAAGCTGGGATTTTACTGGTATTCATGCATATGCATACAAGCCAGGATCAGAAATGCCTCCATTTTTGTTTTGTAGAGGTGGAAAACTGATAGCATGATACTACCCACAGTATTAAAATTATTCACAGAAAAATTATGCTAGCATAAGAAATTACTAAATAATATTTGAGTAATTGTGGAATGAAATGTAGAAATTCTGAAGCAAAATTGAATTTCATATCCAATTTGAATGAGGAGGGAAAGCTTGCACAGACGGTTGTTAGTTTTGCTTATAGCTGCAGAATTCTCATTAGGAGAAAATACTGTTACCAGTGGACAGTTTACTTGCACTAGTTATTCACTTTAGTTTTCTGCATTATTAATAAGCAGCAGATAGTAAATGTGATTCATGAAGGACTAACACTGCAGGTCTATAACAGAATGGTGTAGGTAACATTATGGCAGGTAGCCATCACATTTAGCATACAGATTGTCATAGGCATTCTACTTTAAGCAAAAATGAAATATGCTTTCACATTACAGACTTAACCCAGTACAGATACTTTGCTCATAAATATTAAATGAAGCACAGCTAGCTGGAAATCCAGTACACTAGTAGTTGGTGAAGACCCAGCAAGCTCTGTAATTCATCACAGAAAAAAAATTATGAACTCTTCTTTACTTTTCAATTGATGGATTGAGTGGTTTAATAAATTCCTGTATTTCATAGAGCATGTGCCTAACAGAAAGACAAACTACAATGGCTCCGTACGGGAAGCAGGAAGAAAGGGAGAAAAAAATGTGCAGATCTACATATTGCAGTGCTCATTAAAAGCTGAGAATGGAATTATACTTAGAGTAAAATCTATACCCCACTGAAGGCAGAGACAAAAAATCCATTTTCTCTAACGAGGTGACCGTGGCACTTCCTGCATTTGGGAGGATTCGTGAACAGTTGCTTCACATTCTTTGAGTATACCTGTGTACTTGACTAGGTAGGACCAAGTGTGGCTGTGTTGCAGATGGACAGTATTGCTGATGGTTATTTCCTGCAGATGATGTTACCTAGAAAAGATCAGAACCAGTGCATACTATAAACTCTCCCCTAGACTCAATTTATGGTTATTATTGCCATAAATAACCTTTAAAATGTCTTCAAAAAGTGGACCCAGACACTGATCATTCTTAAAATCTTCCCTGAACCTTGATGCTCTGGTAATTACCATTTAGCAGCCATGTGTTTTGCAAGCAATACTGACAACCTGCTAATAGCGGTACTTATTTTCTTCTCTGGAGGAAACACACAGTGAATTCATCTCACAAAATGACCTCTGAACAAGCCCTGCCTTCAGAACCACAGTACTACGTTGTAAATTTGTATCCGGTCAGGTCCACAACAAGGTGGAATGGGAAAAATCCACTGATCTTTTCTCCATGGACAACAGGATTTGCTCAAGAAATGAAAGCTGTGCATATATTATCCATAGTCTTGTAAGACCAACATAGTGATGTTTTCTTTGCTGGCATGATGGTTTTTGCAGTCTATTTGAATCGGCACCGAAGAAAAACATTGAAGGAAAGGAAGAAAACTGCTTGTGGACCACATCCAGCCATAGCTGACATTTCAGAATCATAAGAATTCTACATGATTTATTGACGCTTTATAAAGGGAGCCTAATCTTGTGTTCATCAGCATGTGTGATCAACACTTGCTTTCTAAGTAATTAGACGAGGACTCACTTGTGAAGCTTCATCCTGTTCCCTGAAGATGGTGTGAAGACACTGCAGCTATGGAGATTACGCAGAAGGTCATGCAAGGATACTGGAACAGCAGTACTGCAGACAGTTTGTTCATTTCTCATATAACTTAAACCCCAATAGAGATTTTTATTTTTATTTTTATTTTTATTTTTATTTTTAGCATCAGGAAAACAATAAGAGCAGAATTTTGACTACATAGGTTTTCTTCTTTTCTTGGACATTGTGTTAAAAAAGTGTTCTTTTTTTCCCCACCCCCTTTATTTAATCTAAAACCTTTCAAATTATTTTTAGAAATAACATGGGTGTGAACTACAGATTTACATATGACTCATTAACTTTTGTACCCCAGGTATTTCTGCTTAAGACTTCCCCTAAGATTTTTTTGGTCTATTTTAAATAGGCAGCAATACTGACTGTCTCTAACAGCAGCACATAAGGCTTCTATGTCATGTCTAATGAATGGTGCTGTTAATCTTTAATTGTGTATTTATACTTTCACTCATGATGAAATTGGAAGAAAATCGTTTAGAAGTACTTACAGGAATGGCAATAGCTGTCCTCAGGGACTGGAAGTTGCTAAGATTAATGTTTTCTACAGAAACAGATTGTAGGAAAAAAGAGCTAGTAGATCAAGGTTTAGTCTATATATATCAAGTTGTTCTCGGTTTGTTATTTCTGAACAAGGTATTGCCACCCTCATTGTGTGACCAGTCTTGTTTGGGAGGAAAAGCGATTTGTTCCTGTTTAGTTTAAAGCATTCTGGAAACTCATTCATTTGCTCTAAAATAAGAACTTGAACCTCAAGGTTATTCAGCTCGCATTTAGATTAAATTGGACAGTTTCTTTAAATTGTCCTTCAAATATAGAAGTATAGAGACTATATTTTCTCTATTTTCTCCAATTACACTGAATATTAACTGCCACTTTCTATATTTGCTAAACATTTATTACAAATATGATTATGAGAAGAATTAGGAATCTTAAGCCTTAGAGAACACATGGCACTGTGCCACTAATAAATAGAGAAATGCACAGTACTATAACCTGTCCTTTCTCAGTGCTCCATTACCTATTGGGACTGCTGCCTGCGGTGACCCTTAGGTCTTTTCCTAGTTTACTGTGCTCTGTTTAGAACTCAGCAACATGAAAGTGTATTTCATTTTTTCATTCCTGGATGTATTGGTTTGTAGTTATCCATCACTAATTTAATTTAAGGCTAGAACTGTACAATTAGATCTGCAGGTACACATTTCATAAATAGTGCAATGCGGTTATTGGATTTAAGAAGTGTGGAATGAAAGATACATAACCTGTGGCATTCACATTTTTCCAGTGTTGCTGCCTTTAGAATCCATTGCAGGACAAATAGTAAATAACCTGAATTAAAAATATGAGACCTTCATCTCCCCTTCTTTCGTCCTGCCTTTCAAAAACACTGTGGAGCTGGCATTCCTTCATCCATGTGCCTCTGCAGGTCATGCCTTGTGTCTGAGCACATTACACGCTTTAGGAATCCCATTTGAAATTGATTTATCTCTTTATTTACAGCTTTTCACATGTTCTCCTGCAGGCAGAATTTCTAAGCCTGTAACTGAGTGAAGGTAAAAATTAGCATTTGAAGTAGGGTTACATATCATGGGGCTTAAGTTCAAAGCTTCAGTTTTAAGTGAAAATGAGTTTTCTGCATTCCTGCTTTTAAAATATATTTTCAGTGATTTTAGAAGGAGGTAACAGAGACGGGGAGCTAACACTACAGTTCTAATATAATTTAACCTCTTTGAAACTGTTGTGATATATCACAACTGGCTGACAGCAGGTTTATGTTTTCATCCACTGGCTGTATTCCAAAGCTAGTCTAGAATGCTGAGTTTTGATTTGATGGAAAACAACACATGATTTTTTTTAGAATACCAATCACTATCTCCATTCAGTTCTCACAAATGCATATCTTAAAGGAAAATGCTCTCAGTACACAACACACAGTTTATCAAGCTGCAACTATTCAAGACCTTCACTGATAACCAGATGTAAACGTGTCCAAAAATATTGAAGTACAAACTACCTGTGTCTTTTCTCCAGTAGGATTTTACATCACTAACCACTCTGCTGTATATATACATTTCTGTAGCATAACCTAAGCCCATAGTATGCATACTCTTTATACTGACATACTTTGTTCTCACTCACGTTTCTAACAGAATGGTGATTGCTTTTCATCAAGCAGTGTGTTTAGCAGGTAAGCAATATTCTGGAGCTGGAAAGTTAAGGACTGCTATCTGCTGAAGATTCTAGTACTGGCTTAGTAGGTATGATTGGACTAGGTATTTCCTTTATTTGCCTTTATTTGCCTTTATTTCCTTTTTTTATTTTCCATTATTTGAAAGCTTTATCTTTTTGGTGGGACTAACAATACTGTCTTCTGTTGTACTGTTTTCAGAGTAGCTACCAAGGAGCACTGTAAAAAAGGAGGTTATTACTACTTCCTAGAGGAGACAGAGTTTGAAGTTCAAAGACTCTGTACTGAGCTACAAATATCCCTTTCTATGAATTAATTTCCATCTCATGAAAAGGCACTCCTAGCAAAGGGATGGATTGTTCTTCATTGCTTTCATTAATTACATCCACTGAAATATGATAACTATGATTGGAATAGTGTCAGGATGTTCCCACCTTTACCTGCTCAAACTTACTATTAGATTTTCATAACTCAGATGATGTACATGGTCTTTTTTCTTGTATACATGAAAGAGGCAGAGAAGTCACATGAAAGAGCAGAGAAGTTTGGCAGAAAAATACACCTCCTCGTGTTTCGCTGTATCCTCAAATATTGGAGGGGCTGGAGGCAGCTGAGCTTAGATTCTGAGTGATGCCCAATTTGGTGCTATGAGTCCAGTCTCATTCAATATATGAACTAGTACGATTACAGATTCAAAAACTGTACACTGCCCAATTCATCCAGTCATGTTCAGATGTGCTCTTATGACCACCCTTAAGGAATTTGGCTGTGCCCTATGAGAACTCTCGCAACTAGATTAGTGAATAGCATAGTTTATTAAAGCAACAGATTACAGAATCTTTTGGATTCTCAGTTATAAATGCACTTCAATGTGTTCAAAGCATGTGAGGTTAACCAAGGACATGAATTATACAGCCAACTACAATTGCATGCAATCATAGAACAACTCTACAGAGATTTCTGATTTTCCCACAGACTCACTCAGTATAACTGAGTTTGTGAATCTTACTCAGTAGGTATTCCCATATGGGAGTGGAATGAGAGGCTCAGCCTGCTGACCGGTCTTGGAGGTCAGCAGTGCCCTCCTGAGTTGTTTGAGATGGTATCTTCCTCCCTTGTCTGCAGTGGTATCTTCCCCTGAAATTCCTTCCCTCTTAAGCCATTTCTATGCTATTTTCTTAATTTCAGGTGGAGCTTGAGTGACTATAGTCAAATGTATCTTTGTTTTGCCAAGTTCACTCAAAAACATGTTTTTGACAGAAAGGTGGAAAACTGCTAGCTCAGGGCTGGCTCAAAAAACAAAACAAAAAACCAACCAACAAACAAACAAACCCCAAAATAATTTATTAGTCCTAATACTATCATTAAGTTCATATCCCTGCAAGGCTGTTTGTGCAGTTTAGCCATAAGACCTCCACCCTGCTTTGAACGATTTGGTTTTGTTTGTGTTTTTTTTAGCTTATCAGGCTCCCCTGGTGCTTGCTGCTAAGCTAAGGTCTCAGGTCATGTTGCTTAGGTAACTGTCATGAAAAGGATTATCCACCACATTCCACCCCAGAGGTTTACCTTCTGTCAAGTGGTGGACATATCAGTAAGTACCTCCAGTAAATATTCCACATTGAATTAGTGGAGGTTGTCCATCCTGAAGAAAACAGGATGTTCGACTTCTGTTGGACAGATTTTACAAAAAAAATTCAGCTTCCTAATATAAAACACAGTAAATCATTATGAGCTAAAACAGGAATCTGTGAGTGACATTAGTTCCATTTATCAACAAGATCTCTCTTGAACAGATTGTTCCCCTTTCCTAAGCTACTGTCCACACACAAGAATGAATTATATTATTAAAATATTTCATTATAATGTTTGTTGACATTCCCTTAATTTGGCACTAATGGTTTTTCCTTTGCGAACAATGCAAGGAAAGAACCACTTTCCCTGACAAAATATATGTGGGACTTATGTTAAGGGTCAGGCTGCAGCAGCAAAGAACAACAGTGCAAGTTTTTAAGGTGGACACATGCAGCTATGTTTGTCACACGACTGAAAATATACATTAAAAATCACAGCATGTACCTCTACTTGCACAGAGATAACATATTCTAGCATCTGTTCTCCATAT
This sequence comes from Perdix hodgsoniae, assembly GCA_035772895.1. NCBI lineage: Eukaryota > Metazoa > Chordata > Aves > Galliformes > Phasianidae > Perdix > Perdix hodgsoniae. The sequence continues at coordinate 8,773,533 of JAPSGF010000002.1, forward strand.
AAAAATAAATATCAGAAATAATGGTATTTTAAAGCACTGTATGCTTTTTCATTCTTGTATATGTGGATTTACACACATGTGGTTTGGGGGTACTTCAGAATCACAGTTTGGCTTCATTGCCCATAGGGATCATTATCTCTCTGGAGCAAATTGAATGTTGTTTTAGTTAATTTCAGATTGTAGGCACACCTAGAAGCTAAAACTCCCATCATGTGAAAATGGCCAGGAAGCATCTTAGGCAGTGAAAGCCTAGGTCTGCATTTTTTTTGCAAGAGCTGCTGTGTCAGCTCTCTGCTGCCTGTTTGACAAATCTCTTGTGTAAGAGCATTCTCACAAGGCTGGTTAAGACAGTTTACAGCTGTATTGCCCTGTATCAGCTGTATCGCTCTGGAGAGGGCCTAAGGATTTCTGAGATTAGCTCCAAGTAGACTTGGATGTAAGTCCATGAGATGCTCTTGCCACAGTTTCTAAGCATGTTAATGAAGGTTTAATATATTTTTAAAAGCAAAACAATATTTCAGTAATGCGTATTTATATATGCAATGATAGATCTGGATTTTTTTGAGCAGTTAAAATGGAGAAAATAAACACCACATCCATACAAGAGTTCAAATTCCCAATGAGTTGTTGTATAAAACTGCATCACAATCTGTGCAGTTACTTTGTTTGCTGAGCTGAAACAACTGGCTGTGTAGACTGAGTACTGAGTCTTGGACTTAATGCTGTGAGTCGCTGCACTGAGTAGGAATTTCAAGAACTGAGATCTTGCTGAAATTTTTTTGGATGTTGATATTCATGAATAGTAGAATGCATTCATTAATGGCTGCAGTAACAACATTTGTTGTGTCATACAAAGACTACATTTACTATACCGACATTTATTTTTTACAGATGCTAACTTAAAGGTCAAGTAGCACATGCCATTGTTTTCTTTTTTTATTTTTATTTTTATTTTTTTTCTGATACTATAGTTAAACTGCTTCCACAAACAAATTTACTATAGGTGATTCACTGAATGCTTGCAGCAGCACTGCAGTTTCATTTTGAATGCAGTCAATAGGCCTCCATATTTCCAAAACAATGTGTAGCTAAAATAACTCTGATCCATACAGAGTGAGACACATGGTGGCTGACATTTCCAGTCAATAATGTTTTTGAGAAAAATCAAACAATGTATTTAAAATCAGATACGAATTCATTGTCACTGTGGTACAAAGGTAACTACTTCAGAAATAAAAATAAAATAGAATAAACATGCAGGGAAACATGCACTGCTCCTCACCACCATAAAAAAAGACTTGTTACACTAATGTATATTTCTTGTGGAGGAAATAAATAATCAACATTGATGTATAGTGGCCAAAATCTCACAGAGTGATTGTTTGAAAACACTCTGCTCATTTTCTTCCTGGTTTTCTTCAGTTACGCAGGATTTATTTCCCTAGCAACTGCAGTTATGGAACAGTAAATCTTATGAGTAAATTAGAAAATAAGATATCAGGGTGAATATTCTATCTCCTACATACAGATCATTGATATAATGCGGATATTTTGACTTCTAGTTTGATCTTCTACTGCAGAGTTGATTTTTTAATGCAAATCTGTTTAAATGGGAAAGGACAACAATATCTAAATATCCCAGTGAAAATAGGCATTCCTTGAAGTTCAGTCTGGCTTCAGGTAGGAGGTTGGACCATATGATCTCCAGAGCTTCCTTCCAACCTAAATTATTTTATGATAATTATGAATTATGCTCTTTGTCTGAAGGTCTCAAAGAACTCTAAAGTAAAATCAATGTAAAAGAGCCACTAGTAGTTCAGTGTTTAAAAATTTGTCTAATTTCTCCAGATATTCTTTAAAAGAGCTGCATCTTTATTTACTCTCATGCATAAAAAAGGACACAATCCTAAATCACTCTGGCTCTTTTACAGCTGAGGTGAAGGAATTTGGTTTCAACATAATAAAACTATTGGAAAACTCCAGTTTTGCTCTAATACCATGAACTGTCCTTGCCATATAAATTTTTATATAGAAAATATCAACAATTTTGACTGTTTGTGAATCCCATGGGGAAAACGAGTGAGGACTTTTTTCCAGATCTCATCACCTACTCTGAGTTTTGTGACTTCAAATATGAAATGTTTTTTGTCATAAATTGACAGCTCTTGTTCTACCATCATCCCACGAGGCCCTTCAAAAGAAAAAGGAAGTGTAACAATCAAATTGCATGATAGGAAGTGACAGGTTGATTTGTAGCATTTAAAAGAAGGATGCTATTATTATTAGACAATTTGATATAGCAGAAAATTTAATTCTCTTTTCTGCAAACATTTTAGTGCAGTTTCAGTAACTAAATTGTACATTACTTATATTTTATTCATTGTGAATCTTGTCCATACTTCCAATAAAATAGCAAATGTCTAAATGTCTTACGCCACAACATTTTTATAGTGCTTTATTATAACTCTCCAAATTCTCATACTATGTTGCCATTGGGTCAACTATGTGGTGAAGCTCTGTTTTATATTAAACGATATATATTTAATTACTATCCTTTCAAAATGTTGTCCTGTGTTACAACTTACTGAGATCCATTTGTCAGAATCTAACATCTTTTCTTAATTTTTTTGTCCCCTGAATCTCTACAGGTAGCTGAAAAATGTGTTTCCTTCGTGTACTCTGCAGACTATTGAGTGAAGAATTTCAGGGGTAAATTTCTCAGCCTCTTGACTTTAACTTGTTTAAAAAAAAAAAAAATTGCTTTTCTAAAGTTCATGCAAAGTATTTCTTTGTTTTTAAGTACTTACTGACAACAGATGGCAAAGGAACAATCGAATATCCACCACTTGAGAAACGGACCGGGTATTGACTATGGGATAAAATCCATGTAAAATAATATGGGACATCCAAAAGATATGGGACAGCAGCAGTTACAACAAGCTCCTAAATGTATTTCCAGAAAGATTAAACTGAATCTATGCACAATCTGACATGATTTACATGTGAGTCAGTTCAAGTCATCTGCAGCACTGATGGATGCCACCTCCACTTCACTGAAGTCAATAAAGAAAACAAAATAGAAAGGAAAAACCACCTGTCTGCCTTTGCTTCCTCAGAAAGTAGATTAATTAGTATATGGTAGAATGACATAATCGTTGTGGACAACTCTTTTCACTGCAATTGTTATCTGATGATTTTGTCTGTTTACTCCTATTAAATAAAAATGGGATTTATTAGAAATGTAGTAAGTTAGCCTTGAATGTAATTTACATGAAAATATATCTGGGTTACCCTCACTGAAATAGACATCCCAATGGTGAGCAAAGGATGCTGAGGTGCATGGTGGATCCTCCAGTTTTCCTGCTCTTCTGGTTCTGCTTATTCTGGGAAAAAAAGTAATTGAACAAAAGCAATGTGATTAGTTGCTTCTCAAGCTTCTGTTTCACTTGAAAGCAAACAAGCAAACAAACCAAAACAAAGTAAAAAAAAAAAAAAAAAAGCAAAAAAAGCAAAAAAATGCCAAATGAGCTAATAGAGGGAACAACCTTTGAGGCATTTTGAGTCCAATAGAGGACTTTGGATCACTGCACAACTAAAACAATGAAGGATGACTGAAGTTTCTTTTTCCAAATCAATCATTTTCCTTTATAGGTTAAAAAAGACAATTTCTTGTCTCACTGACAAATGGCCAAATATTGCCCAGACTTATAACATTTCCCCTTGTTCAATTAATCTTCTTGTATTGAATATATTTACTCTAATAGACAGCAAAAGAGAAACAGGAAGACCTGGGAAAAGAAAAATATAAAAAACAATCATCTGAAGAAAGGGCACACTCCTACAAAAGGCCACATCCACCAGAAGTAACACGATGTCACAGTCTCATGATATAGGAAACACTAATCAAATGAGCTTCATGAAGCAGATTTTTCCACATTTATTCAAATTAATTAATCTCAATTGCATTTTTGTGTAATAAACCAAAATGTCAAATATTAGTCTGTAGAAATGGTTGTTGTCAGTTACTATGCAAAAAAGCTGAGAGAAGAGCCCCCAAATCCATTTGCACTATATACACATACACTATGTCTCTTGGCTTAGGACTTAGAAATACACACACCTTGAGGAAGAGATCTCCTGAGAAAGGGAGCCTACTGTCAGCAGACCATCTACTGCTATTAATTGGATTAGATATCATAACTTTCTCTCTTCTTTGACTCTGCAACACATCTGAAAAATGTGGAGAGTAGTTGGCTTTAAATTTTTATTAACCTTTGGAAGGCAGGCCAGTCAAGAGCTAGCAGGATATGGTTCTTCATCTCTTCCTGCAAGGCACAGACAGTCTGTGGGAAAGCTGAGAACTGCCTTCAGTTCTCCTCGGTGCTAAGAGGACATTTCTCAGATGGAAGACAGATGTCTTGCAAAGCTATATATAAGTCCAGACATAACCTATGTGAGGTACTTACAACATGTATAGTATACATATATAATAAATCATGAAATTTGGGGGTTTATTTGCAGAATTTTGATGTTTCACTATTCAGCAGCTGTGGCTGCGCTGTCTGAAGTCATACCATTCTGATATTTAGGCTAAACAGCTGAGCCATGTAATAGAGCAAATGGTTAGACTCAAGATGTAAGAGAAGTAGCTTGAAAATAGCTTTAGTTCAAGGCCTATCACAGAGTTTTTTCAAGATTTTGTGGGCTGTTTGAGACTAATACCCCAGATCTCATGAAAGTAACCCTTTTTAAAGAATGAATGAAGATTACAATAAAATCTGCTTATTCCTAGCCGATTAGATATGTGTGTATCATTTTTATGGTTAATCCACACGGTCACGTTCATCTGGTCTTGAGGGCTGATATCTGAAACATGAAGTTCATGTGCTGTGTTTAAGCTGTCTATAAATTAAAAGGATTTCAGAGGTGAACACCGGCAAAGGTTGAGCAGAAGGAAAGCTGGTATGACATAAAAATTCCTATTTTTTTCCTGCTCTGAGCCACAAACTTAATGTCATATGTTATTCTCCTCTTCTTAAATTTCTGGTTTTCCACTGCAGCAACACAATCCAATTATAATATATATTGTTGTTTACGCTGAATAAAATGTAAAGAGTGCAGTTTCAAGAACATAGGGAATAGGATTTCCGAGAAAGCTCCTTATCATTGGTGGGGCCTGGGGAGAATATAAATCTGTTTTAAACTGCATAAGTCCCTACCTTCTCTATGGAGGGTTTGTCTTGTAAGAAAAAAGTATTAAATGGATAAAACTGTTAATTTCCCCCTTGTCTCTCTGTCCCTCTGCTGAAAACTCACTTGGGCTAAAATGCTACAATGCATTGCCACTTAAATGGAAGAAGAGTATTCCCTGTACTTATTACTACAGTAAGAAAAATCTAACTGTCAATCAGAAATCAGACCTGATGATCAGTGTTACCTCTGTCTCTTGTGGCCTGAATTTTATTTCACTTCTAGATGGTAAAATACCACCTCAGCAGTTTGGGGGGTGAGCATAGCCAAAGCATTCAAACACACAAAACAGTACTATTCCACATACAGATATAAAGACTTCTGAAGTCTAAAAAGTCATAAGACAAAATTGTAATTTCATAACAGTCTGTAGAGTCACTAAAAGTAGAATAGTTAAGAACTGAACGAGCAACTCTAGAATTTTGGCTAGTGTTTCCACCTCTATGTGCCATTCTCAGAGCTAAAACACCAGACACCTGAGAAACATGAAATTGCTCTTGCACAAGGACATTCTCTGACTCAGATTAAAACAAACAAAAAGCTGCCTAATTACATTCAGATCAGGCACTTCCAACAGATGTTATACATAAGATCAATATCAAGTAAATAGTTACCATGATATCTCAAAACTGTAATTATGAATCTAAATAAGCAAAGAATAAAATAAAACAGAGTACCAGATGGATGGCTTTATACAAAGGCAATTTCAGATACTGTAACGTGACGATGATGATGAGAACTCCACTCAGGTAGGTGCTGCCAAATAGTTGGGCACCCAGAGCATATGTTTGAAATAATGATGAGAATTCATAATGTCTGGAAGGCATAACATTGTAACACATACTTGGAGCTATCCCATGGGCTAGGGTGTTAGAAGGTAAGGGGGCCTGTGAAAGCTGGTCAGCATTTAAACAGCTCTTCTTCCAAGCTCAGGATCAGTGCGTCCCTGTGAGCAAGAAATCAGGAAAGGATGGCAGGAGACCTGTGTGGATGAGCAAGGAGCTCATGCACAAACTCAAAGGAAAGAAGAAGGTCCATGAAATGTGGAAAAAGGGTCTGAAAACTTGGGAAGAATGTAGAAATGTTGTCAGGGCCTGCAGGCATGCGACAAGGAAGGCTAAAGCCCGCCTAGAACTGAATCTGGCAAAGGTGATAAAGGATAATAAAAAAGGCTTTTTAAAGTATGTTAGCAGTAAAAGGAAGACTAGAGGGAATGTAACTCCCCTACTAAGTGAGGGGGGTGTTCTGGTAATGGAGGATGCTGAGAAGGCGAAGATACTGAATGCCTTCTTTGCCCTGTCTTCGGTGAAAAAGCTCTCCCTCAGGAATACCAGACCTTGGAGGTTAGCGAGAGGGTCTGGGGAATGGAAGAATTCCCTTTAGTCAGGGAAGAGGCAGTCTGAGAGCACTTAGGCAACACCAGTGTTTATAAATCCATGGGATCCAATGGGATGCATCCACAGGTGCTGAGGGAGCTGGCAGAGGTGATTGCTGAAACACTCTCTGTCATCTTTGAGAGGTCTTGGAGAATGGGGGAAGTGCCTGAAGATGGGAGGATAGCCAATGTCACTCCGGTCTTCAAAAAGGGCAAGAAGGAAGATCTAGGTAATTACAGCCTCACTTGTGTCTCTGGAAAGGTGATGGAACAGCTTGTGCTGGATGCCATCTCCAGACAACTGGAAGAAAAGGAGGTTTTCAGGAGTAGTCAGCATGGGTTCACCAGGGGGAGGTCATTCTTGACCAACCTGGTAGTCTTTTATGATGTTGTCACTGGCTGGGTGGACGGGGGGAGAACAGTGGATGTAGTCTACCTTGATTTCAGCAAGGCATTTGATACTGTCTCCCACAACATCCCTATAACAAAGCTGAGGAAGTATGGGATAGATGAGTGGACAGTGAGGTAGGTTGAGAACTGGCTGACTGGCAGAGCACAGAGGGTCATCTTTGGTGGTGCCGAGTCCGGTTGGAGATCTGTAACTAGTGGTGTTCCTCAGGTGCACGTGCTGGGTCTGGCCTTGTTCAACATCTTCATCAATGACCTTGATGAGGAGATAGTGGCCACCCTCAGCAAGTTTGCTGATGATACGAAGTTGGGAGGATTGGCTGACACACCTGAAGGCTGTGCTGCCATTCAGCGAGACCTGGACAGGCTGGAGAGCTGGGCAGTAAGGAACCAGATGAGGTTTAACAAAAGCAAGCGTGGAGTCCTGCATCTGGGGAGGAATAATTGCATGCACTGGTACAGATTAGAGGATGACCTGCTGGAGAGGAGCTCTGAAGAGAGAGACCTGGGTGTCCTGGTGGATGACAGGTTGGCTGTGAGCCAGCAATGTGCCTTGTGGAGAAAAAGGCCAATGGCATTCTGGAGAGCATTGAAAAGAGTGTGGCCAGCAGGTCGAGGGAGGTGATCCTCCCCCTCTACTCTGCCCTGGTAAGGCCTCATCTAGTGTATTGTATCCAGTTCCGGGCTCCCCAGTACAAAAGAGACAGGGATCTCTGAAAGAGTCCAGCGGAGGGCCACAAAGATGGTGAAGGGCCTGGAGCATCTCCCCAGTGAAGAAAGGCTAAGTGAATTGGGTCTGTTTAACCTTGAGAAAAGAAGACTGAGAGGGGACCTGATCCAGGTCTATAAATATGTAAGGTATGGGGGGCAGAGTGGTGAGGCCAGACTGTTTTCAGCAGTGTGTAGAGACAGGACAAGGGGAAATGGACAGAAACTAGAGCATATGAAGTTCTGCATAAATGTGCACAAGAACTTCTTTAGGTGAGGTGACAGAGCACTGGAACAGGCTGCCCAGGGAGGTTGTGGAGTCTCCTTTTCTGGAGATATTCAAGACCCACCTGGACACCTACTTGTGCGACCAGGTGTAGGGAACCTGCTTTGGCAGGGGGGTTGAACTCTCTGGAGGTCCCTTCCAGCCTCTATGATTCTGTGATTCTATGAGTACTAAGTCTCCAATTACTTCAAAAACAAGAAGCTAGGACTACATACACAAAATTTTACACTGTAGTCATATTCGTCTTCTGCAAATACGTGTATCTGTGGCAGATTATTAACTCGCATATGACAACTCCACTGCAACTGTTTTTTTGGAAAAAAAATTTTGGGCCTAAAATTCACAAGAGGCAATGATTTGATTTTAAGGGCAATCATACAGAAGAGTAGAGGCGTGGGCATAAGGAGACAGATAAAGGTATCAAACACTAAGGCAAAAAATGAGAATGAGGGCTGATCCAATTGCCCATTAAGAATCTATTACTCTGTATTTTCTAGTGAAAAGGGATTTAAATCTAGGGATTGCAATGTAGGTCACAAGCTCAACCCTAGAATGACATCCTTTTTTCTTTTTTTTTTTTCCTTTTTTTTTTTTTTTTTTCTTTTTTCTGTTCTGTAGACAATCTAGTACATTGAGCTCCTGAGTATGGAGCACCTTAGCATGCCTAACCATGAAGTCTGAACATTGAGAAGGGGGTTGCCTATTGCTAGATGTTTTAAAGGGTTCCAGAGAAGGATGTCTTAAATTCTTTTCAGTTCAAAGCAATTGTTCACAGTGTTATTAACCCAATGTGACTTTTCTTAATATATGTTATTCACTTTACAGATGCTGACAAAGCGTATACTTTGGATGTTTTCTGTACTCAGCTCACCATTTATATTATGAAATATCGCTCTAAACCACCTGTTACAAGATTATAAGTAAATAAGATGTTGCAAACAGCAACAGTAACAAAATAGCTAAACCTACCTTTATTTTTGGCGAGATTTAAAAAAATGCTCTGAATTCCAAGCAGAATAAAAGACTTTTCAGTTCTCTCTTCGCTTTCTTATACAGCATACAGCACACTGCCTGGCACATTGCACAGCAAGGCCCTGGACTCCAGCAGAGCAGGAAGTTTTATCAAGTCAGGCAGCTCAAAGTGCTCTGAAGGAGGGTATACCTCAACGCTCACCATGTTTTCAAGGTAGGCAGGGATCAGGAATCTTGAGTTCCACCTTGCTTACTTGCATTACTCAAACTGGAAGTGTTCATACTCAGAATCTAAGCTAACTTTCCAAAGGTCAAAGGAGGTAGTCCAAACTAGGAAACAGCAAGCAAAAAAATGGAGCAAAACCAAGTAAACATCTATTTAGAGGTATGCTTGAGGACATTTTTTTCAGTAATTGCTCTTGATGTAAGCATGCTGCAGTCTATGGTGTTATACAGAGAAACCCAAGCTAACTGTCAACAAGCTTTTCTGCAACAAGCAGTCTGGTCACAACAGAATGGAGATCTTGGCAGGTTAAATTCTCCTGCATTTTTCTACTGATTTTTCTGGAATGTGAAATTGTTCTTTCAGACTCTTTTTTTCTAAAAAATCTGACGAGAACATGGATAAAGCTTTTCCCTTATGTTTTATTTAGCCCTTGCACATGCAAATTTGAAACCAAGGGAAGTGCAGTTCATGGCCCTTCCTAAGTTGGAGTTTGAGAGGCACAGATGTGTCATATCTGCCCCAGCTGTTCATATGTCACAGAGGAGAGGGCAAAATTCTGTGATCTTAGCCAGAAAGAAGCAGATAGGAACAGCAGATAGGAAATCCTGATGTTAATGTTACTGCTTAAGCTCTTATAAGATGACAGACTCCAAAAAGTTAAGGCTAATTGAGCCAAGACGTGACATTTTTTTTTGGACCCTTTCAGGATGAAGCACTGTGGCTTCAAGCTCACAGATTAAACTGCAGGGAACTGGATCATCCTTGCTTCTAAGAGAAAGCATCCACACAGGGGTTTACTGTGTTTTAACTTAACTTTCCTGAGTGCCCTGATGTCAGCAATCCCTCAGCTAGACACAAGGCTTCATGCAGAGAGAAATGACACCAGACCAGACATGGGAGGCAGAGCTTTGCCTGGCATAGCACAGAGCAAGTCTGCTGACACTACACCAGCAAGGTGCACTCCACATCTGATTACACTGCAGCATTCCTGCTGTTTTAATACAACTTTTCCTCTTAGAAGAAATAACTAACAATGTCACATTGTGGGGTGGCTTTCACACAGCTCTCAGTGGATGACAGTTGTAAATGACTTCCACCAATGACCTACATTAAACTAAATGAGGGCCCAATGCCCACAGCTTCAAAGTCCCCTCTGGGCATGTGCAGTTTCACCTGCATCATTTGGGGCAAATGGTATGACTTACATGTAGAAGTTCTAGCCCTGAATTCATTTGCACAAATGCACATATCTGTGGAAGCCACTGTTCCATGTCTGGGCATGGTTAATCTTACTGCTTCTTAGCTGCCATCTTCTCCAAATATCACTCATGATGGAAGTACAAATATGTGAAGTTAAAACCATCCAATTAAAGCAGAGTTTATATAAAGGCAAATAATTCATTTCTACAGAATCATAAAATCTTAGAATTGTTTGAGAGGGAAGGGACCCTTAAAGGTCATCTTGTCCAACTTCCATGCCATCAAGAGGGACACTTACAATTAGATCAAGTGCTTAGAGCCCCATTCTGCCTGATTTCACATGTCTGCAGGGACAGGGCTTCCACCACCGCCCTGGCATTCCTGTTCTAGTGCCTAAACACCTTTGTTGTAAAAAATGTCTTTCTTAAATACAATCCAAATCCCCCTTTTCTTTCAGTTTGAAACTATTTTCCAGATCAGGTAGAAGATCTATGTATTGCACTTAAAGCACAATTGTCCTATAAAATTTCATGTAAGGATATAGGTACTACTATTTCATAATCAGAGAAAATGAGAAAAAATGAAATTTAAATTTTGCCTGCTGCTGATTCCATTCTGTGATAATATTGGCACCATTCTAGAGTCCTCTCAAATTCCTCTTTTCAGCCTAGTTTCTCTCACTTATGCTCTTCATCTAGCTTGTCTACCATCTGCAGGTTCCCTTCCCTTCCCTTCCCTTCCCTTCCCTTCCCTTCCCTTCCCTTCCCTTCCCTTCCCTTCCCTTCCCTTCCTTTTTTCGGCTGTGTTTCAAAAACCTTTTACCTTCAGTCACTACCAATCTGTCTCCTAAGGCACTAAATCAGTGCTTGTGGAAGCTGCTCCTTTCCTGACTGACTGCTGCTGTAAGTGCCAATTGGGATCAGCAGGAGGCTGGCGGCCAGATGGCAGCAGTAGGACACTTTTAAAATCTGTGATTCTTCAGTGTCCCTGTGGAAAGGGTGGGCTTGCAAGAGCTGGAGTAGGTGGTTCTGTTTATGTTCATGTATTAAAAATTAATGTTAGAGAGATTTGTTTATTTGCAGTGTTATCTGTACAGTTTGCCCAAGCCCTGAAAATATTGATTCATAATATGCTTATGAGAGCCAAGAGTAATATTTTCAGAAGAAACTGACATCCTGTGAAATACTCCTAGCTTTGTGTTTCACCAGAAATCCTGATTTCAGACTGTGGCTAAATAATATGAATCTGTGAATAAGCCTGGAGAGAAATTTGGGCTCACCTGTGCTTTGATGTTGGCAGAAGTCACAGTTTTGACAGCATTTGCCTACAGATGGAATACAACACAGCAAGTTGCAACACGTGGATGAGTTTAGGCTCAGGACACCAAGGTGCTGTTCTTGGAGTGTTTTTATCAACTGTGCCTGTGGAGGCAGGCCTTTCTGCTCTTGATATTATTAAGCCTATATTTATTTTTTTCTTTATTATTAAGCATATATTAAAATGGACAATCAGGCAAACTCGGTAGTTTATTCATGATAATAATATTGAAATATTGCAATAATTTAGCAAATTCTTGGCGATCTGGTCTTTTCCAGAGAATAAAAGATAGGAAGTACTTCTTCTCTGTGAGGGGGACTGAACACTGGCACAGGATTCCCATAGACGTGGAGTTACAGTTCTTCAGAAGATGCCTTAACGTGAGCTCTGGGTGTTCCCTCACAGGCATGGGCCGGGCAGATGGACCCAGAGGTCCCTGCCAACCTCACCCATTCTGTGATTCTGTGGCTCCCCAAATAATGGGCTCTGAGAAGTCTATAGTGGCAGTACCATGAGAAGGACAAGTCTGATTTTAGGTCTGTTATCGTAAAGCCTCATGTATAACTTTTACAGTGGTACAGTGATACTAACCTTTGTTTTATTTCTTGTGCAGAAGAAATTGCCTTGCACAACAAAAAAGAATGAAATATCTTAAACTGCAATAATGAATTAACTTAACCTGCCTTTATCTAAATGGTGTATATTTTTTATTGTTAGAGCTTTCAATAGAACTGAAGATTAAACATTCAAAACAAATGAAGTATTCTCCAGGCATATTTCAGCCAAAAGCTTAAACATGTGGCTACCTAGAATTTCTCTTCATTGTATTTCCTGCCCACACAGTTTCCCTGAACCATTGCTCAATCTGCCTTTGCTGTCTTTTGTTCACAATCCTTTTAGTATTGCAAAAAAGCTCCCTGTGACTGAGGCCATTGTTCCACTGAACACTGAATGCACTTTAGCTCAATTTTCGGATGACTAGGTAAGATCCTTCTTACTTCTCTGAGTTCCTGTGGTGTCCTTTCAGGAATGTGAAATTTTTCACCTGAGGTAATAATGAGATATTGTGTGGTTAGAAAACAGTACAGTGAAAATGCAGGAAAAAAAAAAACAAAAAACAACAACAAAAAACACTGCAACGTTGCAAGGTGGTGAATCACTACAGTCAACATTTCAACCTTTCCTAATGTATGCTACAGCAAAACCTGAGTTCCATGTCTTCTGTCACACACAGGATAGCTCTAATACTTTAGCCTAAAGGAAAAAGAAAGTGCATACAGCTTTAATTCAGCGAAGACGTGATCTAAGCTGTTTTGTCTAATCCTTCTGAAGTTTGAATTATTTTTATACTAAAAATGGAACAGTTTAGAAGTCAAGAAGTCAAGTACATTTTGACATTTGAAATTTCAAGACCTTATCACCTCTGATTAGCCAGCAAATGCAAATTAATGTCAATTTACTATTTTATACAATCACAGCATAATCTAGGCAGGAAAAGATCTTCAAGATCATCAAGTCAAACCATTAACCTGACCTACCAAGTTCCTTCACTAGACCACATCCATTAGTAGTATCCTGTCTTGGAATACCTCCAGGAATGAGTACTCTACTGTTCACCAAATCTGTCCCCTAAAATTCAATAAGTTCCATTTTTCTGCGACTACAGGATGGATTAATATCATCTTGATTCTCAGAGCCTTTTCTGTAATACAGTATTTACTTCTGTGTCACAGATCCCTTCATGTTTGGCCAACACTGCTGCTGTCCTTACACTCTCCCCTCTTCTCAAGCTGATCATATTTTTGTACCAGCTATCTGAAAAACACTTTATTGCCATAATCTCTGTTTGAAGATCTTACCAGTAGACTCAACTGTCAGTTATGTAGCTGGCATCTAGTAGCCAAGGTCAGATCTTTCAACCTTAAAATCTGAAGTTTTATCAGTGCATGTATAGTACCAAGTGAAAATAATTCTAGAAATATCCTTCAAAATCTTTCTGTTCTCATTTGATACTTTTTTAAAATGCATTTTCCCTGTGTTTCCTGTAGTCAGCTGCAAGTCAAGAAAGTCTTAGCATTTCCTGAAAACTATTAAGGCAGATTTATTGTAAGGAATGAATATAAGCCAATCCAATGGCAAATCAGTATTTGAAGTTTTTTTCTATCTCCCTGGACAGTTCTAGTACTCTAGTCACTTTCATATTTAAATGCTTTAAGTAAGTCCTTGATCATCTTCTAGTTTGATCTAAACAAACCTGTCTTTGATCTTCTTCCTTGTATGTGAGGGAAAATGAAGAGATATGCACCAAAAAGGATTTAAATATTTAAACAATGGGAAAAATTATTGTTGTTGCCAGTGCCTTTTCTAAACCTGAACAGCATCCAATTTCTACTGATTCTTTTCAATCAAAAATATAATTCCTGTTTTCTGCAACTCTTCTCCCACATAACTAGCAATAGAACAAGAGGGAATGACTCAAGATGCACAAAGGGAGATTCCCATTGGACTTTGGGAAATACTTCTTCTCCAAGAGAGTAGCCAGGTACTGGAATGGGCTGCCCAGGGAGGTGGTGGAGTCATTGACTCTGGAGGTGTTCAAGAAATGTTTAGAAGTTCTACTGAGGGGCATGGTTTAGTGCAAAATATTGATGATATGTGGATAGTTGTATGGGATGATCTTAGAGGTCATTTTCAACTCCAATGATTCTGTTTGTGCTGTAATGTCATAAGTTTCTAAAGATGCAAGAGGTGTTTGGCATCATGTCTCTGTTTTCAATTTCAATTCTTAACTTCTTAGGTTGCGAAAAAGTCACCAAACTTGTCAATTCCTATCAAATATAGCTCTGTTCTTAACTCCATGTTTTCAGTGAAAGCTGAATTCTTTAAATGCTTGTAAGAAAAAGGGCATAGAAATCTTAAAAAATGTTTTGATATTTATTGACAGATCTTTATTAGAATGCCTTTGTTATCTTCTCAACCAACAATCTTCTTCCAACAGTCATAAATTCAATTTGTTATCTCCAATTTTTAAGACAGCACAGCAGATTCCAATTTTTCTTTTTTCTTTTATATATCATATTACAATTAATTCAGTTTTGAGATTTTGTATCACTATAGGATGTGATAATACAGATAGACTTAGTTAGGGTGAATCAGTCTGCAAATCACTTTTATAAATATTAAAAAGTATCCCCTCCAGACTAACAATGCAGTGGCACATACAGTGCTTGTCATTTGCTCTGCCTGCCAGTGAAACGTTTTGGTTGCTTAGGCACACCCAGGCAGAAATTAATCAGGTTTGACTGAACTACATCCTTGCTAAATCCTTATCTCTGCAACATTGGTTTCAAAGCCTACAGTAGTTATATTTCATATATCTTATCATTATTCAAGGCCCTTTGGGGTAGTACCCTAATTTCATAAACATATTATGCTTTTTTTTGAAAGGAAAAGTGAAACATATGCTGCAGGGGAACCTTTGTAATTTGTTTTGCTTACAGATATGCTGAACTACTTGTACTTCATCTGCTAAAAAAGAAGAAATTCCCAATGTGCACAATTATTTCCTGGGAAGCCACTGTTATTTTTATTTAAGTAGATAGCCTAGATCTATATCGGATCCTCTGAAACCATGGGCCATTTTCCCCAAGTTTGCAGCAGAGACCTGGGGTGACACTTACCTGAATTCCACCTGTGACATTCAGACCAAAGGGAAAAGCTGATGATGGAGAGTTACTGTTTTCATTAAAAATGGGCAGGAATTTGTTTGAGCATTCGTAAGCATAACAGTGATGCAGCATAGATCTGTGTCAGAACTGACTGACCTGGTCATGTAAGAATGAACTGTTATTCTTTCTTTTCTTTCATAAGCATGTCTACTGCTTGGCCATTGATTAAACTGCTTTCAGTATAGATTCTCCTGTGTACAAGAGAGGCTACAGGCGCCTTCACTTTAGGCATCTGCAAGATGATCTTTGCCTACCTAAATTCCTACTGTCATGAAACTTAGGAAAACTTAATTTCTACCCTGTGTCAGATTTGGTTGAAATAGGCAATGTGATTGAAATAGGCATATTGATTCAAAAGGTGGGGGAAGGGATGGCTCTTGACAGATGCAGACAACATAATAATATAAGCCCTGTTCCCTTAGGAAGAAGAATCTAATAAAGAAACTCTGCTCTTTCCCAAACCAAGAGGAGAGTTGTCAGTTCTTCTATTGAGGTCAGAAACCACAAGCCCAGGATGAGCTGCCAGGCAGGAATAGATGCAAGGGGGAAGAATCCAAGCACTGCATGTCATCCTTTGACAGAGAGAATGGAGAAGAAAAAGCCTGGGAACCAAGAACAAGAAAATCCCTTAAAAGTTCAGAAATTAAGAGCGACAAGAGGTACAAATTTGGAAAAATCAGATATTAGGAAGGTAGCAAGCCGTGCACCAGGCAATAATGCTGAGTGGAATAAACTGGATATTAGACAGCAACATTTGGAAAGAATTGTATTGAATTTATATGGTTCAGAATTCTTGTTATAGCATACAAGGAGATACAGCACAAGAGAGATAAAATAGACAATGTGAATGTGGATAGCTGGATGAGCACGTAGCTGAAATGCTGTCTGCAGTAGGGAATGCTACCTGCTTGAAACTGAGCATTAGTTTTATCACTTGGGGCTAGAGGACCTGTTGTGCTGAATTTTATGTGATACAGTGAAAAAGTCACAGTTTTCCTACTGTGTCTCTGTATTATATCTTTTTATTACATTTCATATTTATAGATTTTTATGCCTTGCCTTTTCAAATCTTTCCCACCCTTCTGTTTCTCTTGTTTTTGCTTGTTTTTCATCCATCTGTTTCCCAGCCTGCCTGTTCATTTCATGTAAAATCAAACTGAAATGCCACCGAAAATGGAAAAAGTAAAAGTGCTATTTGATACTATCTTGACTTTTCACATACATTTTTCCTTGAATTTTGATTACAATTTCATTGATTACCATTTTCTGTTTGCCTACATCTCTTGATATGAATTTGATCACTGCTGTTCATGTGAATAATATTTAGATTAAATGAGGGAGTACAAGGAATTTGCCTAGGCTTTAGAAATATTAAATGACCATTTAATTCATAAGTGCCACACAGATGGCCTTGGAGGTCAGCCATCTCTTTTGGCTCAAACTGGGCACTCAACAGTCAGAAGTACAATCCTCTCAGTGTGTGCTAATGCTGATTTAAGAAACAGGCAAAAGTTTGAAGACAGGATTGCAAGAAAAGGACAAAAAACATTAAACAAACCAGTCCCCAAACCAGCAAACCAGCCAAACAAAAGAACAAAACAGAACAACAAAATTCCCACAGATATCCTCTTCCCCACATTCCTTGCTAAATGCTAACCATTGTTATTTGATCTTCCTAAGGAAACATGCACAAAATGGGTTCAACTTATTGAATCAAATCATACTGTCTCCCATGGACTTGATTTGATCTTGTACCTCCTCCCTCTCTTTGTTTATTGATCACTTAAATAAGGAATCTGTATGTTCTTATAGCAGTCTCCTGGGCTGTAGGTGTTTGCATTGCTCATTGAACCTAAATAGCAAGCACTCACCAGAATCTCTAACAAAAGGATGGTTGTATTTGCTTGTACTCGGGCAAACTCCTTTCATAACAGGAGTATTCATCTTGGGAGAAGACAGCAAGCTTCTAAAGAGTGAATCATAGAATTGAAGACTGGCAATAGGAGAGGGACAAAGAGATACAGAGTCCTGAGCAGTCACAGTTCAGCAGGAAATCTGGGGAAATAACTTATTTCCCCCCATTTATCCCTGGGAAGATGAAAAATAAAATGCATATTACTGCAAATTGATAATCTGTTCTTCTGAACAGAGGCATTTAGTGGGCTGATGATGGCTGAATTTTAAACTGCCCAATAAAGGTACATGTGCCATAACTCATTATCCATGCTATTCTGAGAAATCATTCACCCCACCACTGCAGGAAATTTGGTAAAATGATAGTGAATATGATCAGGGGGGACTGAAGCACCTCCCTTATGAAGTCAGTCTGAGGAAGCTGTGCTTGTTCAGCCTGGAGAAAAGAAGGCTGGGGGGTGACCTCATTGCAGCATTTCAATACTTAAAGGGAACCTACAGAGGGAAGGAGAATCAACTCTTTGAAAAGGTAGATAACTGCAGGCCAAGGGGAAATGGTTTTAAGTTCAGGGAGGGGAGATTTAGGTTGGATGATGGGGAAATTCTTTACAGAGAGAATGGTGAGGTACTGGAACAGGCTGCCCAGAGAGGTTGTGGATTCCTGGAGGTGTTCAAGGCCAGTTTGGATGGGGCCCTGGGCAGCCTGGTCCAGCATTAAATGGGGATTGGTGGCCCTGCATGTGGCAGGGGGGTTGGAGATTCATTATCCTTGAGGTTCCTTCCAACCCTGGCCATTCTCTGATAGCCTGACTTTCTTAAAGAAATAAAATACAAAAATAATGAAAATAAAGGCAAGGGATTTAAAAGATGAGTTGCCAAATCATTTTCCCTTGTTTTATTTGTATAGATCAGACTCTGCTCCTGAAGAATAGGCAGCAGGTAAATAGCAGCAGAGAGCCAGTGCAGCACTCCCACCTGTCACTGCCAGTGCCTGCTGTGAAGGGAAATGCCAGCCTGCCAAGAGCCATCTAAAACCTCAAGGTGGCAAACTACTCCTAAAGGTTGTGAAACATAGGAAGAAAACAGAAATATGAAAGGGCAAAAGCCTTGCACTGTTCACTCAGAAGGACTTAAAAATAATTTTAAAAGCATTTTAAAATACTGCTATATAAATATAGAAATAATAAATACTCTAGAGGATGTGAAACACACCTGTCTTTTGTTTGTATTTTGCAAAATAATAATATAATAATGCATGACAAGGAATGACTTATCAGAACTGCTCTGGTGGACTCTGATGTTTTTAGGATTTCATTAGGATTTCTTTTTCTTACAGTTCTATGAACCAACATAATGGCACTTATATAGACATATAGATCCTCATTTCACTCAGGCACAGAAGCAGAATCCATGATTCATAACTGAAAACAAAGAAAAAAGCAGAGGGGAGAAAAATATTTCAAAAGCACTTTGAGGCATACTGATCTTACTTGAGTACACTGAGATTTTGATCATTCTCTCATTTTTCCAATACTATGGTTCATGTTTGTCAGTTTGCATAAGCACTGATACCCTGTCCTCTTAATTTCAATATATGCTTTCCCACCTCATGCCTCATACCTAGTTTCCTTGGAAGAATGACCATCTGCTTCTCCCTTAGTAGAGCAAGGATTACAACTTTCTCTCACATTCAGGAAACAGAAGATCCACCTTTTCCTTGTTTTACTTTTGAGAAGTCAACCAATTAACTGACATCCTCTTCAAAATTTTGTAAAAGGGAAGCAATATGCTTCCAAGACAACTTCCATCCAGTTCGCATATCTCCATTATCTTATTCTTATTTCTAGTGGCTATCAGGAATTTACTCAGCATCTCTGATTGAACTGGAAGGCCTAATTCTAACTTCAGCAAGTTTATAACTTTAATTAGTTGCATTTGGCAGCATAGTATCAGACTGGAAAACTCCCTTAGAGCATAGTTGACTTAGTATTACAAGGCTTGCAAGTTTTCAGTCCACTAATACAGTTTGATAAGATATCAGATATAGCTGGAGTTACAAGAAAAAAGGAGATGACGATGTACTTTAAAGAGGAAGAGTTAAAAGAGGAAGTTAGATGGAACTCTCAAAGCGGAACGAATGCTTGCTAGAGTATTTTTGGTGTCCAGTATATTCTGTGAGGATTAATAATAGCAGGTGTATAGATTACAGAAAACAGAACCATTTCAAAATTGAAAGAACATTTTCACTAAAATATCGATGAAAATATGTTTTCAGATCTTCTACACAAAAAGCTTGGTTGGAAAAATTTTATTGTAACAACATATAGCAGGCAATAGAGCTGAGTGCATTGAACTAGAACAATGGAATTATTTCTATGATACATGCTATTTAAGAATGATGAAGTATTGGAGTTCAATTGCAGAATGACAATGACCTCAGAACTAACAATATCACAGAAATATTTAGGTAGGTTGGAGATGACTAACACAACTGGCAGCCAAAAAATGACCTATAACAAAGACAGATACAGAATATACAATGCAATTCTGTTTTCAAGAAAATTGCATAATTCTTGACTTCTTTATAATTCCTTAAGGTTGTTTCTTCTATGTATACTTAGAGTGACAGGTGCCAGTCACACAAAACAAATTACAGAATCACAGAATTGCAGGGGTTGGAAGGGACTCGAGAGATCAAGTCATATAGTGGCAATTTAAGCAGTGATTTTCTGTGATGTTAAGACCATTGTTTTTATCTTTTTTTTTTTTAAATCTTTTTTTATATATACATGTTTCAGAAAAAAAATCCACCATTTTGACACATTTCCATCAGACAGAATAATCTTCACATTTCTAAACAAGTCTGTAGGAGAGTGTCAGAAAAAAATTGAAAATAGAGTGACAAAATATGTGAAGTATTTACCACTCTTCATCTAAGAAGTGACTACATGCCAATTAGCTATGGGATACTTGGAGTGTTATCAGTGGACACTTTTCACTAAAGAGATGAAGATTGATATGAAGATTTCTGTTTGCTGAAGTAATACAAAAGGTAGATGAGTTCAAAGTTTGTTTGTACTTCTAAGCAGTTTATTATAGCATTCAGAATGCTTGGATTACAGACTATGATAAAAATTAATTTACTAAAGATTGTAGGCTGAATTATTGAGAGATTTATGGGTTTGATTTTTAAATAATAATTCACACCTGCATTTCAGCCCTGAAAACTGCCAAGTAATTTTCAGAATTGGCACTTAAATCACTCAATCACTTTAGGAAATTTCTATTTTAGCAAATAGGAAGCATAGGAAATGCTTCACATTTATCCTCTTCTACACTTGCTGGCATGGAAAATTAGATTAATACTCTGGGAAGGAGGTTGTGCATCCAATACAGTGTGTCTGTCCTATAAAAAAAGTGGATATTGGCATTGTCAGTAGCCTATATACTTATTTATTGACCTTGACATCTGATCTTGACTACATATGAAAAAAGACAGAAAAATAAATCATAGCTGTTAAAAATTCTGTTTTGAAACAGAGAAAATCAGGGTTCATTGCTTGGAAAGTGATTGATCAGCACTTACTAGGATCAATAACAATTGCAGGAAGTGCTGTGTTGATCATGAAATTATTTTCTCCCCCACTGAAAGTGTCCATAAAAACAAACTTTGATTCATTGTGTACTAGCATATCAAAATCCAATGCATTTTTAGACTACAAAAGCAAAAATTAGAAAAATCAACTTTGTAAAACTTGTAATCATTTCTAAATACAAGTGATTCATATGTATTTTTAAGAGGAATTACTGCAAGTTCAAACTTCACATGCTCATATTTTAAATGGCAGTTATGGATTGTAACGTTGATCAATTCTCTGATGTTTATCCTCTGAACAGTTTGACATATTGTGGCGGCAATCCAAGCAACAGAAGACAGCAGAAAATGTTTGGTTTATGATTCTGAAGACAGAATGTTGCAAAGAACACATCACATCACTATTTATAAAAACAAGTATTTTTTAAAAATGCCTTCCACCTTCCACAGTCTATGACTGTGAAAAGCCAGAAACTGAAAAATAAACTGATAGCTCTTGTATTTAAACTGTGAGCACAGTTGAAAAATGTGTTCATGAGATCACATGTCCTTCAGTCTTTATTTTTACAGTAGTAATATCTCTCTCGCTCTTCACCCATGGTGGAAAGAAGCATTTGAGGAAAATGATTTCAAGAATAAGTTAGCCAACCATATCTTCATGCTCTGACTTTTGCCATTTTAGAATTGTTTCTGGCTGTCCAACTTTCATAACATTACAGACCACTTTAGAACAATGTTTGTAGACAATTTTGCAAATTGAACTATTTCTATAAACAGCAAGCACTTCTTCTGAGATACCAGTATTATTTCAGATCATTTTTTCTTTGCAACTGTAGCTAAATTCTTACTAAGCAGCATTCAAACACTTTCCTATTGCACTCATGTTTCAAGTTTTCAAGTTTGCCACTCAAAAGATTAACTTCCATATCTGCTTTACTGTAAGCAGATAAGAGTTTTCCTGATAATTTTTTCTCACATTATTTAACCTTTTTTTTTTTTTCCCCTCCAGTTCCTCTATTCAAACATTTTCAGTGGAACATCGCATATTTCTCCGTTGTTTGATCATATGATTTGACCATGTTACCAAAGTATGTTGATAAGTTGCAAAGGTTCAGTGTAAGAAATCTTTGAGTTTTTAAGAAGTAGTTCTTTTGCAATTCTTCAGTTTGTCTGATTTTTTTTTTTTAAAATTACATCATCTCTTACTAATTTGTCTGCAGTTTTCCAGAATCTGCATGTTTTAGCATTGCTTATTCTGCATTCAGTCGATTGCATTTGCACGTCTCTTTGGCAACAGGCTATGTGTTCTTTCTTGTCATTTTCTAAGTTTCTTTAGTAGCTCATAGTTACTCATATTTCTTTTAGACTTTCTTTTTTGAAAGGAAAAATACTACTTCATTTTGGGAGGTCAGAATTCAGTTTCCTGACTTTCCTTTTTTCCTACACAGTGGGGAATGCACTGTATTGTCCCGCTTTCCTCATTCTTTTATTGCAGTACACTATGACCCAAAGTATTGCCCAATACAACTGTTTCCCTTGTTGAATTGATGAAAATATTTGCCTAAAATATGACACGTTTTTGTTCTTTAAGTTGCTCAGATTGGTCACTGCAGTAGAGAATTAAAATATTTAACTTTCTGGTGTTTATTTCCAGATTTAATTCACTGCCTAAGTGAAAAAGAATGGAATAGTATGGTACCTATGCAATATGACCCAAACAGAATTAAAAAAAGTCTAAGTCTTGCACAAAAAAAAAAGCACTGGATGCTTAGTGCTCCAGTCTTGATTGTATTACTTGTAAGTTACAAAAAAAGAGTCAGAGAAAGTGATCTCTTAACACAGTAAAATACTTGGATTTATCTATTTACTCATAGAAAAGCCATTCTTTGGGATAGGTTCAGATATTTCTTATTTAAACAGATACAATTTTAAAATATGTGTAGGTAAAGAAAACAACGCATTTGACTCTTAACTCATGTTTCAAATGGATTGTAGCACTTTTTATCATTTGAAGTACTTATACAATTAGCTAATTACGGTGTGTTTTAAGTTGTAGGAAGTATACATGAAATCCTGCAGTATTTTTTAAAATAAATATGAATAATTCTAATTTACTGTTAATAGCAATTTCAGTTTCACTAAAGAACCCTGAAAACATGATCAATTGTTCTGTTTAAACTGCATGCAAATTTCTGCATATAGGTAATTGAACATTGCAACTAATTAGGAAAGTATTTTTGACAGTCAAAACAAAAATTACTGGTTATGTACACAATGATTCCTCTATTTGGGTGTAGTTAGCTTTAGAAGTTGTTTTTTTTTACTTTTGGATATTTGTCTCAAACAGCGACGTGCAGTCTTGCATATAAACTTTTCTCTCTCTTGACAGCAATGAAAAGGAAGTCTCCAAAATGAAATAATTTTACAGCGCATTATACAAAGATGCATCCCAGTGTGGCTTTCCAAATTCTTCTTGAAATGACTCAATGAGTGAATTAATAACAGCTGAACAGAAACAACAGCCCCTTGGTCAAACTTTGATAACAAGACATTGAGTGATACTTAAAATGAAATGCATTACGGAAAGCTTTTCATGAGCTAGTTGTTCTCAGTAATTTCATTTTACAGAAGTGATAAATATTATTTTCTTTCCTTGACTTCAAAGGGAAGTTCAGCAATCTTTTCTTGATTCAATATAGAATTTTTTTTTTCAGGTAGAATTATAAAGGTAGTTTACATATTTGTACAAAGTAGCTTAAGTAACTAGACAGTGATTTATTGATGAAATTCAGTTACTGCAAAAAGTCCCATTTAACAACAAATTGTAACTTCTATAAATTATGTAAAAGGCACACACTTCAGAATATTTATGCTCTGCTTATACATATTTTCCAAACTACACTGTTATTTGACTTGTCCACTTTCAATAAAATATTAACTCTCTTTATATATAACCTTTATTTATCTTTTTTTTTTTTTTTTTTTTTTGCATAATGAAATTAAGAGATTCTATAAATTAAGCCAAAATGGCAAAACCATCCTAAATTTAGTTTCGGAATCTTTCCTGCTTTCTAGATTATCTCTATTCCATGATAATTCTTCAGTGATATATAAAAGTTAATAGACTAGAAAATGGCCTGTGCCATCTGTTGTAATTCTGATGAGTTCATTAGTCTTTACCTGAAAATTTCAATGTAGTTCTTAAACACCACTGTTGTCTGAATGTATATCTATTTGCCTGTTTGCAGTTTTTCTTCAATTTTCAAGATTTCCCAGTATTTTACCTTCTTGTAAAGAGTAATATCTAAATTATTATAAGGCTAAAAATAATCCAGAGCATTATAAGGAAAGCACATTTGTATTAAACCAGATTCACCAAGTGCAGGCTTTCTCTCACATATTTCAAATAGACTTTGAGCACTCACCTGGTGAAATGAATGCCTCAGACTTCTCCTGGATTCTAAGACTCATCTGGAAAAAACACAGCTCTACAGATACAGTACAGTTTTATTCCTTACAATTTGGGAAAAGTCAGATGTAGCCAGAAGGGACACAGTAATTTAAATAGGCAATGGCTTTGAGGGAGGATAGTTCTTCTTTTGTATAGCAGATTAACTACTTAAATGCACAAGAGAGAAGTTTCTAAAAGCTTCTCATTACATTCTTTTTCAAAGCAGTAGCTAATCCAATTCCTAAGAAGGCCAACCCTTGAAGAAAAGTGGTCAGGATGGTGAGGGCAGTGATCGTCTCCTACTCTGACCTTCTGACAACCCAGCATGAGAAGCATATAGAGCTTTTGGAGTGAGTCCAGAAGAGGCTACAAGGAGGATGAGAGTGCTGAAACACCTCTCTTATGAAGAAAGGTTAAGAGTGTTGGGCTTGTTTATCTTGGAAAAGAAAAGGCCCTGGGGAGATCTCGTTTATTTTTTCGGTACCTAAGGGGAGCTTATAAACAGGAGGGAGAAGTTTTTCAATGGTCTGATAGTAATAAAACATGGGGGAATGTCTTTAAACTAAAAGAGGGGAGATTTAGGTTAGACGTCATACAGAAATCCTTAGAGGGCAGTGAGGCACTAGCACAGGCTGCCCAGAGAAGCTGTGGATGCCCCATCCTTGGAAGCATTCAAGATCAATTTGGATGGGGACCTAAGTAGCCTCTTGGGTAGCAACCTGGTCTATGGCCATGGTCTATGGATAAGAACTAGATGATCCTTCAGGTCCCTTCCAACCTAAGCCATTTTATGATTTAAATCAACTCAATTAGCTTCAGTTGGAAATATATCAAATAAGCATTTAATTTTCTCAAGAGAGAAGAAATAAGGCTTGAGAAACAGGATTTGCTCCCCTGTGAATAATAAACTAGTACATTATTGTACAAACTGTATCATTCTTTCTTTGGTTAGGATATTTTAGCATATTAATATTTTTATTATTTTTCTTCTGCATTGTTGGCTGACAAGGCATGTCCTCCTCTTTTATTCAAAGTAAGAACAAAGGATAAAATTCCCAGAACACACTCTTCATGTGGTCTGAAACACAAGTCTCACATTGCAGTAATATTGTAGATCTACAGATGCACCAGACACTTAAAATAAATGTTAGGGACATCATGACAGGTGCCCTACTTGTCATAATTATTAGAATAAAAGGTTTTATTTTAAGTACCAGATGGTGAAATACTTTCATCCACTTCTTATGTCTCCAAAAGTTCTGCAAACTATTAGAGCTGGTCAAGCACCTTCAATTTAATTATAGTTCACTAAGACCAGTTTTTTTATCCATCCTAGTATTATTTCAGATATGACTGCATCAACTTCCAGAAAAATCAGAAGAAATTGCAGGGTTTCAGGTCAGAATCACATTCATCTCTTCTCAAACACTATCTCTGTGAATCTATACCTTAAAACTCTTAGTCTTCTCTATGGATTCCAGAAGAATCAGATCTGTCCATTCTCAGACCAGAATCCATGACACTAACAGGTCTACCAGTCAAAGCCATTTTCTTCTACGCTTGCTTCTCTATTAGAGAATGCATATTTTTCAAAGCAGTTTCATGCAATGAAACCTCATCTAGGTCATAGCTGGGTGGCACTCTATTAGATGCAGTTCTAGGCAGAAATGCTAGTTTGTTCCCACAAAGAGTCTGACCAAGCACTGCACTACACTGAAAGTTATTCTAAAATGTTAAACAAATTTCCACTGTACAATGTAGATATATTCTGAAAATAACCATCTAGGTAATCAGGACTAAAGGGGCTTTTCATAGCTGATACCTCTTTATATTGAAGAGAAAGTAAGGAAATATCAAACAGTTAAGGAAATTGGAATAAACCAGACATTTCAAAATGTCACCACCTTCTTCTAGATCAGCATTCACTGATTTACACTGGAAAGAAGAATAGTATATAAGGAACTATAGGCAACATCAAGATTTGTTCTCCCTACTTCGAGGCAAAGCCATCTGTGGGACACATAAACAGGACAGCGAAGAAAAGCTAAAAGCCGGTGACAAATAATTGCTTTCTCACTGCACCCACTTTGTTACTGTATTCTGTGGGCTTGCTTGTATTTTCCATGTTAAATGCTATACTGAAGCCTTAAAAACAGTCCTTATGCAACTTTCTCTATAAGCAAAGAACTCTGTAAATCCAAGCTGATGCTTTCAGTCTGACAAAATATATAGTCAGTCTGAAGGGGGTCATCACTGACTTTTGAAAAAAAATTCCATTCAGTACTTGAAAGTAAATCATTGACTTCCCAGTGATAGAAAATATCTAGAATGCTTCAAAATGAACTTCAGCAAGCTAAACTCAGAATGTGACTAAGGGTCCCTGTCGTAGAGTTTGAGCTAACGTGGCATATCCGAAGGAAAAATAGGGAGAATAAGAGATGAGGATGGTGGTTAGGAAAGGATTTACAGGAGAAGGGGAAAGAAGGAATATGAACATGGATATGGCCTTCCTAATACTGAAGACAAACATGTTTGAATCATATTCATTTTCTCTGGGCTTTGCCTTTTTGAACTCTGGTACTAGCTAAGAATTATCAAGATGGTGTGAATAAAACATCAACTCAGAGAACTCACCCAGTGTCTTATGTCTTGTCTTAGAATAAACATTCTTCTCAGTGAGACTGAATGCTTTTTTTTTTTTTTTAAACCAAAAAAGCAACACTGATAAACAAATAGAGCATCATAATCCCTTGGTTCATTAGCTTTGTCATTTTTAATAAAATGGTATCTGGTTTTCATGAAGTGTGTCATCTGTAATTCTTCCAGAACTCACAAAAATCCCTTGCCATTGCTGTATTTTTAGCAAAAAATAATTAATAACTGATAAGATGAAATATAGTGTTACATAATTGGCAAATGGAGAACGTTTTGCAGAAATCACTCAAACTATTTTGAATTTCATTTCTAGTCATGGTTTATTTAACACTAGCAGAGTGCTGGAAGAGTTTCACAAAAGATTGATGATCCTCTAGAGCAATTCCTAAGTGTAATATTATGTCTTAAAGAATTATGTCACTTTCTTTAAGGGTGCTGAGAAAGATATTACTAAGCATCAATAAAAAATTCAAGTTTTACCAACCATCTGTATTGCATAAATCAAGGAGAGGGTAAGGGTTTCCCTTGAAAACTATTTTGAAATGTTATGAGAGAGCCCAAAAGGCATTTAATGTACTATTGTATGTCAGTAAATGTATTATGCTGCAGCTACAATGAACTTCAGAATAAATGTTAAGGACAACATTTTCAAGGATTTGTGCCCAGGGCCAGGAAAATGGTGTTTTTTATCCTTTGAGACAAGGCTCATCTACAAGACAGAGGTCCACCTGCTTAGTTTAAATGTGATTTTCAAACTGCTTAAAAGCTGTTGGGAAATACTATACTATTTGGTTTGTTAATTTGGTCTGAAATGAGCTCATAATGATCAGAAAACTTTTAGCTGAACTGAAATAACTTCAAAATAATGTATCTGTGTGTCCATCTCTGTAAACTCACACAAAAAGAAGAAACTGAAAACTAAATAAATGGAAAAAAAAGTATTTAACTAAAATCTCTCTCTAAACATATTTTTAATGTCAAAGGAATTTCAGCCAGATTAGATTACTTTTGTTAATTTAACATTTAGCACATTGCTAGGAGTCCAGGCCAATGCATTACTACTTTATGTATTCTGGAGATTTTCAAGGAGATAAGACAATGACTTTGTAAGCACTTCAAAAGCTGACTAGGTATATGCTGTGATAGTTTTCTGCACTGAAGATGTCAGGACATGTATTTGCAAGTAAAATCTCTTCTAATACATGCAACATGGAGAGATGAACATACTTATTATGTAAATAAAAGTTCTGGTTGTCAGCTCCTGGATTATTTCTGAGATTTCTACAATAGCTCCACAAATGGAAGAGAAAGAGACAATTCAATGCATTACGGTTGTTTGCAGAGAAACTGTTAATTCTCAATTGTTTTGGAAACAGACAAACATTTATTTCACAAAAACAAGAAAATATGTTCAAGTTAAGGATAACTGTTAACTTTGAACTCCCTTCAGATATATTATATTATATATATACCCCTTTTGAGGGTTAAGTTTCGCAGGAAACAAAACCTTTATTATGTAAGGAGAGTACCCTGGATTCAGATGGAATACAGAAGAAACAGAGAGAAACCCTATTGGAAGTACATATCACCTGGATCAATTGAGAGTGCTGATGTGTCTCTCAAGAGATTGCTAAAATACCATTAAATGAAAGATTGATGAATACTGCAAAGGTTAAAAAAACATATATTATCTGCTCAGCCATCAGTAGTCTTTGGGACCTGCTCCACTTTCAGGGACTGTGTCACTCCTGTGGGGTGCCATAAAACAATGGAGAGACAAAGTAAACACTTGAAGATATACCAAGACCTCCATGTAATTTCATAGCCATAGTCTTCTTTAAAGACATGTTCGTTATCAGTAATAACTTAGAGTAAAACTGGAACAGCTTGCTAGTGCTAAAAACTTATTTCCCCTTTTATCAGTTACCCCAAAGTATGCCATTCCCTCTTGTTCTTTGTATAGTAGCTCTACTCAAAGCAGGATGGCTTTAATTCATTCTTATCATGGCATTTGTGATATACAACACTTTATCCTATGTATCTGTAAAAAACAACTTATGAATCTTATTTAATTTCCTGAAAATTCAAAGCCACTCTACAGCTCATTCAAGCACTCAGTGATATTATGCAATGTTTATTTAGGAAAGATTACAATTTTCATCAACCAGGGTGGCCTGTTTTAAAATTCAGAAGGTGGGTCCAGTGAAGAAAATTCATTTTGTCTACAATAGTCAGCAAAAACCATGCATTTCTCAAACAGAAGTTTGGTTAACTGATGCTAGACACCCCAAATTCCTTTTTTCAGACTCAGCCACAGCCCACTGCTAATTGGGATGTCAGGGCCACATTGGGAACTGGGTTTCTTTGCTCCAAGATTAGCAGTGCACAGCTGAAAAATCTGGCCTGATGAGTCAGTGTGGGGGAGGCAAGGTAAGGTTGGTCCTGGGGGCTTTGCTGAGTCTGTCCTACAGCTGGATTGACCAATCTGAGACCTAATTGCTTCTGGGCTGGGTGGAACATGTTTGGATGGTAGAAAGGCAAGTAGATGTGTGTCTGGGGTGAGGGATTAAGGAAAGTGGTTGCGCAGAAGGGATGATTTTGCTGCACAAGCACCTTGCCATGGATCTGACTAGTGGTGACTCCAAGTTCCAGACCAATTTACAGCAACACTATGCAAGCTAGGAAAATCTGCTCCAGGACTGTTTTGCTAAGGCAAATGGAATCCTATTGTTTCACCTACGTTTGTTTTTCAAAATGGTATTGAATTTTAACATTTAAAGAAATGTGAAACTGTCTGTAATTTCTGTTTAATGTTCAATTTAAACAGTACTGTAAGAAAAAGATCCATCAAAAATGTTTGTGTGCTTTTTAAATTTTTATTTCCATCCCAAAATGCTTGAATAGACAAAATGAAGCATAAATCTGAAAATTATATTGGCAACAAAGAACTGAGTGATTTTCCAGAAAATATTGTGTGATCTATAGAACTATGCAGTTGTTTTAATTTCTACATTATGAATTTCATACTTGTTCGTTATGTAAAATTTCTGGATGCTTGTTTCAAGAGCACATGATTTTGGTACAAGGTAGCAGTAGAATCCTTGATGTGATAGATTTTTAATGAGTTATAGAGAATGTTGTGCCTCTTCACTAGAAAGTGATAGCCTCAACATGTTAATAACCAAAACATTACCAGCTTGTTTAAAAGTCAAAATCAAAATGACCACCTAAACAGATTAATTTTCACTATAAGCCTTTTTAAATTATTTTGACATTTCACTCAAATACAGGACCCAAATATTTACAAAACTCAAAAATTCTAACAGATCAAGGTAAGTGATTTTTCTTCTCATGCTTTTATTGTAAACCTCCTAGATCTACATCTATTACTAGGTATCTGTACAACATCTGATGAAAGGACCATTCTCCGAACAACAAATAATTATTATCACTGCATCACATTTTCTGACCAAAATCAAGAAAATTCTTGTATGCAAGAGGTCAAGTAATCTCTAGGAGTGGAGCTTAGCACTGATTTGCAAATCTAATTCTGTAGCCTAAAGGTATGTTAGCAAAAATAGTGACCCCATAGCCTAGGCTGCCAGAAGTGCTTTAGGTAACCAAAAAAAAAAAAAAAAAAAGGCAGCAATAACAACGTTGTATAAAATCAAAGTTTCCTAGTGAATGTTGTGAAAGGCAGGATATTGCACACAGCTGCCTTTGCTCACTTCAAGCTCTTTCACATGTGGCTTAACACTAACCAAAATTCATATGGAGAATATTCTTTTTCTTCTCAATACTTTGCCACTAAATAAAAGTCATGAGGGGGACAAACAGAAAAAAAAAACCAAAACAACCACCAAAAACTACTGAACCAGAAATCCTAGTTTTCAGTAGCACTACTATTATTTGCATTATTATCAACATGGCATATACAGCCTCTATTATTCCCTTAAAATTAGTCTGTACTTAGCAGTAACTGTACTGGTGGCCATGAAGGCCTCTTTCAGCTACAACATTACAACAACAAAACAACAACAGCAAAAATCCTGTAAAATTATGCATAGATGTATGTCCACCTTGGGATTTGAACTTCAGCTAATATATTTCCCCCACAGCACACTGCAAGCCTCAAACAAGTAAATATTATTTACTGAGAAAGAAATAGAAAATAGAAATAAAAATGCAATGCCAATAATATGCATATATTTACACATCTACACAATACAATTACTCACCATTGACTCCTCCCTCAGGAACATGACTACTCACTACCTGCTGAACAACACTCAGCCAAGCATCAGCCACCACCATCTAACTCCCCACAACTTTATAGCCTTCCATATGATGTCATGCAGTATGGAACAACCCCTTGCCTAATTCAGGTCAGCCTGGCTTTGCCCTGCCTCTTTACTGCTGTATCATAAGGGCAAAAGTACTTCCCAACCAAATATCCTGGTCTGGTTTCCCAGGTGTGCTCCTATCACCTAGCAACAACTAAAACATTGATGAGCTATAAACACAGTCTCAATTGAAACTAGAACAATATCTCCCCCTCATTCCATGAATTTACATCATGCTCAGATCCTACACCTTCCCATGTATCTTCATTAGATACACAGATATCATTCCCATGGTCTGTGGACCATCGGTCTAAATTCTTTTAGGAGTTCATTTAGTCCATGAATTGGACTCCATCTGTTACAGCAATCCTACAGGGCAAGAGATATGGTGCATGGCTCTGGATTATTGTATACGGGAGCCAGACTCTTGTTCATCATTAAAGAAAATGCATAGTTACTGAGGGTTACTATGCTGAAAAATAGTGCTTTGTAGCTGATAATTTGCTCTATTAAATAATGTTATTGTGCATTTGGCTGTTGTAGTATTCAGGGAAGTAAAAAGGGGCATTACTTTCAGAGCAACCTATGCAGCTATGTGTAGGTAGGAGTAGAATACCAAGTAAATAATTACATATGAAAATGTTTTATTGGTATATACTGATAAAAATAGTTCATCACTAGTAGATTATGGTAAGCTATCAACTGGAATGGTTAAGAAAGAGAAAGATATTTCATTCTGCTAATTAAGTACAACAGCAATATCTCTTCTGAAATTTTCTGGGGAGGGAAACCAAGGACTTCCCCTCTCAGTAATCCATTCAAACAAAAAGATTCTGATTTAAACATTTACTACTGAAGAGGAAAAAAGGAATGCTATTGAGTTCATTAAAAAGTAGGATAAAGCCAACCCGTGTCTAGTTTTCCTTAGCTTTTCAGATAAATTAAAATGCACATTTGATAAGTGACATTGTAAGAACACCAGAAATGTTATCAGAATTAGTAGGACTAGTAGAATATGCTTGACAACTAACAAAAGCCATGGGATAATATTTTAAAGTGTGGATCAAGTGGGTGAGTTCAAGACCATGACAGATTGCCTAGCACTCACGGTTGATGAAGTTGGAGTTCTTATTAATATTGATTTCACAGTTAATATTGATTTCACACTTTGTTTTACTAATTCATATTACTAATTTTCACAATTCTATTATGAATGCATGAAGTTTTGAACATTCATAAAAATAGAAGTCCTCCACTATTAAAGTAAATGTTGAAATAAAGATCTATCTAAACTGAGGTTATTCTGTTTCAAAATCTTCAACTTTATTTCTTCTAAACTCTATTGTAGCTGAGCAGGGATCTTAACATCATCAGGGTATTTTCACCTCTTTTAATACCAAACATCAAGACTTACCTTAATTAGAGAAAAAGAGCTTTTCACTTTTGCACTTCTTTTTCAGTTTCTTGTTGCCTCTAATGGCTGAGGAGATGATGTTTCCTGGACTTCCATAATTTAGATTTTTTTCTCTTTCCCATCTACTCCTTTTCCGTTTTATTTTCTCCCTTGGTTTGCCATGTGAAACACTGGCCTGATTGCTTCTCAATGTATGCTAGGTTTTAAACTCAGGTCAGCTCATGACCTGCATTAGCTATCAATCACAACAGCAGATTCTCTAAAAGATGGTAGAGGGCAATGAGATCTAATGGGGAAAGAGTGAGACTTAGAGAGTGGGTTGTGTTCACAAGAAAACAAATAGGAGCGGGTGGTGTATGTTTGGACTGAGCAAGACAAGACAGGATTTACAGCCTCATCTCTTCCCGTGCTCAGGGCCTATTTGTATGAAAAATCTTTGGAGAGAGTTATGAGCAACATTTTGGAAAGTGGATTCCTGTGCATTTTGTTGTGCACAAGCACAAAGGAGATGTGTTTTATGAATGCCTCTTGTCTACCATGTTTTTTGGTTGTTCATCCTTTCCTTGTCCCCAGTGCAACTTTCTCTCTTGAGGAATATCACTGAGCTCACAAAGAATTATTTTTCTTTATCTACAGGGCATGAAATCATATGTAGTGATGAATGAGCAGAGTAAAACTGGCATTCTGCTGCAATATATTCATTTTGGCACATTTTTATTCTCTTTCCTGACAGTTTTTGTCTAAAATATGTACTGGGTTTTTTATCTATGCCCTACTAGATTGTTCTTTTCCATTCTTTCTGTGTTCCCATTTATTAGGGTATTTCTTTGTATAGCTATTTTTTTCCTGAGTCTCCAAAAACTTATTCCTCTTCTGCACACACTTGACATCCCTCCTCCCCACTGCCAAAACCACTCAGACTGTTTCCTGCAGACAGCTGATTCTTGTCTTACAGCAAGCTAGAACAGGCTTATGAGAATAACAGAGATTTTGTTTGTGATAGAAAGCCTTAGTCTGACAAATATCAGCGGCAAAAAAATAACTATAGAGTGCTATAATGTTAACAACACTAGTTAGTGTCATAAGATACTGTTAATAGTGCTTATCTCTGAGGTGGTTCAGTAGCACAGAAGAGAATAATGATCAGGATGGGCTTCCTGAATCTTCTAACTATGTAATGTTTGATAGCACTGCAAATCTGAGCATAGCCACAAAAAGAAAAGAATAAGAGTATACTCAACATCCATTATTACCTTGTTTAAGCACTGTCAAGCTTCAGAGGTTTACGATGTTTTATTGTGAGCAGTACTACTTCATTTAAACCAATAACCAGACAGTCGTGATTGTATGGGAATTTTTATATGAAATTTCTTGTAATGAGAGAGAAAATAATCTCATTGCATAAGCTTGGAAAGTTAGATTTAGAAAATATCAATGGTAATTTAAGAGCTACTCAACATTTTATAGATGTTAATGTTATCCAGTTTTGGCACAAAGAGTTTTAATATGGCGGTAATTGGCAGGTGAAACATGATAAAACATACTGAATGATGTGAAATACGACTCCTTGCAAAAGTCTTCCCCCTTCATTAGAGATTATTACTAGGTTTTCCGGTTCCTAAAACAAAGTTCAGTTTTTTAAACTAAGCTGCTCATGGAGATGGGCTTGATGATGAGTGATGAGCTGGAATGGCCGAGGACCATTTTCTCTTTCCCTTTTCTAAAGGCAGAATTCAGCAGAGGCAGAAGGAAAAGGCCATGTCTCAAACTATTAAGAACAGGGTTTGCTATAACTTTGCTGTCGAAGTCCTCAAGCATTGTCTAAGGGTATGTTTCTGTAGGTACGAAGTATCTACAAAATGTTCTCAAAGCTCATTTTACCTCTCTACTATACACTCATTAATGAGTCTCCTATACCTATCAGTCTCTATACTGAATAGCCAAGTAAACAGCTGTGTAATCCAAATGTATCAATTTAATAGATACAATGACAGTAACATAATCAGAATCAAATTTGCTTAGTCAACTTTGCATATTTCAGCTGTCTGTCAGAATAGTTTAGCAAATAGGTAAGATTTACAGAAAACCAGACAAGGGAATGAAATTAGGTTATAAGCAGTAAGATACTATAGAAGTGAGATGGGCTAAATTCATTCAAATCTTCTTGAGTACTGAGTAATTTCAAATTCAAGCTGAATCTCTCCAGTGACTACAGGAATGAGCAAAAAAACCTGCAAGTTAATATTACATCAATTTTTACCATGGCCATAATAAAGTACTCTCTGTCTGAAAACATCGAAGTATTTGCTCCCCCCTTTAACACCGCAGTTTCTGACTATACAGTTTCCTGCAATATGGTTTATATTGTTTTTGGTATTTCTCATCAGTACCTACCAAAGCACTTCAAGAAAATAAGCATTTCCAGCCTCATTTTAAATCTCAGAAAATAATCACTTTATGTTATGGAGCATTGGAGGAGAGCAAGCAAAGACTCAAACAATCACAGCAGTGCACTGTTATACATGAATAGCTCGCCTTTGCCCTAGCAACATAGGTGTGTAGCCCAGAGCTGAGCCCAAACCTTCTTCCCCAGGAGGTCTAATTAGCAGTTTGCAAGGTGATGGTGGTGTGGTCTTCTTACTTCTTGGTCTACAGCCAGTTCAACAGACATTACCCTCAGGAACTCTTCACAACCTTCTTTTGCTGAGCTGCTACCCCAGAGGTAGTTTTGAGAAGGTATTAAGTAGTCTACGAATTTCAGTAAGGACAGTGCTGATCTCACATATCCTGTCCTATATGCTTAGCTGTGTGGCTTGCAGATGCAATCGCCAGTTTGCAAAGTCCCCAAACAGTTCTGACTATGCCAAATGAAAGTTCAAAACACCATTCTCAAGTTTACAAGCTCTTCCTTTAAAACTTGTAAAAGAATTTCCTAAAATGATACAGAAATTTAGATATATCCATTGAATCATTTTATTTTTTGGTGTGGATGAAATGTATTAACAATATAGAAGTGGGAAAATATAAAAGAAACATGGATAGCATCTAGTTGTCTTCTCCATATGTGTCCACATATTTTTATTTTGCTGTGTTGAAGGATGTCCAAGATGCAGAAGTATTTGAAGAGTAACGATAAACCTGATTCATGTATATGTAGAACAAATAAACTCTGGAGGTTTATTTGTTCTACATATACATGAATCAAACCACAGTTCTCTCTTTTAGTATTTTATTTGGAAATTAATTTGGGTTAATTTCCTGATTTCTTCCATGGAACCAAGTTTTCACCAAGGATGGTGTCAGTACCAACTTTTGTAGAAGAATCATACTCTGCATATCCCTCTTACTCCTGTTTTTGAGATTAGTTTTTCCTATTCTCCTATCCCAAAACATATTGTAATGTTGGATGTGGCTCTAGTTTTGCAGGAGTTTTCCTCACTGGGAACCTGACTCAGCAGTTTTACTCACATTTAGCTGTGCAGAAGATCAGATAAAAGAAGCGATGTGTAGATATGCTGAAATTGCATTAAGAAGTAAAAAAATTGAAGAAAAAAAAGTATTTTGGCAGTATTTGAATAAACATGACTGGAGAATTTGATGAATTAATGGAAATTGGAAATTGGAAATTGGAACTGAACAACACATACATAAAAAGGAAAAAAAACAAAGAATTTGTGAATTTTACTATTTTAAAAATAGTACATTTCTGGTATTCTCGTCTGTTTATATCTGCTTTTATGCTGACTATTGTGGGAATAATTAATTTTTCAGTTGAGTGGCCAAATATAAATGTTATTTAAAAATCAGTCCAGATAGAAATGCCATTAAAGTCTGTTCCTTTGCTTTTCACCAAAACAGCAAAATGAAGCAGTTCAATATGGAACAGTTTTGTTTCTTACTAAAGAGAAGTTTTGTAAAGGGTAAATACTTATTCAGCCAGAAGTGCCGTGACACTGTACCTTTTGTAGTCAGGCTGTTCAGTGGGAGACAGGCTGTTAGGAAGTTCTCACCTGTCTTACGTAACTATTCCCAGCACAAAGCTCTTCACCACATTTTTTCACTCACAACTTCTTGTGTTTATGCAATGTGGAACAAAGCTGGACAAAATATTTAATATCCCAGATGAGTTAAAGGATTATGGTTTTGGCACATAACTGGACAATGAATGTTCAAATGCTTTGAGTAGAGAACAGATCTGAGCATAGATTACTTATCTGCTGAGTATGGACCTCAGCACCCCTATTTCCATTTGAGAAAAGAGAGCATCATGTATAAATCCAGAATTTGTTCCCCATTAACCCTTCAAAAGAGAAACCGCCTGATGAAGCTTTCAAGAAATAGAATTGAAATACAGGGAATTTGTTGTTTGACAAGAAGAAAAAAAAGTCAATTGCTTACCATCCTCTTTCAACATTAGAAACTCTTTATGAGGGGATTTTACAAGAGAAAAAACAAAAAAGTACTTAAAAATGTAAAATTCCATTTGAGATTACCTCATATTTCAGCAAGGGGAAAAACTAGATTTCCTTGTCATTAATACTGGCAGAGAAGAATCTTTCCTCATACAACGTATGTTGATAGATGGAACCTGCTTTTAAGAACAAGGCAATAGGGGGACAATAACTTTAGTATGTTAATTTAGAAATGAATTTTCTAGGTTAATTTGTTGAAAAAGCATACTTATCAAGACACTGAATTAATATTTAATTTTTATTTTTAAGCTTTTCAGTATAATCATGGTCATGGAGACAATTTATTGATTTAGTCAATTTCTAGGTTTAGTGTAATTGAGTTATTTATCACATGTAATGACAATATCAAAACAGCCATGGTATTTTCCATCTGTAAAGAAGATCAATTCAACTTTTCTTCTAGAAATAATATTGTTCACTTAACAGCAAAGCTCAAGTTTAAGCTCTGAGGAGCTGTTCTCCAAAGTACATGACTCTAGATGCTGGGAGAAGTGAAGAAGCAGTGAATATGGGCGTGCTGCCATGGGTCTAATTAGTGCTATCCTCTATTCTAGGGCATGAGCATAGACCAAAGCTAACCTATAATTCCTAAAAAAAATTAACCAAAGTGTATGGTATTCTTTTCCACTTCAATTACAGCCATAGTTTTTCTCAAATTTCATTTGAGCAGGTTACTAAGCAACTTCCTAGGAAGCCTCTGGACTTTGATATATGATCTGTAAAACTCACCCATATTTAATTATAAAAAAAGAGATTCCTGCTGGGTGGCTCGGTGCAGTTCTTCTCCTTAATTCATTCACAGAATCACAGAATTATGGAATCACAGAATCACAGAATGGCCAGGGTTGGAAGGGACCTCAAGGATCATGAATTTCCATACCCCCTGCCACACACAGGGCCACAAACTTCCACATTTAATACTAGACGAGGCTGCCCAGGACCCCATCCAATCTAGCTTTGAACACCTCTAGAGATGGGGCATCCACAACCTCTCTGGGCAGCCTGTTCCAGCACCTCACAACTCTCATAGTAAAGAAATAGGATATGAGGCCACAAACCCATCATAGTTCTACTAGAAGCTCTAGTGAGCTTACTATTCCACAGATCCACATCAAGGTAAATTTGATTCCACATGCTACTTACATTTCATTCTACAATTGTCTTTGTCAAAGGCGTCACTTGCTTAAGTTATTGCTTAAGGTTTTACTGAGTTAGAACCTTATTCAGTAATTATTGGATCTTCCTAATACTTTACTCTTTCTGGGATATCTCTATACCACAGTATGGAGATCAGTGCACTGGAAACTCATCCAAACCAGTTTTACTCTAGCAAAATTTCAATTCCAGCAGTGTTCTGGCAAGTATATCTACTGTGACATTAGAGTTCACAAGGTTTCTTGCTAATTTACCTTTTTCTGCTATAATCTTCATAGTGCATATAGCAGTCCAGCCCAGTAAATCTGGTCTATTACCAGTCCCATAATAGGATATTTTTAAGCTGGCTCAGATGTACCTGCAGAGTACTGGCTGCAGTACATATAAGTCTAAGGATTCAAATTTTGAAAAGAAAAATGAGAGTCTGTCTTGCAGATCATTGATCCTGTAGGTTACGGAAATGGCAAACAGTTTCCCTGCCCCAAGTGTTGGTAACGATTCTAACCTTAGGAATACCAATAAGTGTATAAGCAATTTCTAGCTTACACACTTAGCCTGAAGTTATCTGGAGTTCAGATTGACAGCTAATTTTGGAACTTGTAGGTGACTACTTTTATGATATTTCTTTTTACCGATCTGCCTGTTTCCTTTACTATTTGCTACATTCCATATATTATTCATTAATAGAAATTTCACACATTCTCTCCCAATAAATAAATAAATAAGATAAATATACAGCTGGCAACAGGCTATAAAGCAATATCAAAATGATATATTGTGCTTGATTCCAACCTAGGGACTACTGTGAAATATATTGCAAAGGCTGAACCCTCTGATGGATTGTATCACTAAAACATTTGAACTGAAGTCTATGCCTTAAGGAAGACTGGAGGTATTGTGGAATCAGCATAAAAGTTCACTTTATGTAACTTTCACCTTGAAAAATAAACTTTATTTCAGGCCACTTTCACACACTGTAAAAGCTGGTTTGGAAGAGGTAATGCTCTCAGCCTTTGCCACCTCCTTTCTCACTGCTGTCAGCACAGGGCATGTTTACACTAAAATGTGAAGGTGTGAGTGTCATCCTGCAGCTATACCCCAGGTAGCCATAAACTAGTTAGGTCTGGTACCACAGTGCAGCTGCCTGTAGTATGGGGTTCAACATGGAGCATGCAAAACTTGTCAGTGACACTGAGTAAACACTGAGAGCAGGTATAGATGGAAATGCTAAGGGGCACTCATCTCCTTTAGCTACATCAAACAGTTTGGAACTGAAAACTGGAGAGCTGTATTAGCAGGGCATTGATCCTGAACTAATTACACAGTGCCTCTCAGGAAGATTTAGGGCTTAAGCACAAAACAGTGCTAACAATATTGAATTGTCCAGCTCAGACCTGGCCAGTGTCCAGGAGTATCAGGAGAACAGGAGGGAGCTCAGACATGCAGGCACATGTAGATACCTGTCCTGAGATATCTATGGGACATATGTGGGACAGTGGTGAGCTGCTTGCAGCTCCATGGCTGCTGGTGCTCAAGGGGGTTTGCTGCAAGCTGGCTTGGGTGCATGTAAGATGGCTGCAGTCACACATGTCCACTGAAGAGTGGAGAACTTTGAAGGAGCAGATGTTGATTAGATAAGACAATTAAATGCAAGAAATATGGTTATTAAATATATATATATCTCTCTAAATATTAAAATGCATAGTTCAGTGTGCTAGATGATATTCAGAATGACACACTGAGCAGTTGTGCTGCAGAATGAGACAGGGAATGGGATCAGAATTGCTAACTTTCTGAGGTAGACATTTGTTAAATAACTCTTATCCACTCCTGCTCAAGTAAAAATCTAAGGAGTATTTGAAAGAAATTGCATTAAGCTGTACTGATACATCCAGCTGAGTGTAATGTGTATAGAATCACAGAGTTGTAGGGGTTGGAAGGGATCTCTGGAGATTGAATCCAAACTCCCCGCTAAAGCGGGTTCCCTATAGCAGATTACACAGGAAATCATCCAGATAGTTCTTGAATATCTCTGGAGAAGGAGACTCCACGTACTCTCTGAGCAGTCTGCTCCAGTGCTCTGTCAACTCTAAGTAAAAAAAATTTCCTCGTGTTTGTAGGGAATTTTCTGTGCTTAAGTTTGTGCTTATTACCTCTTGTTCTGTTGCTGGACACCACAGAAAAGAGCTTGGCCCCATCCACTTGATTCCCACCCATTAGATATTTGTAAGCATTGATATGATCCATCTCAGTCTTCACTTCTCCAGGCTGAACAGACCCAGGTCTCTCAGCTGTCCCTCATAAGGGAAATGCTCCAGGACCCTCATAATCTTTGTAATCCTCTGATGGACTCTATCCAGCCATTCCTTGTCTTGAAATGGAGAGCACAGAACTGGACACAATACTCCAGATGTGGCCTCAGCACGACACAGTAGAGACACCTCCCTCAACCTGCTGGCCATGCTCTTTTTGCACCCCAGGATAACACTGGCATTCTTGGCCACAAGGGCACACTACTGTCTCATGGCAAAGTTGTTGTCCACGAGGACCCCCAGATCCTTCTCTGCAGAGCTCCTCTCTAGCAGATCAGCCCCTAACCTGATGAATGCAGTTATTTCTCCCCAGGTGTAGGACTCTGTACTTGCCCTTGTTGAACCTGATAAAGCTCCTCTCTGCCCAACCCTCTGGCCTGTCCACGTCTCTTTGAATGGCAGCACAGCCTCCTGTTGCGTCAGCCACTCCTGACAGCTTTGTATCATCAGCAAACCTGCTGAAAGTGCACTCTCACCTAGCTCCTGATGTTTGTTTTTGAAAAGAAAAAAAAAAAAAGAAAGAAATTTGAGAATAAGAGAAAAGAGCACCCAGGATCTTGGAAACCAGTAGGCAGCACCAAGGATGTATTGTTTGGATATCTGGGGTGGCAGGGAAACAGGAAAAGGCTTGCAGTACTCAGGACCTCCTTCCTATTCCCATTACAACTATGCAACTAGGATTACAAGAAAGAGGTTTTACAGCTCAGTGGGTTTGACCTTATTCCTCCTACACCATAGGTTGCTTGTAGGAAAGGGAGGGAATTGAATAAGCAAGGTGACATACACAAGTTTATTTGTACAGAACTCATCTAGTTTTATATTCACATACATGCACACGCATTTGACCTCAGTAAGATTAGGAAAATAGCATAAATCATTTTGAAAAAATAATTTAAAATACTTCTCCCACTGCTAATGAGCTTGTGTTATTCTGCTTATAAGTAACTATAAAAATGTGTGTAATGTTGTGTTAGGAAATAATTGAATATCTGTGAATTATTATTGTTGTTTTCTTTCCACTGCAATCTGTTTAGGTAATACTTGCAATATATAAAGCTCTCCCTACATGCCAATATAGGTATTTCCCAAAGAGCTGTATATGTTCTAATCAGTATGATCAAAGTGTTCAGGAGATTGTCAACCTGTGAACCTGTTTTAATCAGAAAAAAAAAAGTTTTGCTGTATACAAATGAATATGAAGGACAAACAGTACTTTTGTGCTTCTTTTCCCTTTCCCTTTCCCTTTCCCTTTCCCTTTCCCTTTCCCTTTCCCTTTCCCTT
>JAPSGF010000002.1:8820594-8845620 GCA_035772895.1 Perdix hodgsoniae
CTCTCCTCTCCTCTCCCTGATAAAACTGGTTGTCAGATACACATCTGTGAATATGTGGAATTAAACTGTCCAAAAACAATTTAAACTCCAATGAATTTGAAGCAGTGTACATAAACAGGGCTTTTCGCAAACTGATGCATAAGTGTATAAGGTGCACTTATACACATTCTTTGAAAATATTTGCAAGCTTTTCTCCACTGGTCTGGAGCAACACACCAAAATAAACTTATGTGGCAAAGAGAAACTTTCTGATCACCTCAATCAGAAAATCTATGGTCCGTGTGGTCTACGGACACTTGAATTCCTTCACTTTCAGGTATAAAAGTGTGATGTTAACCAGCAGTCCATCAAATCAATGCTTACCTGTTAAACATTAATAATGCAAAATGTGATTAATAAAAACATGCTTGAAATTAACTAATCTAACTGAGTCTCAAATACAAATTTTGGCATTATTATGAATCATGTTTTGTACTGAAAAATCAACTGTTTTCCAGCCTTGTCCTTCATAGCTCACCAGATATTTAAAGCATCAAATGAGCTGTCTGAGCTTTCTAAGCAATTTGTGCACTTTCACAGTAGATCAAGAGACATTAGTGCATTTATTATAGAGATTAAGACTAGAAACACACTGAAATGAATGTCATGTTTCTTTAAAAGTAACCTTTCTGTCCTCATTTAAGTAGGTATCAGTAAAAGCATTTTCCTCCCCCTGCAACTTTCAGAGTAAAGCTAGTAAAATAAACTAAGTACCATTCATTATTGCCAGCATCTGTAATTGTTTGTATTATACTTTATGAAAAAACTTTATATGAAATGCCACGTTTGAACTCTAGACTATTAAAAGTGTCAGCTCTATTATATCATTTCTGAAGACCAATTTGCCTTTTTTTTTTTTCAGAAGGTTGTAATGAGCCAGGTTCATTTTGCTTTCTACCATTTATCTTTTCAGCAGTAATGGAAAATTTCCCCCTCAAGGCACAGCAAGCTATTCTTATCTTAGACAATTAGGCAGAAATGAAAAGGATCATAAAGGTGAGATTTTTCACAAACAATGTGATGTACTTTATAGCATTTAACACTGAGGAATATCCGACAATTTCTGAGTGGTTTGTGAAGGCAGTGTGGTTAATAGCCAGCTCTAAATAATGTTTCAGCTTAACACATGAGAAAGACGGTAGGCAGCCAGGGTCACTTAAACATATACTTAGTCTCTAGATCTGCTGTTGACAATATTTTGTTTTTAAAGGAGCTTGGTAATGTACTCAGAGACTGAAAACATAAAGAGAAACAATCCTATGCAAAGCAATTAATTATAAAGTAAGAGGACAAAGCATATTTAGGTAGTTTCCTTAACCAGCAAAATTTACTAGACAGGCTTTACAGGCATAAAGACCTATTTTCTTTCTTTCTTTTTTTTTTTTTTTTTTAACTTACTTTGGAGATATAAAGCTTAGAAAAAACATTAGATGAAAAAAATTAATAACAAAATGCTTACAGTACTCTTTGCATTGTGCTCAACAAACAGCAAGGTGTGGTGCATGTGCATCAATTCCTTTGATTGATCTTGTTTGTACCTGCAAGACCCTGTGTAGGTACTGGTACTTGAATCTGCCAGAAAATCATTTCAGTTCTACTTCCTAGAAATATTATAGTGTATACTAACTGCAGATAGGTTCTGTCTCTGCCACTGATAGAGAATACTGTTTGCAAAGGTTCAGTTATGGATTTCTGGTGCTGTCAGGTCTGATTCTCCATCTTACCTGCCCCGCCTTTAATGGGTCAATGATTTATTTTGAGGTGGGAGATCTATTGTTTAGACAATCTTGAGTAACTGTGGATAAAATGTTCCTCTGCAGTTCTTAGCTACTCTCATATAGAAAATAGTCCCCTGTCTCAAGAGCACAGAATGAGAACAATTATATGGGTCTGTGAGAAAACTGTACAGAGAGAAGCAATGGCAAGAATTCACAGCACAATAGCTGTGCAGTGGGGACTGACAGTAGTCCCATCCCTAAGGAGTCACATGGATTTGTAACTCTGTATAAGAAGGTCTAAATAATTCCCATTTTCTGTCTGTACCATGGGATTAACCTGGTATGCATATAATAAATAATAATTTAAATGATTTATAATTGAAATGGTTTTTCTTTCTTTTTGGATGGTAGCGTTTTTAATACATAATGTGCCCTATAAATCCAACAAAGCTATTGCTTTCTCTGTGAGAGAGAATAATTGCTGCTGGTTATCTCTCATCAGTGCCGTAAGAGTAGCAGGTAAAGCACAGCAAAAAAAAAAAGCCGCATAGTACAATGGAATAGTATACACACAATACAATAATAGTATCACACAATACAATGGTATTGTGCATACCAGTTATGCAAATAATATGGTATATAGCAGGTGTCTGAATGCATGTTGATATTGTTACAACAGG
The DNA here is from genome assembly GCA_035772895.1 of Perdix hodgsoniae. Classification (NCBI taxonomy): domain Eukaryota; kingdom Metazoa; phylum Chordata; class Aves; order Galliformes; family Phasianidae; genus Perdix; species Perdix hodgsoniae. The sequence goes on from JAPSGF010000002.1 coordinate 8,823,032, forward strand.
GGAAAAAAAACTACTGACTAAAGAGGAAGAGGCAAAGCTTCAGTAGGAAATGTGCCCCAGTCCATTTTAGCATTGTAGGTCTCTGAAGAAGGAAAACAATTGGCACTGTACTTAAAGCAAATAGCTGCAATTAAACTCATTACATAGATAAAATGACTTCTCTTTTCACAGAGAAAATATCTAATCCTAAAAAGTTATAGCTGAAGTCGTAAAGTTGGAAAAGTGCATGCTCCCTAGTGCTTACTGTTACTCCCTACTGCCCTTCAGATTTGCTGAGAAACTGCTCAAGTAAGTGGTTTGTAACTCAGTCCCTTCAAACTGAACTCATATAGCTTAAATAATAGGTATTTGGCATCTTGGCTCATTTTCACCAAAAGGGATCTGAAAGCATTCACCCAAACAATGAACTCAGGGAATGGAAAGGCAGCACTCTACAGCCAAGGGAGGAGGAGAGGATATCAGCCTGTGCGAGCTGCTGGTTCTTCAGCTACTGCAAAACAGTAATGTCTTTTCTCCATAGCATCCCATATGATTTTCCTCTGGATCTAGAGACTGCCCATGTTTTTTTGGTTGTACTAATGAGGGCATGTTTTGAAGAATTGAAGAAGACGGCCACCAACTTCAGGGTTAATGATGAGGCCACCTCCAGAGAATGTGGCCTTTCTGCATTGCCTCATACCATGCCATCCAAATAACAACATGTATATGCATATAAGCACATGTATGCATGTATGCATGCATGAAACTGTCTGGACATAATTTTTTAGCATTTCCACAATCAATCCATTCTGCCGATTAGAAAATAATCTGATGATGATTTCTGTTTCACATTTTGACAGTGTGTAAAATTCCATTGAGAAGTTTAATTTAAGCAAGAGGATGGAAAAACAAAAACAAGCAAACCAAAAGCAAAATCTGACGTTTCAAATTGAAACATTTCAGATCTTCAATGGATTGACTTATTCCAAAGACCACTCAAGACCACAGGAAGAGGTCTTATTATGGCATTTTTATTAATTATTATCACAAAACCTTCAGCTTTCTTTTTATTTCAAAAGCTTTCCAATTATTCCTGTATTCTGTGTGTAGTGAAATTATATGTACTGGTTTATGTGCATTGGAGAAATATCTACTTCATTTTCTTTTATCTTTCTGTGAGTTGCTGAACTTGGGAAAGAAGTTACTTTTACTCTAGGCTCAATACTTTCTGATATATAAATTTTTTACGTTGGCATATTCCTCACTTTTGTCAAAAGTACCAATTAAGAAATGGGAGCTCATGACTCACGTTTCTCAAAATAGAGCTAGAGAAATCCTTCCACTCTTAGATGAATCAAAAGTCTACGCTTACATTATTTGACATACCTAATTTACAGGATTATTACTGTTGCCAGTCTGACATTTTACACTTCAAATAAATTCACCCATAGGCACAAAGCCACTTTACACAGATTTTCTTATTTAAACAAAATGTCACCATGAGAAAGAGACAAGCTTAGTAAAAATTACCACTATCCAATAACAAAAGGGAGCTGAATTTCAAAGTAGAACAGGTTTTGACATGGGTAACACTGGCTGCAATCAGTAGAAGTGAGTCAATTTGAGAAAACTTGTACAGGAAAAAACTTATACTGAATGAAAAATGTTCTCTATTTTTTCTGCATAGTTTTGTATCTATGTCATTAAAATGAATTAGAATCAGTGAAAAACTGAAGAAAAATACAGAGAAAATATGGAATTTCTTAATTATGCTGTAGTTTTTTGTTGTAAGGGATGTTGTCCTCATGAAACCTATGACAAAATAGTAAGCACATAATAGGTTCTATCAAAGTATCCACAATAACATATAGCACTACACACATAGCTTTCAGCTGCTTAATCACAGGGTTATGATGATGGTTCAGGATAATCAGACAGCGGGGGGGAGAGAAAGAAGTGTGCAAATAAAGTAGAAAGAATATTGATATCAAGTGTGGCTAACAAACCTTCACTGTGAACGCTTTGAATAATGAAACAGATCCAGATTCTATTTCTTTCCACTACTGTGGCTCTGACAAAGCAAAGACAGTTTTGGGACACAGACTGATGTGGCAGGAATGAGAGAACCATATCTGGCTAGCACCTGCTTTGAACCACACAATGCTATGTTCCAGACATCATTCTGTGGACATGTTTTTGTGTTAATTAACTGGTGGGAAAATATGGGACTGTGTTAACAAAAACATGCAGTGGGTTTTTTGGGAGTTCATACCAAGTGATCATCACAAGTCTGCAAAAAACCTGTGTCATCATATATGCTGGTCTTGCACTATGAGCTTGTGAGCAAAAGAAAAGTGAATTGTAGATAATCTTGATCTGAGCTCATATCCAGAAACATATTTTTCACACATGATACGTTCAGGGATGTGTCATGAAAGATCCAGCAAAAATTTTCCTTCTAAAAATTTCTCTTCTTCTCATAACTATTCATCCCCCATTAGCAGAAAGGTGACTTACAAGCATTCTTTTGAAAACTGATGTTATCCTCCATCGCTCTCTAAAAATAGCAAGCTATCATCAGGCAAGATAACTGCTTTGATAAAATACCTTGGAAATAAAGTGAACTTTGCATCATGGTGTGATCTTCCCAATGTTCCTATTGAAGTTCTTGATGAATATCAACAGTTTACACTCAGACATCAATATGACTTTCAGAGATTATTCATCAAACAAGATTATTCTCTATGACATCAGTGAAAAGTTAAAAATGTGTTAAGGCTCAATACTGTATCTGTTGTTCATATGGCAGATTTGTTCAGACACTTCCAGAGCACACCATAGGCAGGGCAGAGATCTCAAAGGAATATGATGGATATTCAAAATGTAGCAAGACCTTTCTGTATGTACTGTATTTTCTTTTTGAGAACTCAATCAATCATCTAACAATTAGTGAAAACGCTTTGGAGGAGTAACTGGGAAGAAAGGACAAGGACTCTTTCAAACAGATCAAAACAAGAGCATCAGTGATACTTTGGATACTTCTGCAATGACCTGGAGCCCTTATAGCCTTCACTGGCTCAGAAAATGTAGTGTATTTGACTTATCTGTCAATTTTATATTGCTCAACACATGCAACGTGCTCACATGGCCCTTCAGTTCCAAACATCACTGAAGGGAATTTATTTTATATAGGGGAGAATAACAGGGGTTCTGCAAACACACAAAGTAGAACTTGCAATATTATCTGAAATATGTACTTACAGAGCTGTACACAACATGCTTTTTTCCTACCACACCAGCAAAGTCCTGCTACTGTTCATGCCAGCAGCACAGAGCACCTGGAAGGTGTTCCCTTCTCATGTGAATGAAACATATTTACCAGACAGCTGTAGTAGCCGATACAAGCTGCTTGCTATAAACCCCCAGTCCTCATCATGAGCAGAGCGGTGTGAATGGAGAAAGGTGCACACAGATGTGCATGCAGTTGAAGCACTAATCAAACTGCATGCAGAAAAAGAGAAGCTGAAGAGGACAGAAATGAAACACTGTAAACTGCCTAGCTGATGAACGTAAAGACTAAATATCAGCCGCAAAGGATGTAAAAGACATATACACACTCCTAAATAAGGGAATGACACATCTTGATATCATAAAATTCATTTGTATGCTGTATTTATTTCTGGAATGTGCACTTCAGCTAAAGACCTTGTGATTTACATTGCAAGATTTAAAATAAAATCCATATCAACTGATGGATAAAACTGCACACAGAAAGAAAGTTTTGAGAGTAAACATTAAAAGTTTGTAGTGGTGATAAAGACTTGCAGCAATTATTGATTTTGTACTTTGCTTTTCCATTTAATGTGACAGCCATCTGAGTGAAACCAGATGTAAATGAGATAGATATGGCAGAGACTCCATTAAGAGTAAAATGAAATAAACTCTCAGCAACAAAGAAGCTCCCAGACCGATGCCCTAATGACACTGAATCATTTCAGAATAGCTCCATATCTCAAATCAATCAGGACATGAACATGTATGACAAGTTTTCTGCTTTCAGCAGCAGTCCCGCAACCTTGACATATATTGACTTAAACGCTGGAGAGAACTGAAAAAAACCTTTCTACCGTCAAATACAAATTAGAACTGCTCTGAAGTTTCTCTTGGCTGTGCTGGAGGCTCAAACTGCCCTGCACACAAGCCTTAAGCTTGGGAAGGCATAATGATGTGAGAACACAGCAGAATCAGAAAGCAAAACCCTGATCTTATGCTATCTTTTTTCTTTCAAGCAATGCATATTCCATTACTTATTTTGTTTTATTCTTTTTTTCTCTCAGCAAATGTGATGATAAAATACTTCTTAAAGTATAATTGTTTTCATAGGGGCATAACTTCTTAATGACAAACATAATGCTATTATAATTAAAACGTTAATAGCTAACTGGCTATGTAATTAAATGGAATCAGTTCACTATCTCTCAAAAAAGCAAGCAGAGTTTTTAAATAGAATTCACCATTCAATCAGCAGATATAGACTGTTGCTCAGGGTGACTAGTACAGTCCTCATAGCAGAAGTCTCTTTGTACTGTGGAAGCCTTCTGGTCTTTTCTGCTCAGCTGGTAACTTCTCATTTTAACTTGCCAAAGTCAGAAGGGCGAGCTCTCAAGAAATAGCAGAGAGAAAGAGGAAATTGCTTCACTGAAATGAAAACACTGCAAGAACTGCTTAAAGCAGGATCAGTAACTGCCATTCAGTGCTCTCTTTTACATCATATGTGCTTCAGTTTTACTTGTTGAAACTGTACATTCATTAGGGACAGCCTCTGCTGAAATAATAAAATAATTTGGAAACACTCTTTTTTCCAAAGTATTTACAGGTACCTGTGGTGAGATGCCTCTAAACAGTTCAGTTTCTTTTCATGCTATTGCCTCTTATTTTTAAGTCTATTTAGAATTTTTCTAAACAGGTCAAGATGACCTTACAGCTTTGATACTAAATCATAGGAAAATTGCTTCTAGTATGAAAATAGCAAAATCAAATGCCAAGAGATCTATGGATATGTTAGCACAGAATAAAGCCATCAGCTCCTACTTAAAGAAACATCAGATTTACATTTACTTCAACAAGTAGTAAACAGTCTTGACAAGTGAAATGTTTCTTATGTTTAATCTCTGAGAGGTTTTAGAGAAAGACAAATGCTGCTGTTTCCGAGGTTCAAATGCAGGTCACGATGGCACCAGGAGGACAAGCCTGTTCAGTTGAAGCAAGCACACCTCCCTCCCTGTAGAGCTTCCCACTTTGGGCCATGTGGTGATGGCCCTGCTCTCACAAAATCCTTCCTGCCACCTTCCTTGCTCACACATAGCCCCAGGGAAAGGCCCTCCTTGAACACTTGACAAAACACAAGAGCTTCTACAAGTCACAGGCGGCCACCAGCACTTGCCACTGGGGCACAGCCTGGCTTCCCTGTCTGGATGTTTGCCACTGCAACCCCTTTTCACTCTCTGGGAGGAAGAGTTTGTGACTCCTCAGAGGCTGCTTCTCACAGAGTTGCATACAGAATTTCATACATGGCACAGATAAAAATAAACACCTTTCTTTCCCTGTGTTTTTGCGATTTCCCCCCCCCCCCCCCCCAAGAAAGCAGTGCCTCTGAAGTCTTTGTGATAATTTTGTTTGGTTAAAATCTGATTTTAACCAAAGAGGGTGTGAGGCGTACAGCAGAAAAGAAAACCTGAACTAAAATATAACTAAACAATACATTAAATAAATGAAAGCTAAGCCTTTAGAGGCTATCTAAACTAACTGAATGAGTTTGATACTTCGGCCAGTGGGAAGGTTAACCTCTACAGGCTGTCCATAGCTTGGTTTGATACTTTCACCTATGGAACAATGGGCTTGGCCCTGATAATAGTATTTAAGATGAGATTACAATTTATAGCTCATATTTTGATAATTTACATTGACACTTGGAGGCACAGTAATAGTCCTGGGTTTCTTAACTCTGTTGTGCTAATTTTCATATGATTCCAATTATACTGAAGAGCTGTTCCCTGCAACAAATAACATCATTCTTAATTTAACATCATAAATATAGCCAAATTACACTACATGTGCTTGGTGAAATGCGCTTAAATTTCTCTAGAATGCAGTGGCCAAACTGTTGCATCACCACAGATGTATAAACCACACAGGGAGTGCTACAGGGAGACAGAAGCAGAAATGATCCATTAAAAATGCTCATACTTCTAGCACATTCTCTCCATTTTATTTTTTATTTATTTTTTTTTAACTGCTCCTGGCTTTAGATAGTGATAGACACAGTTCCTTTTATTTTTTATTTCCCCTCGGGCTTTATTCATTTGTTTGTTTTTGCCTTGAGATTAAGACATGCTCTTACGATTGCGACATTCTTTTCTTTACCATAAGTACAACATTTATATTTTGAGATTATGATGTACATAAACTGCATATAAACATGAACTAATATTTCTAAAAACAATTTTTTGCCTAGTAGTGGAAAAAGCAGCTTTGGAACTCCACGTTTGTCACAATGAGGTCAGTGTAAGCAGGATGGCACCAACTGAAGAGGCTTCTCTTATTCTCTTGTCTCATCAAATTGAATCAGTTAATCTTGCTGCATCTAAGAATTGTGATATTCATAATGATACCTTTCAAGAAGGTGTTTTTCTGTGTGTTTGCCTTATATAGGCATCTGCTGCTCCTAGGAAGTAACACTGAAGGGATAGAAACATCAGACATTCTGACCTTTCATTGCAAATACTCCAGCAGACATCATTTATTTTCCTTTTTTTTTTTTTGTTTACAGTATATCTGCAGAAATGTAACAAAACAGTCAAGTTAGCATATATGTACACAGCTTTTCTCTCCTTCTAGTCATAAAGTTTTCAAGTAGCTTTACCATAGGTGATGCAAGTTCCATTTCATTAATTTTGACTGGAGCATATGTACAGACAAATCCCCAGTGATTGCCTTCTGCGTTGCTTGGAAACGCTGCTGTGACTCGTATTGTTCTGCCTAAAAAGCAAACTTGAAATACATTTTTTTTTTTTGCTGAAAAGTTAGTTTATCCAGCAGAAGTTACAATGAAACTAGTCCAAATTTCTAAGTAGAAGTTTAGAATAAAATTATAGCTGTGAGTCTTGAAGTGCAAGTTTCACACAGGTTTGGTATTTAGCATAACCAGGAACCATGAAAGTGTAAGACACAAATACAGATGTGCAACAGCATACTTTTCTCATTGACATAAATATATATCACAGAATCACACAGAATCACAGAATCACCTGGGCTGGGAGGGACCTCAAGGATCATACAGTTCCAGCCCCCCTGCCTGGCAGGGCCACCAAACATACACATTTAGATCAGGTTGCCCAGGACCCCGTCCAACCTGGCCTTGAACACCTCCAAGGACGGGGCATCCAATATATATCCAATATATAGAGAGCTCCATTAAAATAGCAGCCACTTTATATAACAAATACCACATAATGCCATTAGAAAATGTTAAGACAAAGTTGTGACAAACATCATAATTTTAAGTTCCATAACTCCCGGTATTAAAAATCAAGAATAATCTGTTCAATGATAGGATGCTACTGAAATCTATGTCTCTCAGAAGAAGCATAAAGCAACTTTTTTGCTTTCATGAAATGAAAGTATTCATTTCATTGTGAAGTGGACACTGCCTCAGTTTTGTAGTTTTGCCAGTAGATGCACACCCTGTCCATGTCTCTGATAAGAAGTGATATTGCAGCTGTTTCCCTACACTCACTTGTCCTAAGACTGCCCTCAAGTTAACGAATGAGGAACTGCCTCAGATACAGATGCTTCCTACACAGGTGATTGACATTGATACTGTCTTGCTACTTGGGAATTCAGACACCTTTACCCTGGAGACTTGATGAATTTCCAGTAGGAGCCATAGAAGAGCATCACCGAGCAATGATGGGAGGGTATCTCTGGGGACCTGCTCCAACCTCAGCTCAGAGCAGAGGCAATGACACCAGATTTCTCAAGGCTAGTCATGCATCTATAAGGGGAGAACATCTGTAAGGGGAGATGCTATGACCTCTGTGGGTAACCTGTGCTTGTGTTCAACCTTCTTCACAGTAAAAACATGTTTCCTTGTATTTAAAAATAATTTCCTGTACTTCAGTTTGTACCTTTGTACAACTGTACTGTACTTCAGTTTGTACCTCTAGTGAGAGGATGTGTTGGTGGAGTGTCGGTGGAGTGTTGGTCCCTCTTCTTTCTTCTCCTCTTCAAGCACTTATCTACACAGAAAGTATCACCCTGAGCCTACTCCAAGCTGAACACCTCAAACTTCCTTGCCTCTCCTCAGACGATATAGAATCATAGAATCTTCTGAGTTGGAAGAGACCCTTAGAGGTCATCTTGTACAACTCCCCTGCAATGAACAGGGACAGCTACAGCTGAAATTCACAGTTCCCTCTCTTGAGCCCTACTAAGTTCCTCTCCAACTGGTCAAGGTTTCTCTGGATAGCAGCACACAAAACTGATGTTATCAGCCACCTCTCACAGTTCCATATCAGCAGCAAACTCGCTGATGGTACACTGTGTCCCAGCATCTGTATCACTAATGAAGATGCTAAGAAGTTGGAAGACCCAGTACTGACCCCTGAGATTCATCACTAGCTCCTAGTCTTCAGCTGGATGGACCTGGGCTGTCCATTCATGAATTTACAATCCACCTTACTATCCACTTAATTAGTTTGGTTTTCATCAGTTTTTCAGAAAGTAGAAAGAGACAAAAATCTAGTTTAAAAAAATCAAAATAAACAACACCCATTTCTCTTCCTTAAGACTTAATCCATCAAGCCAGTCTATTAATAAAGAAATTTGTACTTCTTTAGATCATTTCTGCACGAGAGCTTTCCCATTTTATTTCATGTTTAAGTACTCTCTCTCCAAGGAGCCCCTTAAGCATATTCATTAAGTTTTTGATCAATTTTTCTTATTGCACAGTTTGTCAGAGAGAATATTCCTGTGGAATTCACTGAATTTCCTTATGACAATCTAAACATTGATGATTAAAGAAATATGATATACCTAGAACAGCATGCTTTTTAATTTCGATATTTCAGCTAGTTTGTCTGTTCTAAGTATTTTGAATTCATGTTTACAAAAATACATATATGTTTTGGCAGATTCGAGCAATTTTTCTCAAGTTCTTTCCTCATGAGAATTGCTGAGATTTTGACTCTCTCAGTTTGCACTGCATTGTGCTAAAAAGCAAAAAAAAATTGCAGAGCTTGGAGAAATATGTGCTGCTCCCTTCAGTAGCTGTATATACAACAGCCTTTGTCTTCCCAGAAACCCAGATATAATCTATCATGCATGTGATTACATAAAGGATTACCATTCCTTCTCATCTTGGAAGCTGCTATGCGTACTCTATTTACGCAATCCAATTAAATGCCTTCATGCTTTAAGGAAGCAATTCTCATAATATTTATAAGAATAGTGCATTGCTGAAAAATCTAATTAAGTTGCAATATTTCAAAGTCATCTATAAAATACCATTATACATTAAGAATTTTAATGCAAAATAAAGAAGCAAACCATTGCACTCAATTGTTGATTAATATAATGGATGAAATCCGGGACCCACAAAAGCTTGAGAGAGAAGATCTCACTGACTCGAGCAAAGACAAGGTATTGGATAGCACCCCGTCTTTCACACACATTTCTAGAGAGTAAATTATGCCACTACTTTATATTAGTATAGTATATATATACCAGTTTATATAGTATTAGTATACAGTATAGCAAGTAGTAGAAATCTGCATTCTGATAGGCATTACACCTTCCTGTGTCTAATTAGTTTGATGCACGTCACTCCATAGAGTGCAGTAGGATCACAGTAACCTTATACAGTTCTATATTAGCACAGAATCAGCGCCTTTCTCCCATTTTCATTCTGCAATAGAGTTTAACTCTGGAATTGTAAAGTGAAATCCTTTTTAAAATGACATGCTGAGATTCTTCCTTTCAGGCCTTACATTAAAGTTCAAAAGTTCTTTTCAAATTTTCTAGCCTATTCTGGGTCTGCCACTTTCTGCGTTGGATTCTGCTGCTTAGTGAGCGCACATACACACTCCCATGCAAGTCACAGATGTGACTGAGAACATAGGAAAGCAAATTTTTCTTATGTAAAATCTGTTAATAGCCTTAAGAACTTTTTGCACTTTTAAACTTGAGGTTTTAATTTAAACAACAGCTTCTAAGTTGTTGCTTTAAAGATGACTCGGGGCATATATCTACATGGAATTTCCTTTCCCTTGCTAAGAAATCTAAGAATAAAACAATAATAAAGAAATTCTTCAGGAAGTCTCTCATACTGCAAGAAGATATCAGGTAAAATATTTCCATGACAGAGAATAGCTACTGCTTCTCTATGTAGCTGGATTACAAAGCTTTAAAATGAATGATGAGTTGCACCCATGACTATGGGCATAGCAGCAACCAGAGCACCTGTGGTTGCTGTGGCACGTATCTATGAGCTTAATTCTAAATAACACGCAAATAAGTTTCTCAAAGCACTGCATGAAGGATCTTTTAATCTAAGCATATGCAATCTCATAGAAAAATCTAATCCTCTTTTTATTGTTATGTTGCTCTACGTAGCCAAGTAGTATTGAGATTCCAACTGTAATTAAAAAAGAAACAAACACCAAAACTGTATCTTGATCTGTATCATTTATCTCAGCAAAATAGCTCCTTTGTAAGCTTCTAAGTGAAACCTAGGACTCAGAACCCCTGCCAGATTTGGTGCTCTTAACCTCCAGGCTCTTGATTTTGTTTACTGAATAGTCCCATTATGAAGAACACCAGTATTTACTTGTGGTCCTTTAAATTAGGGCATGCCAATACCAATGGTGAAATGCAAATTTGAAGTGGAATAGGTGTTCTTGAATAATCCCATGCTCAGACATGCCTTCATGCTAATAATGAAGAAAACTTTTCCGTATCTCCTCAGGTATTCACTTCCTTCTGGCAGTTTGCATTAGTTACCCTGGAATTTAGATTCTTAGTAGTCAAATATTAGCAAAGATTTACTCTCCTCTGCTTATGATAAACTTGAGCAGACAGTGAGATTAAATCATTCTTGATTTTCCAATGGAACTTAAGTTTGCTTTGTTCTGTTTGTGGGTATTGATGTTTTTTTCTTTTCTTCAGCCCTCTTTTCTTACTATCCATCTATACCATATCCATTATAAAGGCAATGCATAGCAATAATATGCAGAACAATATTTGTATTCTGAATTCTACTTAATCCTATCCACTTGACAGATTTTTTTTAAAGCAGTGTGACTCAATGCAAGCCATAATACATGAAGCTAATGTTGATGACGTTTGCAACCAGATCACAGGAGAGACCATCATGCCTGTAATTGTTACTACATCCACTGGTTGTTACAAGATTTAACCACTCCTGAACTAGCTGTACCATTTTAGTTGGAGTTCATTTCTGTGGATAACCATATCTTGAAAGGTATTGCCTGTCACAAATATCACAGAATCGTAGGGGTTGGAAGGGACCTCTAGAGATCATTGAGTCCAACGCCCCTGCCAAAGCAGGTTCCCTGTACCAGGTTGCACAGGTAGACATCCAGGCGGATCTTGAATATCTCCAGAGAAGGAGACTCCACAACCTCCCTGGGCAGCCTGTTCCAGTGCTCCGTCACCCTCACCATAAAGAAGCTCTTGCGCACATTGGTGCGGAACTTCCTATGCTGCAGTTTCTGGTTGTTTCCCCTTGTCCTGTCCCTACAAAATACTGAAAAGAGTCTGTCCTCGTCACTATGGCCCCCACACCTCAGGTATTTATAAACCTGGATCAAATCCCCTCTCAGCCTTCTTTTCTCAAGGCTAAATAGACCCAGTTCACTTAGCCTTTCCTCATAGGGGAGATGCTCTATATACACAAGTTTGCAGAAGACTAGCCCTCGAAGCACCAAAATCTTTTACTCTAGCAAAATAATAGTACAAAGTCACTAGCACAGCAAAGCTTCTGCAAATCCATCTGTTAACCTTAGACCTCATATGTAATCTGCTAAAGTTAAATCATCTTTAGACAGTCTGAAAGCAAATTGTAATGCTAGTGTTTAAGTTGCAGGTCACCTTGCCTGGCTTTGGTGTGTAAAACAGAATAAACAGGATGGGATGTAAGACGCTTCTGACTGCTACAGGGCAGTTTGATAGACTGTCATGAACCTTTGTTTGCTTTCCATCATGAGTGCTTGTCAACAGAAACTACTTGGACAGCCAAGTCTTCTCTATACAGCTATAAATTACCTCACTATGCCAAAGTTTTTATCAAATTAATTAAAATCACATAAAGGTCAAGATTTTCTCTTGACAACATAGATTTTTTTGAAGCAGTGAAAGCTATTTCAGGGCTTTCACAGCTTGCTTTTTTTTCCAGCACACAGTTGTGATCCATCTGAACTGCAAAATGTCACAACAGTTAAGGAAGGAAAGCCTGCAGAAAAGTTTTGTCCAATAAGATCAGCAGAAGTATGCCCTTTGGATTAGAATATTGTGAAATTCATCATTACTTAATAAAAACAAAGGGTTAGAAATATGACCCATGAAACGTAAATCATAAACCACCTTCTTTCATTATATAGTGAAGTCATGAAGGTTAGTTTATTTTTTAATAGCAGTCTTTTCTAGATTACAGAAATTATATTTTCAGTCAGTAACTTTTTCACCTACATGAGTGGTATTGTTCAGTAGATATATCTTGTGTTACATTTGAGAGAGGTTTCTAGCTTTTAGTTATCCTTTCTTTTCTTATCTTGACCAATTTTCAAAAATAAAGTGGTCACCATTTTTGCCCTCTCTGGGGAGACTTTGAGAAAGTAGATCTGAATTAAAATGATGCCTTTTAGCTAATTTCCTCCAGCTACTTTGTCATGCTTACAGAACCTAAGGAACAGTATTAAACAGTTTGAACACATGTAAAAAAACATAGTAATCCCAAGGTTTAGAAATTATCCTACTTTAGGAAAAGATAATGTGGAGACTATGATAATAGAAATCCAGTCACAGAATAGACAGAGAATATTTAGGGCCCTTAATGAGTTTAAATTCTTTTGGACAGCATAGTATAATCTCTGTTAATCTCTTCTGTGGGGGAAATTCACTGTGTAATTGATAGAATAAAGAGAAGAGTACAGCCGTGCAGTCATTGTCATGCATGGAAGTTTTAGGAAACTCAAGCTTTGAAGGCCAGCTTCCTCACTGCTGATGGCTCCATGCGTATCTCCAGATCATATCTTGGAATTGAATCCCCTCAGCAGGGTAATAACAAAACCCAGACCCTCTTCTCAGCTTTTACTGTTATATAATTTAGATAGCTTGCTGCTCAGTTATGGCGGTGCAGTTTTGTTCTTCCTTCTCCCCAGAAAGGAATCTAGCCGAAGACTGAGTGCCGCTGGAAAGCAGGGTGACTAGAAAAAATGCTACAATGCTAATAGTAATGGATTTAACCTATTGCCACAGGACCATAAAGAGATGTGTAATAGATGTTGAGTTTCATATCCACTGAAAAGGGGCCATTAACCATGCCTGCATTATACAGCTACCTCCTGTGAAACAAGCCCAAGTACTGTCAGAATTGGATCTACAGTCTGTGAGCTGAGCCTTATTCAATTATGGTTCAGTGTACATCTATAACAGAGTCAATACACACCATAAATACCACAGCCATAAAATCAAACTTGGTTGAATCCAGTCATGGCACATCGGGCACAGAAATGCATAATCCAACAGAGTGTTTTCCCACTTGTCCCAGGAGTTAATTTGGCCTGTTATCTTTCTTGTCCTGTTAACACTTATTTGCACCTAATAAGGCATGAAATCATTACTCGTTGTATGTGCCCTAACATGCAATCCCACAGTGTCATATTTTAATTGGACAGAGTATCTAAATGGTTCTAATTCCCCAGGGATGTGGCTATCGAGTAATAATTGCAACCCTTGAAGCTCCCTCCTTACTTTTACTAAAATAAAATCCTTCCTGATTGAAATGCTATGTATTTTCTAAATTGCATCAGAATGAAATTGATGGTTTAAGAGAAAAGATTAGAAATTTAGTTCCAACAATACTGCCTATCAGCAAGATGACAGAGCACCTTTCAAATTCCAACTCCTGTAAACATAAAATTTGAACACTTCAAATACTCAAGAAATGCTGCTGAGGGCATCATATTCTATGAGGTGTCTTTGAGGCTAAGACCAATAAGTATTATCTGAAGTTTCTTTCATATACGCTGTGCAGCACGTGATCATTGGAAAATAAATGGACCATTTGCTATCACCTACTGAGTTCTAGCTGGCTAAGGACCTCCATGCAAATCATGAAGAAATTGCAGTGGAGAATCTATCACTCAAAGTTTAGTCCTTTGTGCTACACCTGTAAGAGTCAGTGAAACATGACAAGGCCCATCTTCTGAATCCAGGCAGAAGTGATATAGCACAGCTCCTATGCGCAGAGCTAAACCCTCTGCTCCCTGCTACTTGCACCCAAACTGGGGAGGTCTTATTCCTGTGGGCTTGAATAGCTTTCTGACCCAGCACAGGTACTGCCTATGAGCACACCAACAGCATGCCAATCCATCTGTATGTAGTAGCATAGCTGCGCATGGGCCATTTCTACTCTCTTGGACAAACAGCACAGGGACTATATGTGAGAGAGAAAAGGAAGCCTTACTCTTACTGGAAAGGAAACCTGCTCTGGTTTGAAGCCTGCTACAATAGCAGCAGGAAAAGTAAAACATTAGGAGGTGGAATCTGGCTGTTATAACTGAAATTATGGGACTTACTTAAGTAGATGGAAGACAATGAACTTTGCTAGAATGTGCAAGGACATCAACGTTAACTTGTAATGGCCTCCATGAGGTAAAGAGCAAACACCAGGAGACCTTTTAAGACCCCAATTTCCTTGTTTTTCAGTGTTAGTGAGGATGCTCTGAGAGGAGATGGAACCCCAGAAGAGCCTGCCCAGCAGCAAGCATCCCCCTCCTGGCACACACATTGCCCCTCAGTGTTAATTGCAGTGCACTAATTCTTGACAGCCTTTTAATAGGCAAGGCAGGAGGGAAGGCGGTATTTTGTTATGGGTCTTTATAAAGAACTAAAATGCAAATTTAAAATGCTCATTACACTTGAGTAGCTCCACTCTACTTAAATATTGGCTCCAGGTTTTCTTCATTATCCTCTTACCAGTAATTAAGCTACCTAGGGACAATCAGCAAATAATAAAATGCTGTGGTGGAGGAAATTAGTTTAGACTATAAAGCATTGAATGAAATTATTGTGCAAAATAGAAGAAAGCAAGAGCATATAAAAGATATTTAGCTATCTCTAGGTAAATACATTTCAAGGATCATAATATTTCCTCTACATGAAATATATAAATTGAAGGTTTGGAAAAGTCCCTACTCATTTCTTCTCAATGCAGTTTACTAGGTAAATACTGGCCCTTCGTTCCCGCTTACATATGATCAATAGACTAGTCATTTCCCCAGACTTTCAACTGTCTGCAACCAAAGGGTATGAAAGCAGAGTAAAGACAATGCTTGAATGAGGCATAAGGCCTTTGCCTCTCTTTCACCTCACTGACTGACGAACACAAAGACACAAATGCAGGGAATAAGCAGCTTTTTTTTCCCCTCCTTGAATGTAAAAAAAACCCCCAAAGTTTTGAAGTCAGATCATCCTGAAAATGAGGGCAGGGGTTTGGCTTTTCTGCTCTCCTGCCAATGGACCAGCTCCTACTACGGCTGATGTAGAGAGACCGTGCTTTCAGTTCCTGTTCTAAGGAAACCCTCTTGACCCTAAGTTCTAAGTAATGCTGTTCTAAGGCTGTGTTAATGACTGAGTTGAGAAAAGAAAAAAACACTATTTGAATATTCCCATTGGTTTTATAGCATAAACTACCAAATATATATATAGATATATGAACAGCTGAGAGGAGGAAAAGTAGAGTGATAGATTTTATTTCATGCAGCAGCAGTAACTCCTAGTTAAAGTATCTCAGCTCATTTCTCTGAGCTAAATTAGAGGACATGTGACACAAAAAGGGATAAAAAAACATAGTACCTCTTTGCTCCTATTTACTCACCCTGAAAAGTGTGAGGTAATGGCTGCAGGATTAATGGATTCCTACAGATGTGAGAAAAGTCAGCCAATTTCCAGAGGCAAGAGCCTCAGACTATGCAGCAACTATAATAAAGGAACAACAGCCCATGCTATTTTAGAACTCAGTAAGTAACATATGGTGAACAAAAATAAGCTCTTTCATGATAAACTTTAAAGAAAATCATGCCCTGGATCTCAGACACTGGCAGGTATTTTCACTTATTCATCAGTTACAGAGTGGCTATGCCCAACTGGTGGCAACCTCTAACACCACAGGAAAAAAAAGTAGAGTCTTTTCTCTGTGTGATTCTTAAGCACTTAATATTTTAATACAATGTTTGTGCATATTTTTTTTTCCCCTAAAGATCACAGTACTCTGTAAGAAGTTGAATTTGTTTACTTCCACATATTTCTACAGGCAAATAGAAGACAGCTGGTTTTACTTCTCTATGATTTCTTGTTTTGACTGATTAGTTTCTCTGTTCCGGGCTTTAGTAAAAAAGATACAAATAAAGAAACTAAACTGCTATCAATATAATTATGGTTTTAGTACTGTGCCAGTATTGTATATCCTTAAATTTTTAGGGCATAACTGAAGTAAAACAGTATGAACACAAAAGGCATGGAATGAAGATCCACCTGGGTTCAGTAGTTATCTTATCTAATATATTAGGGCTCTAAAAGCAAAGAGATCTCAAGAAGTCAGTTTATTTCCTGTATTTATATCTCTGTTTATGTTCTCTATTTCTGATGGTATTGCCATCATTCCAGGTTTATTATAACATAAAGATATTCAATATATTTCTAAAACCCAAACTCCTGAAGTTTTGTTGTTATGACTGCCTTTTTAGTTAAGTTCTCTACCCTCAATCATGCAGTGAAAACTTTTGAAATGTGAATTCTAAAATGGGAACCCAAAATGAAACACACAATCATAAGATGTATACATCTCTTTGAAAAACATATTAAGTTCTACCTTGTGATATGAATAGATACGAGTAGAGTGCTCCATTTTCTCCATTTTTGAGTACACAAGGTATGTAATGCTGAACAGACCACTTTACATCACGTCATTGGATGTGCAGCAATGGAAGGCAATAATGGTGCCCTCTGCCAGGATAGGAGCACACACATATAGGTATTTATCATGACTTAGTATAGAAAGCAATGCAGAAAAAAGTAGCTCACCCTGTCTGAAGATTAGCAAAATCTTGAGAAGAACAGACTCCAAACAGAGATAGTGCTCTCTTGGCTGCTAACCCTTATGGAGGGTGAGATTTGCTTGCACCTGAGCTCCCAGGATTAGGCATACCTTCTCACCTGGTGCTCAATCACTGATTCAAGCCATGACCTAGCATTTCCATACACTGGATGTTTCACTGTCTCAGCAGGAAAACAAACATGTATCCTTGGGATATAGTTCTTTTGCAAAGGCTTGTGTTCTACAGATACTACTGATGCATTTATTTTAAAACAAATTTTCCATAGACTTCTTCAATACTCTGAACAAATCTTCATGTGTTGTAGAGAGATTGACCTGAACTATAATTATTTTCTGGTCAGGAGGTAACAATAATAGCTATCTGTTTTAAAGCTTTCTTTTTAGAAACTTCAAGTAGATTTCCTTATCTGTTTTATCAGAGGTATGTGTGTAATGAAGAAAGCTGTTTTGCTTATGTAAAAATAATGTCATGCTGAAATTAGTGGGTTAGTTTTCCAAAGTGTAAGACTTTAAATTCTTGCTCCAAATGAAGTTTATTTCAAAGATTCAATAGGTGGGAGCTGTTCTCCAATTGGCAGTTTAAATACAACTTCTTTTCCTGGCACAAAAATGGAGGAAAATAAAAGTTGTAATAAGCTACCTTGCTAATCTCAATGCAACATTTATTGGGTCAAAATTTTAATATTGCTTTGTCCAACTAATGCATCACAAATCATAATTCTATCAAAGTCTGTTAGCTGGCTTACTGAAAGACTGCTATTCATAGCACACAGTCTCTTCTCCTGCAGGAAGAACATAATTTCCTCACAAAAGAGGTGTTTTTTTTTTTTGTTTTTGTTTTTTTTTTTCAGTGCATAGTATTTGAAATTCTTTTATATTGATTTCTTTTTTAATTTTTAATGTAAACAGAATACGGAAGGCGTGATGATAATCAAATCTATTATTGCACTATATTTAGTTTAGAAATAATAAAAGAAAAGATAAATAATGAATAGGTAGTAAAGGCTTATTTTCTTCCCAAGCCTGCTCAATGTAGCACTTTGTTCCAAAGTTACTGGCATTTTCAATAAAATGTATCAGTAAATTTAGGCAATTAAAACTTACCTGTGATTCAGTACCAAGATTTATCATTCTTGTGGAACTCATCAGAACTTGGAACTCCATCAATCTTTCAAACTCACGTTTCTTTTCTTCATTGGGCTTCACATTCATAAATATAAAGCCATGGTCACAGCTATCATTTCTTAGTTCTTTCGCTGCTGCCAAGCTGTGATTGTGTCTTGATGGCATTTTTAATGGATTGCCCATCCAAAAAAACCTGCAACCTGCAGTTACTCTAGAAGACTACCAGGTATTACTGTCATAGATGTCAACACACATGGGAGCTCTATGGCTTGATTTTCAACCATTAGCATAGGTGCAAATACACAGTAACACCGCAGAAACTATTTCAGTGTTACTTGGAAGGAATGTTTAAGGAAAAATCTAGCCCAAGCTGCTGTGTGTTAGAGGTAAGAACACCTAATAGACAGAATAACACCAGACATTATTAAAAAGGGCTCTGTGCCCTTTACTCTGGAGTCACATTAGCAAGACAGCCCAGGAGGGTTTGTGCCAGCGGTGGTTGTGCTTTGTGGACTCTTGGTGCCTCCTGTCAGCAATATTTTAAAGGAATTACACAAAATTACTTTTGGCAACTTTGTCAGGTATGCTCTATATTAAAATGAAGAGCACCACCACCTTAACTGTGTAGATTTCCAAGTGTATACTTGCTTAATTCCCATGTAGGATGCTTAAATCTGATTTTAGTTGCAGGTGAGATCCTAAAAAATCTTGTTTATTTCCTACTTACACTTGAAGGTGCTGAATGACTTTTTATATCTGCATTTTTGCTCCAGGCTGCATGTAAAATAATGAACGACTTGGCAGTAAAATAACTTTGCACCTTGCATGCAGTTACAAATCAGAACAGATAAACTTGATATAGCCCACAAGGATTAATTCAGTAAATATTCTCAGGACTATGTCCCACACATGCAAAAAAGTCACATTCACACCTGTGATTTTTCCTTCTTAAAGCACTCAACTAGAGTGCATATATTTCTTTGCTGAAGTAAATCTCAACTTCCTCTCTGTGTTCTGCAGCTGTCTTACACTCAGTGGCAGGGCTCAGGTAAGAACCAGAACAGAAGAATGGATAGAGACTGAAGAAATAATATTTAGAAACCAAGCTGTTACCTTTTCTTTGGAGTAAACATATATCCTTCTAGATATTGCCTCTTTATTTCTTATTTTTGTATATCTATGGATTCCTTATTGGCAACAGTCTCAATCATGATAACATTCAGAGGCTTTCCCCAGTACACTGTACATCTCTCTTACATAGATAGATATTTTTTGTCATATTGGCAACTTTTGGTCTTGACATTACAGGAAAGTCATTCTATGTGCAGGAACCTCTTTGGCTGAGTTTTCTGAAGGATCCATCAGAGAGGGTAATTAAGTGGCAGCTTCATTGCTCTGCTTCCCTCTTGCCTCACAGATCTGCTTTTTCAGTGCCCACCATGGCACTGAATCATTATTTATGTATATGAGAGATCTGAGAATTAAAAGTTATGAGGACATGATGTTTGGCTTCCTGTTTTGAATATAGAAACTTTCTGCATCCAAAGTAGTTTTCGGTGAATGTGCCACACATCTTTTGGTTCTTTAAACTGGACTTCACCTCCATGAAGAAGAGAACCCAACAATACTTGCCGAGGTTATTCACACTCAGCAGAGAATACTGATAGTATTTTAAATTGTACTGTAAAGACTATTTCCAAGCAAAGAAGAGCTTGTAAAGTGAGATGCATAATACACTGTTTGCTGTGCAGTCAGGGAATGATTCCATTTTGTGTCGTGAAAGCTGTCTGGAATTTTTCAGTTCTATTACTATGAGAATGGTGAGGTGCCCAGAGATGTTGTGGATGCCCCGTCCCTAAAGGTGTTCAAGGTCAGATTGGATAGGGCCCTGGGCAGCCTGGTCTAACATTAAAGGGGGATGTTGGTGGCCCTGCATGTAGCAGGGAGGTTGGAGATTCATGATAGTTGAGGTCCCTTCCAACCCTGGCCATTCTGTGATTCTGTGCTTTGGAGTCTATCATCAGTGCCTGGGTTTTCATCTGAAATTGGAATCCCACAAAATTCAAACAAATATTGAAATCCTACACGAAATAGAGGACTTGTTAACATAGCTCCATGTGCCATGAGTCATCTCTCTATTGATCATACGTTGCAGCTCTTTTTTTAGCAAAAATGATGGAGGTTTCCAATTTTACAGCAGATTGATTTTCCTTCTTCTCGGGGATTTTCCATTTCTTGGGGATTTACCTCCCCTTTTTAATTCAGAATACTGCAGAACATGATTTATGGCAAATTTAATTATTCTCCATAAAAGTGGTGAAGATAAGCCAATGCATGTGCCTTCCCTCTCCCCAGGTAACCTTAGGTTCCTTGGTTTCTCCTTCTACTTTTTCTTCTTTATTTGATGTAGACAAGTTCTGACAAAGAACTTGTTCCAGTGGCACTAAAAAAAAGTCTGTATTTTTCTGCTTGTATATCCTTGCTTATAACAGGCTGATCTGTGCCTCACAGGTAGCAGGCTGTGGATCCTTGGTAAATAAATCCCTTGCAGCAATGGTGACGGGATGTGTTGGCTGCTAGTCCCAACTAGGAAATGTGCCTGCTGCAGCCAATGAGGTGGGTGCAGTGCAAAGAAGCCAAAGCCCAGGAGGCAAGTTGCAGGTTACAGTCAGTGGAAAGCCTTGAATACGGAGGAACCAAGTCAGAGGTTGAATTAAAATATTATAATGTGGACTTGTGCTAAATGGTGACTTCAGCTCTCTATTTATCCAGCAAGGGATCTTTAACTTTACAGCATACCTACTCTTGGACTCTTTTTATTATTTCCTATAATTCATGCCAGTCTGACGCAAAAGCAGCACAGTAGTTAACATATGAACAGAGTATGCCCATCTCCAGTCAGAACCAAACATGCTCATCTCCAGTGCTGAGCTTACATTTTGCTGCCTTTTGAAAAACACCAGGCAGGCAGCTGAAACTATTTTGTATTTCTCACTACACCACTTCTGCCAGAAAATAAAAAATACATTTTACAAAGTCTGAAATCTAGTAGTGGAAAGAAAAAGTAATTTGCACCTTTTTCCATTAACTTACATGCTCTGTTACTGTTAATAATATTCTGTACTCTGCAACAGAATGTAGACCATATTTCAGAGATGAAACAGGTCTTCTGGGTAAATAAAATAATTTTTCTCTTGGAAACATCTACTAGCATCTGAGGGGAGATTAGCTCTGGTGAAGGACAGTTCTTGCTGTGAAGGTACATATTCACTGTGCTGAAGGGGAGCAATGAGCTCTCTTCTGAATCCACTCCAGTCAGTGGTATAACCATGGAAAAATTATTCCATATTGCATAATGAAATTTTTTACTTTTATTTTTTTCCAGGGAATCTTGACAGGGACAAGAAAAGGCATATTTACATCATCTCAGTGTTTTGTCTGTTTTCCCTCTCCTGTCTCTAGAAACAACCTGGAAAAGGAGTATCTTTGCAAGAGCAGCTGAAAAGCCCTTCTGCATTCACAGACAGCAACTACTACAGAAGGTCTTTGATCAGGTCCAGAGAGGGGTGCTATCCTAATTTCTAAAGGATGTCATGACTTGCCATGGTGAAAGAATCACAGAATCTTTAAAGTTGGAAAAAAAACACTAAGATAATCTAGTTCAACTATCAACTCATCACTACCATGTCCACTCATCCATGTCCTTCAACCAAAGGGAAAAAGTAATCAATGTGGAAAAAAAAAGAAAGAAAGAGAAAGAGAAAGAGAAAGAGAAAGAGAAAGAGAAAGAGAAAGGAGAAAGAGAAAGAGAAAGAGAAAGAAAAGGAAAAGGAAAAGGAAAAGGAAAAGGAAAAGGAAAAAGAGAAAAAGAGACCTTTGGGGAATTAAATGGATTCCCTCAGTAAATAAATTAGAAATGTTATTATTCAAAAATATGCAACCTTGCATGAGAGGTACCTGAACTATATCTTGAACCTTGGTTCCAAAAGTGAATCTATCTTTCCCCTGCTGCATGTGACCTTTGCAGAATTAACAAATTAGCCTTTTTTTTCTTCTTTTTTTTCCTTCT